>CM057459.1:711842500-712367500 GCA_016271365.2 Neoceratodus forsteri | reverse complement strand
TCTTATTTACTCACCGGAGTGTTACAAAAAGTCAAGATGTGAGTAAATTTTAAAAACGTAAATTGGGATATGCTGAGCCTCCAACTGCTCAAGGTGTGTGTGTGTGTGTGTGTGTGTGTGTGTGTGTGTGTGTGTGTGTGTGTGTGTGTGTGTGTGTGTGTGTGTGTTGTTCCCCAACCACCAGTTTGTGATGAAGCAAGCAGTGCACTATTCTTTGTAGGGTGCCAAGAGTTAAATAAAATGTACTACTTGGGTCCGATGGTCTGACTCAGGTACGTGTGTATAGTCCAAAAAATAAGTATCAGTCTGCTTTGCATACTTAGTTCTGAGTAATAACACAGGTACTACTCCCCCTTATCTGGAGCCCTGGTTCACTGTGCCATACCATTGTAAAAACTCTTCAGGAAAGTGGTTTGCACTTGCAGTGCAGCACCAGTAAATCTGGGTAGTTTCAGAGGGAAATATAACTCATGCTGAACAAACTAATGATCCCCTGCAGTTCCTGACCCCGCCTAGCTAGGCTGCTCCACAGTTCACGTTAATGTTTGTGATGTCCAAGTAGAGTCGTGGGGATGCATCCTAGATCATGTGGGTACAGTTGATTAGATTCACTTATAAAATGGGCACAAAAAATTCTAATTCTAGGGACATGGATATGTTGTTCATCCACACTTATTGGCAGGTTACTTGCCGCTTTAAATCTTGCCGGAAGGTCGTCAAGCTGGCTCCTCCACCCACCGGGTGGTAAAACTCGCTCCGCCCCATGGCATGAATCTTCGCCGCTTGGAAGCTCGGGTTCCCTCCCTACGCTCTGCAATTAGACTGGTTCCTAATTCTTGAAAGGTGCCGAAATCAAGTTTTACAAAAGACTTCCAGTCTTCAGACAAATGTCGACTCCCGGTTTCGGAGGTACCCTTGCGGGCAGATGATGTCTAGGGACGGATCCGCACTCCACGCGCGCCTACTGCCTGGGCCTTGAGCACGACCGCAGGGCCTCGCGACTTATGCTCTTCTTTTTCGACCTCGTCCCTGAAGACCGTGCTGCCCGATTACAACTAAGGCGCCCGAGAAAATAATTCCACCCGTGAAATCTAAAGAGGCCGGTTGGCGGTGTCCATGATGGCGGGCTTTCAGCGGATCCAGCTCGAGAGCAGATCGCCCTCGAAGAGAGGTAAGCGGCGGGCGCTTCTACCGGCTGCAGCATTTGTCCGCTCTCTCTCGGTGCCTCGTACTCTGCTTCTTTAAGGACTTTGTCTGACCCTCGACGAAGGTGAGGGTCCATCTTCTTCAGGACCTTTTTCCAGGTCAAAAGAGCAAAAGTAAGTCTCTCCGGCGTCTTGGGGCGGAAAGATCCCCTCCTTGTCGACAGTCGCTGAGTGAGACCCCTCGACTTGACCACTGGCTTCACGGTATCCTCGTCAGGCCAGTTGCCGAGACTCCCGCGACGCAGTCGAGATTTTTCTCGACCCGTTAGACGGGTTGTCGGCTGGAGAAGCTGAGAATCCCCTCTCCCCGGTTCCCTCGGTGGGAGTTGAGGATCCTGTCGGCTCGTCTGTGCCTCCGGTTCCGGAGCCTTCGGTGGGATCGTCCGAGCCGAGGGGAGTGCTGATTTCCGACACTTCTCCTCGCCTTCCTCGGCCTAGTCGAGAGTCTCGGTCTCGGACATCCTCACGGTCCAACTGATCCGCCGCCATAGGCTGTCTCGGCACCATGGCTAGCAGCGCCGCCGCTCTTCCTCGGACGAGGGGAGGCATCGGCACAAGTTGCGTCGGAAGTACGAGGAACTCATGTGGCAACCACTCCTTTTGACCGGGAATAGGCCGACCCAGTCGTCTTCCCCGGCCATTAAGTGGCTGTCACCGGAGCGGCCGAAACAACCCCTCGTTGTAGCCAAGGAGCCTGTTCCCAGGCCGGTTGTTCGGCCAATTCCAGCTGCCCCACCGATTCTGGTGGAACCTCCGCCTCCACAGCCATTAGTTGAGGCTCCGACCAAAAATTCTCGGTCGGCCTTGGGTTTGCCCCATAGGCTGTCTGTCACCCTCACTCCCGATAAACCTCGGCAGGTGGAGGGTGGCTCAGGCCCGAGGCAGCTCTTTGAGGACTCTTCTGAGTCTGATGATGGTTCCTCCCTCTTCTCCAAGCGCATGGACTTGGAGTCCTTGGGAGGGCAGTCAGTGGACGATAGCCCTTCGTCCTTCTTAGGGTTGCTTCGACTCATCTCGGAGTCCACCAGGATGAAGCTCGAACCCGTTTCTAAACTGGCCAGGTATCCCCTCACGGAGATTCTGGACCGAGGTGATTCTCCTACGGAGGCCTTTCCGGTGGCCGAAGCCATAGTGGGTCCGGCCTTGGAACTCTGGCAGCGTCCTGCTTCCTGCCCTGCGCCTTCGGCCAGGATGGCCAGGAAGTATGCGGTCCCTACCGGTTCCCTGTCCGGTTTTGGAACACCCTCGGCCGAGGGGTTGGTTACCGACAGCATTTCCAGCGTGCCGAGAACACCAGGGATGTGGACAAACCTCCGACAAGGAATCAAGAAATTGGATTATGCCGGGCGAAAAGTCTATACTCGTCCTCCCTCGGCCTTCGTCAGGCCAGTTCGGCCGTCCTCATGGCACATTTTTCTCACGCCCTGTTGGGCTTCCTGGATGAGGTTGTCCCTCATCTTCCCGCAGATCTGCAGACTACGGTCAGGCAGGTGCAGGACCAGGGCAGGGCAGTGGCCAAACAGCAGCTCCAGACTGCATTAGACATCGGAGACTCATGTGCCAGGTCTGTGGCGGCTGCAGTGGCCATGCGTCGTCGGGCTTGGCTGAGGATATCCACCTTTACCTCGGATACCCAGCACAAGTTGGCGGATGTTCCCTTTTTGGGGACTGACCTCTTCGGTCCTGGGGTGGAAGGTCACCTGCAGAGGATCGAGAAGTCCAGTGCTACCTTGGACTCGGTCTCTTCCGCTCAGAAGGACAAAGGCCACAAGCCACAGCCTAAGCCCTTTCGTCCTTCTGCGCCCGGCCCAGCAACGTCGGGGCCAGCAGGCTCGAGCCTGGCATCCCAAACCCAAGCCGTCGGCTTCCTCCAACAGGAAGCAGGGAGGTAAAGGTCCAGGAGGTCCCTCGGCCGGTCCCTCCTCCAAGCCTGCCCAGTGACGGGCTGAGGGGTGTCGCCCCTATCCCTGTCACCTCACCCCTGGTTTCCCCCCGTGGGGGGACGGCTCAGACACTTCCTTTCCGCCTGGTCCGCTGTTACCACGGACAGGTGGGTATTGGAGGTGGTGGGAAAAGGCCTACCTCTAGAATTCCAGCAGGCCCCGCCCTTCAGAGCCGTTGCACCTCGGGGTCCGCAGCCTCACTGGCGGCTCGTCGAGCCGACATCGCTCTCCTCCTCCAAAAGGAGGTGATCACAGAGGTAGAGGACCCCCCCTTTAGACCCGGGGTTCGTGTCCAGGTATTTCCTGGTTCCGAAACGGACGGGGGGCTGGCGCCCCCATTCTCTACCTACACGACCTGAACAAGTTCCTAAGGTCTCGGACCTTCAGAATGGTCACTCTGGCGCAGATATTACCATCTCTGGAACATGGCGTGTGGTTCTGCTCTCTGGACCTACAGGACGCGTTCTTTCACGTCCCTATCCGTCCGTCACCAGGAGATTCCTCCGCTTTCGAGCGGAGGGATCCCTCTTCGAGTTCCGAGCCATGCCCTTCGGCTTATCTCCAGCTCCCAGGGTCTTCACCAAATGCATGGCAGTGGTGACAGCATTCCTGCAGCGCCGAGGGGTCCGGGTGTACCCTTACCTGGATGATTGGCTGATAGCAGCCCCCTCCAGACGGGAGGTGGAGCAGTCCAGAGATCTGGCCCTCCAGGTTTGCTCTCAAGTCGGCCTTCTCATCAACGAGGCCAAGTCGGAACTCGAGCCAAAGCAGGTGATCCTGTTCATCGGGGCAGAGCTCGACTCTCTTGAGCCAGAGCACGGCTCCCGGCGGACAGGGCCGAGGTTCTTACCTCCTTTGCCCAATCATTTCTGGTTGGGCAATTGCGCCCTGCCCGGGACTTCCTGCGCCTCATGGCGGCCTGTACCAGCGTGGTCCATTGAGCACGCTGGCACATGCGCCCCCTTCAGTGGGGACTGGCCAGCCAGTGGTCACAACGCTGCGATCCTTTGGACCAGCTAGTGATAGTGACCCAGGAGATGTGGAATGCTCTCCAGTGGTGGACCATTCCATCCTATCTGCAGGAGGGCATCCCGTTTGTCCGCCCCGAGCCGACGGTCTCTCTATCGACCGATGCCTCTCTGATGGGTTGGGGTGCCCATCTGGGGGAACACCGAGTGCACGGCCTCTGGTCCCCGCGGGAGTCCCGATGCCACATCAACCTGCTGGAGCTCCGAGCGGTCCGCCTAGCTCTCACCGCCTTTGCTCCGTTTCTCCGGGGTCAAGTGGTCCTGAGTCCAGGCGGACAATACCACGACCATGTACTACCTGAACCGCCAGGCGGGGCGCGCTCCAGCGCTTCTGGCAAGGCTCTCCGCATTTGGTCACTCGTGCACAGCCTGGAGGCGGATCTCCTAGCCATTCATGTGGCAGGAGCCTCCAACACCCTGGCCGATGCCCTGAGCCGGATAGGGTCTGCATCTCACGAGTGGTCTCTCCTGCCGGAGGTAGTACAAGATCTGTTCTCCCACTGGGGCACACCTCAGGTGGACCTGTTTGCCTCCAGGGAGAATGCGAAGCTGAGGCTGTTTCATGCCCGGCCCCTTCAGCAGGGCTCGCTGCAGGGGGATGCCTTTTCGAGGCTGTGGACCCCGGGCCTCTTTTACGCCTTTCCCCCATTTCCCTTGATGGACAAGGCGCAGGTGATTCTGATAGCCCCAGACTGGTCCCGCCAGTTCTGGTACCCACATCTCCTCAGCCTCAGCTCCAGGCTCCCGAGGCAGCTTCCAGCTCGCCCAGACCTGCTCTCAGTCAATCAGGGGAAGGTGTTCCATCTGGACCTTCAATCCCTGCACCTGACTGCCTGGTTCCTGTGCGGCTAGAGTTCCAGGCCTTGGGTCTTTCCAACGAGGTCCTCAATGTTGTTGAGGCGTCCCGTAAGGAGTCGACCAGGAAATACTGTGCCTTCAAATGGAAGAGGTTTTCCATTTGGTGTCAGGGTAAGGGCTTGGACCCTTCCTCCTGTTCCTTGGCAAGCATTTTGGACTATTTATGGTCCCTTTCTAGTCAAGGGCTTAGGTCGACGACCCTAAAGGTGCACCTGGCAGCCATCTCTGCTTACGGGTGTGGGCGGGGAGCAGTCAGTGGCTCAGGAGAAGGTGGTCTGGCGCTTTTCAAGGCCTTGATCATTTCCCTTGAGTGCGAGAACCTCCCACCTCCGCGGGATTTACTACTGGTACTGGCAAAGCTCATGGGCAAGCCATTCGAACCAATGCACAGGTGTGAACTCTCACCTGTCATGGAAGACCACCTTCTTGGTGGCTATCCGTCAGCCAGAAGGATGGGAGAACTCCAGGCGCTCTGCATTGAGTCTCCTTACCTGGTCTTCCACAGGGACAAGGTTGTCCTGTGCCCCACCCGAAATTCCTTCCCAAGGTGGTGTCGGAGTTTCACCTAACCAGGTGTTGACTCTGGCCGGTGTTCTACCCCAATCACACCGGAGTCGGCCGAATACAGGCTCCATACTTTGACCCCTAGAAGGGCTCGCTTATTATAAGGGAGCGCACGGCTGAAATTCGGGAGAGGTCTCGCCAGCTGTTTGTCACCTACACTGAAGCCGCACCTGGCAGACCTGCAGCCAAGCGGATGATAGACAGGTGGGTCACCTCCTGCATAGATCGCTGCTATAAGTTGCGGGCATGGAGCCTCCCAGAGGATAAGAGCTCATTCTACCCGTCATACTGCTGCATCAGGTGGCTGCTTCAGGGGCGATCCCTATCCAGGAAATCTGCAGGCTGCTACCTGGAAATTAGGTGTGTGCTATTACCCATTCCACATCGACCTCGAGGTCACGCGGGATGCTGGTTTTGGGGCCTCGGTTCTCCAGTCATTATTTCCTAAGTAGGGGGTGTGCTTGCCTCCCTCCTCCCGGAGAACTGCTAGGAGTCTGCCAATAAGTGTGGATGAACAACATATACCATTCCTAGAACTCCTGTTACAGGTGAGTAACCTGTATATCCTGATTGGCTCAAACATGTTTTCACCCGTGTCCTTATCCGGCTGTATTCTTGCAATGCGCACTACTTCTAGCAACATGTACCTCATACCACAAAAATATCAGTGTGCAATGTTAACCAGCTATCAAATCTACCACACTAACCACTGTCACACTACACAGACAACCAAGCTCTTCGAAGGGGTTGTCTCCGATGTTGAAAACAGAACCCTCCCCACTTAGAGTCACAGACAAACTCTCTACAAAGCGCACAGCCTCATTTCACAACTAAATTAAAAACCTTTTAAAAAATAAAGCTGTAACCTGTGTGCTGCAGTCGAAAAACCAAGCTGTAAGAAATGGAATGCTGCCGGTACTGCTTCACCAGAAAAACGCAGCTCTCATAATTAAATCTTAACCTGTGCCGCGATCAAATATTTAGATGCAAAGTACCTCTCCTCCCATTCAAAACATCAGGCAAGCAGGCGCTACTCCACAATTATAGTCTCCCGGCCATTAATGGGAAAATCACGAGCAGCACACTATGGTAACTCCTGAGGGACACGCTCGCTCCTAAAGAAGCCGCAACTGACGCCAAGCACACAACAATGTAAAAAACAGTCACTTAGTTAAATCAACAGCAATTAAAAATGGGAAAGGAAAAAAAAAAAAAAGAATTCAAAGTATAGCCGTCTTGGTGCTCGGACAACACATGATAGGAGCGGGAATGAAGTACCTATACAACGAGGAGAATGCTCTTAATACGAGAGAAGCTGATGATCATTTATGAAGCTGCTAGTGTTTCTTAAAGCACAAAATACTATAAATTATAAAGAACGAATAGTACATAAAATTCCCTGTTGGTGTTGATGATGGAGAGGTCTGGAACACTCATAAAAACAAAAATTACATTATAGAGGGACTATTTAATTTTTTTTTTTCACTATTTCACCTATTGAAAGCTTTTGTTTGTTTCTCTTGAGGGTGTGTGTGTGTGTGTTTGTTTTTGTTTAAATAATGACTTGGGGGGGGCGTTTTTTCTAAGCGCAATGGACACTCCGAGGTATGGGTTATGGCCTGATAAGAGCACTTCCCAGGTGCTAAAGGCACTCTGCAATAAGTGCCTCATAATGCACCTGGGGTGTGCTCTTATCAGGCCATAACCCACACCTCATCGTGTCTTATTGCTGGCATATCAAGCAACTTGGACAAAAATTAAATGCCACCCACTAGTAATACAGGCCTCCTACAGTATTATTTTGTGTTTGTGGGTTTCCATGTTGTGCAAGCTTGCCTATAATGATGCACTTAAGGAAACTGTACCATGCGTTCGGGATGCCCTCCAAACTCTACCTGCTTAGACACTGCAAAGAGTGAGCGTTGGCTGCCTGGGGAGGGGGACCAGGAGTGGAAGGGATCTATTTGGTGACTTTGACTCCAGTTATGCTGCTTCCTGTCAGAAAACAAATAGTGAAGAAATGTAAGTTTTTACATTGGTAGTTTTGCCACGTGCCAGATGAGCTGACTAAAGACACACATATAAAACTTACATTTTTACCTTTCAACTGACTTGTCTGTCCCATTACAGAATTTCACGGGTTGCCGACTGTTCAAAAAAAATCTCTTCAGAATCAGTGGACGTCATACAATGGATTTGCGCATTCCTGATCCTGTCCAACATTCTGGCAGCTGTGCCATGCGGTGGTGGCACCATGGGCACCAACAGTTTTAATCTTCAAGATGGATAACTTCAAGAAAGTCTTCTACATCACTACCTTCACAAGATGATACACTTTTGACTGAACAATTGGACTGAGTCAGACCCAGAGTTGGAGTCGCCATCCTCATCTTCATCAAACACTAACATGGATGCTGGTGACCTGGTTTGCACTGAACCAGTTCAAGGTCTCCTACGTCTCTCTGCTCCCATGTTCCACAGCATAATGGCTTTATCTGGACTAAATTTGTCTCTCTGAATTCATCTGAATGCGCATCAGATCTGTTTAAACTGACAGAAGTTTTGTGCGAAGCTGTGACTTGATGATTTTCATCTGGCTAAATCCATGTTCACCCTCAGCTGAGCTAGCAGGAAGACTCTGGATCAAATCAATAGTTGCAAAGATTTTTGGATATTTTTCTGAATATGAAGTTAATTTTGTCCCATTTCAAGTTTTGTATGTTGTCGAACCTTTCATAAATCTCTGACTTGAGCATATTCCACTCTGTCCCCACTGAATCCCCATCCACATCTACATTTGCATTCGCCAATACGGATTCATAGTGGTTTGTTATGGTGGCTATCTCTTATTCTCCAAATTCTTGCATGTTGATCTTATCTGTCCACAAAGTAAAGATTGCCACGGTTGCTGCTCTCAGTATCTCTGGGTTGGCATCATTGAACCTCTCCTTGAGGCTCTGAACAAGTTGGTTCAATACCATGCTTCGTGTTGCATTGAAATCGGATTGTTCTGCGAGTTGAATGCTGTGAAATTCTATGTCAAGAACCTGCTGACGCTCCTTTGGACTTGGTCGACCCATGTATTCAGTGAGTGTTTGAACTGTGGACTGCAGTGTGGTGAAGATGTCTGAAACTGAGAGGGTAGCAAGGAGGGCTGGGGGGCTACTGGGATGCATAGGGAGAGGCATCACCAGTAGAAAACAGGAAGTTGTTATCCCTCTGTACAGACAGTTGGCGAGACCCCATCTGGAGTACTGCGTGCAGTTCTGGAGATCCAATCTCCGCAAAGACGGACAGGATGGAGGCTGTCCAGAGGAGGGCAACTAAAATGGTGCCGGGTCTGCACCGGAAGACACATGAAGAGAAACTTAAGGAGCTGAATATGTATAGCCTCGAGGAAAGGAGGGAGCGGGAGGACATGATAGAAACTTTCAAGTACCTCAAGGGAATCAATAAAGTCCAAGAGGGTAGCATCTTTCAAAAAAAGAGGTGTGCAAGAACAAGGGGGCACAATTTGAAGATAGAAGAGGTAATTTAAGGAAGTATTTTTTCACAGAGAGGGTTGTGGATGTATAGAACAGCCTTCCGGAGGAGGTTGTGGAGTCAAAAACAGTGGTGGAATTCAAGCATGCATGGGGCAGTCATAAGGCAATTCTAGGGGGTGGGGGTAGGAAGAAGTAGGCTGCTGGTTAACTAGGATCTGCAGCTTATCCATTAGGTAGGGAAATGGGCAGACTGAGTGGGCCAAGCGGTCCTTATCTGCCGTCAAAATCTGTTTCTGTTTCTTGAGCCCCTTTAGACAAAATGGCTTGCACTCCCAAGCACATCAAACATGAAATGTGCAAACTTCACAACTGTCTTGAGTTGCAGAATCTTGAGCATCCCTTTTGCCTTGTTCATCTGCTCACCAGACACACCCTGAACTTCTACCATCTGTGTCAAATGTGTGACTATTGCAAGATGTCCTTCAATCAGCACTTGAACAGCTGTTTGCATGTGTGGGACCCTCCATGTTCCTCTAACACGTGTTAGACTTGATGGACGCAGAGATAATGCCTCACGTACTTTTGAGGTTAAGCGGGTTAAAGGAGAATTATGATAAAAGTAGTCTGTTCAACAGAAGTCCATTGAACAAGTCAACGTCTTTTTAACACTGTCTTGTAGGCAAGTTCTAGGTGATGGGCAAAACAATGCACTGATTGAATGCAGAGCTGCATATTCTTGAACAGTGTGGCAACTCCGTTATTCTTACCTACCATAACTGATGCGCCATCACTACCAGACCTTACTGTTTTTTTTGTTTGTTTGTTTGTTTTTTTTTTTTCATGAAATCTGCCATTGTTCGTCGCCAGTTCTTTTCAATAACTTCACAGATTGCATGTTTTAATGCCTATGCAGGGGCAGAAATAAGGTTTTGCCAATGGGGAGCCAAGAATAGCTCCTGGTCATCGGTGTTTTTTGGTCAACCAGGAGCTACTACCAAAAAATGAAGAGAATTTAAGTCTTGTGAGAACAGCAATTTATGTTTTTTGTTTTGCTTTGGCAGGGATAAACGGCTAAGACTAGTACTAGGCAGAGCAAGAGTAGTACTAGGAAGAGAAAGCAGACCAGATTCTGGTCAGGAAGACTGGTGGAGAGCATATTTACAGTATGTAGAAGGCAAGTGTCCAAGCAAAGAACAGTTACTCAGAAATGCTGCTCGGATGGAAGATGATGAACTTTACAAGACACTCTCATTCATTAAATTAAGAATATTCCAGCTGTGTGGTGGTTTCTCTTTTGTTTGTTTGCATATTTTACAGATTGTGTGTGTGTGTGTGTGTGTGTGTGTGTGTGGGGGGGTCCAAATAGTTTAAAACACTTAGCAGCAACTAGGGTTGTCATGGTATGAAATTTTGACGGCATGATAACCGAGGTATAATGTATTCCAATGGGAAAACAAACTATTCAAAAATGATGCAATTATAACCAATTTTTACATGTAAAAGCAGTTAAAATACTAGCAAATGACACATTATGAATTTAATGAGAAAATAAAGATGAGTCAAGTGTATGGAAGAGAAATACATTTCTTATTGACAGATTCCTCTTGAGATGATGATGATGATGATGATGATGATGATGATGATGATGATGATGATGATGATGATGATGATGATGATGATGATGATGATGATGATGATGATGATGATGATGAAGCTTCAAGCACTAAAGTAGATTTATATGGGGGGAAAAAATTCATTTCATTGCAGTCTGAAACGTGAGTGACATACTGTTAAAAGTAAAGTTTTATTGTACTGTTGGCTTACAACACAAAATGCTACCAATACCAAAAGTATTATACAAAACTAGCACAGTGAGTATGCGTAGTAAGTTGTTTGATTTTTACATTTTTGTTAAATTGTCAATAACTTAAAAATGAGAGTTGAGGAATATGAAAGGAATGTCCAGTCACTCCACTCCTGGTGGTGGTGCAGACTAGAGTTGCAGATGCTGACAGAGTTGCACTTCACTGAAGTAGTGTGCTACTAGCTTTAGAAGCAGGCACTACTTAGAATCAAAACAGTTCTGATTGGAAAATTAAGGCTCATTGTCTAGCTATGACTAGGTTGAGTGTCCCTCCTCGCCTCACCTCACAGCCTGGTGCTCCCTGCAAGACCCAGTCCCCTCAAGTTAAGTTAGTAAAACTAATAGTAAGTAGTGCAAATAAATTTGGAGAGATTTGTGTTCATATTTACTTTCTCAATGTAGTACCCTACCACCACCACAAAAACAACATAACTCTTGCCTGCACTCACCACTCACTGTCCAAGCCAAGCCAACAGCCAGAGCCAATCGGCTGAGCAAAGCCAACTGTGAGAGAAGATGGCGTTTAAAGGAATTGGCCTATATATCCCAAATGTCATGTTGGCTGCTTTTTTATTTTATTATTTTTTTTTTTTTTTTTTTTTTTTTTTTAATGGGTATTTGGCTGCAGTAACCTCCAGCTGAGGCAGTGAGCCAATGTGAGTTGCTTGCTTGACTTTCTTGGGTTGAGTCAGTCATGCTATACTGTGACATGAGTCAAGTCTGACAGTAAAGGAATCTGCTTATATATCCTCAATGCCATGGCAGTGGCAGGCGCTCACTGGCTGCTTTTTTTTTTTTTTTTCTTAAGGTCGGTAATAGCTATTTAACTACAGTAGCCTCCAGCTGATGCAGTGAGCCAATGTGAATTGCTTGCTTAACTTGCTTTGAGTTGTGCTATTGGGAGTAGAGTCATGCGACTGACATGAGTGCAGTCTGGCATTAAATGAATCTGCTTACATCCTCAATGCCGTGGCAGTGGCAGGCACTCATTTCTCTGCCTTTTTTTTTTTTTTTAAGCTACTAGCTATTTAATTAAGATAGTTATGAATTTTATGTTTTTCCATTGGGTTTGTTTAGGTAGCTTCTCAAAGTGACAAGTCACCTTGTCGCTACTTCAGACTCGAGACTCATGAGTCAAGTCTCGTGATATGATTGACTCGGGAGGATTGGAGTCCTGCATAGCATTAAAGGAATTGACCTATATATCCTCAGCGCCATGGTTGGTGGCTCTGAGTCAAGTGACTATAATTGTCAAGCTAGCAGCTAGGCTAAGGGTAATTACGCAATTAAAGTAATTTCTCTTATTAGTTTTGTGTTGGGTAGCCACTAGCCACAGTCAGCCAAGAGCTCAGCTGAGCCAGCCAACCAAAGTTTTGTGACACAGATGACCTGAGTCAGTCAGAGAGGACTCATCAGGAGTCAGGATTAGGACTCGCTCCATCCTAGGGACCACTCTAGTGGGGGCATCAGGCGAGCAGACAGAGGGAGAGACATGAAGTGGAACTGGACTGGAGGGACTCGGGGATGCATCAAGCAGACAGATGAGACAAGACAACAGCTTCACTAAATGTGGTAGCTCGGCTGAATAGCCAATGCCAAGTATGAAATATCACAAATTACATTATGAGGACAGGGAGGGAGGACTTGGACTCTGAGTCAGGAAGCAACAGCAGCAGATATCTGAGAATTTGGATCCGCGAGCAGAGTGCACTCCGGATATGGCATGTGTTGGCGTGCATCAAATTTGTTATCCACACTGCAGGTGTGCTGGGCAGCAGTGACTTTGTGCTGCAGAATCAGATAGAGGTAGGAGTGGGGAACAACTGGGAATGAGAACTAAAGGAACACACAAACTACTAGTGCCAATTCTCATCACTGAAACTGAAAAACACTGAGTGCAAGTGTAATGCAAAACTGCAGTTTGCAAATGGCATTGGTATCTTGGCAGTTTTTATGTTTATTATTTAACAATAAAAAATAAACTTGAAAAAGTTCTCTGTATACATCTCATTCTCTATCTGACTAACCTTGACAGTTTTGTGCCTCTGACAGACTGACAGGACTGTCTACTTTCTATAGTTTAGACTTACAATGAATAAACATGAACATGCATGACCAGTTAAGACAGAGCACCAGCAGCGCAACAGTTAACAGTAATGTGCATGAATGATCACTGCGGTCTCATCTGTCACTGTCTCTACCAGTTAGGTGGCTGACCAGTCTGCAGCCTGAATCTGTACACACAGTGACAACCAACCACAGACAGTTAATTAAAACTGTTGCCCATAAAAATAAGAACTTAATATGCTGATCATTACATGACATGGCAGACGACATGTTTACACAGTGTTACTGTTAACAAAATAACCTAACCAGTTTTGATGCTGGACCTGGTTACTGCTGCTGATCTCTCCCTCACCCCTATTCCATGCCCATTGCTCAAGCCCAATCAACAGACTGATTTAGGATGTCTAGTGGATACCTGTATGTCCCCCACCCCCGCTACTTAAATTACCAACTCCGAGTCTGAGTGGTTTTGGGGAGGGGGTTCAATACTCACGCATGCAGTGGTTGGGTCCTGCGCCGACACTACAGCGACCTGGTGCTGTTGTCACTGTAGTGTTGGGTGCTGTGGGATTGTCGCAGAGGGGATGTAACCCTCAGCAAACACGTTTTTTGTTCAACTTTTCTAAAGGGATGTCACTCAGTTTGAAACCAGTACATCGTTTTCTGCTTCTGTTCAAAGAGGACAGCACAATGATATACATTGTGCATTTACAGTGTGGCTTTTTGTGCAAGCAGTGTGCTCCACTTCGTGAGTACTGCAGTCAGTGTGCACTGTGTGTGATACAGTCACACTCACACAGCACACTGACTTGTGTGCTGCTGCGCATGGTCTGGTCTCACCATTTACTATTAAGGAAGCAGTTATTACTTGTATATCACTGATGGCTTAATACTCTCTTGCCCTCTGTGTGCCATGTGTGGCACTCCGTGTGACAAACACAAATTACACGACGAGTAAAACAAATCTCTGTCCTGAAACTGAACATTGAAAATTAAAAAATGGCAAGAAGTCAAGACTGACTTAAATTTTATTGAAGGTGTCTCAACCGACATCAGTCCACTTATGGATTGGACACGTGAGGACACCTAAACCTAACCTTACTAATCTGTATAGCACTGCAGCAAACAGTGGACATCACATCCACAAAACAATTTTTGCACAAAAAAGAAGTCTCCAAACTCTTGCTTCAGGGAGAATTGCCATGTAAGGGACAATTGTCCCTGAAAATGCAAAGAAAGTTGAAAGGTCTCAATACCGCGTTGTACCGTGAATCACTTATCGCGGTATCAGAAATTGTCCACGGTATCAATACCGTGACTTCGGACACCGCGGTATACTGTGACACCGTCATACCGTGACAACCCTAGCAGCAACAATTCCCCACAAGTTAGTCTTCATCTGAGTTAAAATGATGATGGAGGTCCTCTTCATTCTCGCTTTCACTAGATGACGTGATGTGAACTTCCTCCAGAACTGCTACTTACTTTGTCCTGCTTTTGAGGACCTGTGAGGTTTTGCTCCCAACCTACGTTTTGTTTTTACAAACCACTCTTACCAATGGTGTACTGCAAAAATCTTGTGGTTCTGGGCCCTCCATGGAGATTAAAAGCAAGTCAGCTATGGTGCTGGTCTTCAGGTTAGCCCTCTAGTCCAAAAAAAATCCTTTTCATAGCCGAAAATGCCCTTTCTAGTGTGGCATTGGATATTGGATACACAAGTACTATAGCTATGACATGAAGAATGTTGAAGTATTGAGATTTTCTGTAGAAGACTACACACCAAACCTCAAGAAATAGAAGCTGCTCGTGATGCTTGTTAATATTCTGTTTCAACAGTTTCCATTCTGTCATTGCAGTATGCACATCACATCCATTCTGCAGCAAGACAGGAGAGAAGTGGTTAGTAAGAAACTGGATCTCCTCATTTCCAAATTCCAAAAGCTCATGATCATTGTCAGGCCAGTTTGCCAGGTCAATGGCAGAGCCATTCTTTAACAATGGGTCTTCTGCTAAACGCAAGAAGCGCTGGTTGAGACAGTCCATTACACTGTTTAGTCACTTCACGTTCCTTTGCAAGGGCTGAAAGAGGATCCCTGATTTCCCCTTTGAGCTAAATTTATTTTAAACACTGCTGTTCCTTCCTCATTCATAACCACGTCTCTCCCGAACTTGGCCAGTGTGGTTCCATCCTTTGCCATTAGATTTACAGTTTCTGAGAGTACTGTACTGACCAGTATCCATTACGATTGGAAGGGATACATGGGCATCCTGGAATGCACGGGAGACGGTTAAAAGACCTGTGAGTATGTCATAATAGAAGTGTGAGAAGATCAGGAATTTTACATTGCATATTTGTTTTCTAAATCCCTTAACTCTGGCCTTTTATGCTGCTAGAATATCACGTCTGGTGTCTGTGATGTAGGTGGTTTGACTAGCTTCAGCTAATGTTTTGGGGAGTTCTCATAAAAATAGAACATTGATATTAATATGCTGTCAATGGTCTGTGGAAAAATGGGTGATCTTACTTCGAGAGGGCTCTTGCAGTAGGTAACTACATATAGGACTGACGCCGGCTGGCGGCGGGACTATGAAATTTCTAGCTAAGCGGTCCTGGGCGGGACTGCCCCCCATCGGTGACCGCGTCAGACGACGTCGGTATAAAGGGGTGGTCCCAGACACCCGCCTTCCAGTTCTTTCCCTCCATCAGCTCATGCAGCACCTTGCGGTGAAGTTCATATCGCTCAGTCCTGTTGCTTCGTCGTTTTTTCCGAAAAAGTATCAGTGTTTTGTATTTTCTTCAGGTGAACGTATGTATGTGTTGTCCCCTTCAAAAAATAAGTGCGACTCGTGCGGTGCCCAACTGCCTCACAAAGACTGTCACTCCCCCTGCCTTTTCTGTTTAGGCCCCGACCACGCGGTCGACAAGTGTCTACACTGCCTACATTTCAATGCGGCCACCCGCAGACGACGCCAGCAGTCTCTAGAAGCCCATCTCTTCAAAAAGATGATGTCCACGATGGAGAAGGAGTTGAAGAAGCTTCCGCAGGCGTCTACCTCCCCTGAAGGACACAAGAAGCAGGACAAAGAAAGGCACCGGGAGAAGGCCTTCTCCTCCGACTCCAGCCGGAGCCGCGGCCAAGGCAACATCCCCTCAGGAGATGGCCCAGCAGCAGCCTCAAGGCTTTGGAGGGCGTCGGCCCGCCTGTCTGGTTTGCATTCCTGAGCCAGCCGGGTGCCTCCGGCAAAGGAGGCTTCAGCCCCTAGGCACCGCCCAGACTTGCGGCCTACTGGTGCGGGCGCCTCCCATAAGCTGGACGTCGGCTCCTCCACTCGCCGGGAGAAGGCCGCTAAGACGCCCGACCCTCTGACCGGGCCTCTTCCCATCCTCGGCCTGCCTCCGACGAGGGACAGCTGAAGTCTGACGCCGGCTCCTCTGGTGTCCGCCGGGACTCTGCCCCTAAGTCGCACGTCTGCTCCTCTGACGTGCGCCGGGCCTCGGAGCCTACTGCAGATCCTGCTCAGTCTGTCGTCCCAGGTTCCCCATAGCCCTCGCTGCTGTCCGGGGAGCCAGAGTCTCTTCTTTCCCCGACCCTGGGGACTTTTCCCCTCCGTCCCCAGGCGAGGCTCGGGATGCTGGTCTGCCGTCTGATCCCCTTCCTACAGAGCCGGATCTGACGTCTGCTCCCCCCGACGCCGGTCCCTCCGCCGGCCGGGGATATTCCTCTCCCATCGGGCCCTCCATCCCACGGGCCTGTCACGGTCGATCCGCCCGTGAAGTTCCCTACTGGACCTTCTGCTCCGGCAGCTCCTCCGGTGCCTGGGTATCCGCAGTCTTATCCGACGCCGGTTTTCCCAGGTCCACAGTATCCTGCGCCGGCGCCGCAATACCCAGCTCTGGTATTCCCGCAGCTGGGTTACGGATACTCTCCTTACGAATTTCATCCGTACAACTATTCTCCCCCACGCCCCTAGGCTGCCAGTGGATCTCCAGGAGACTCTGGCCTCCTGGTGGGCTGAGGCCAAGGCTCGGCTCACCAAGGAAGTCGAGCCGCCTTACAGCAACGATGCCACCCCAGCTCCCATATGCCCCAGGACGGCACACTCTCTCTCTCTCTCCTCCGCTGATTCCTGGGCTCTGCCTTCGATCCAGATGGGGCAGGACGCGCCCAGGATCTCTTCTCTCTCCCGAGGAACTCTCCTCCCCCTAGACGAGCCAGGGAGTCTTACTGTGCTTCAAATCATCATCCTCATCCTCCAAAGATGACAAGCTGCACTCTCCGTCCAAGCCCTGGCTGAGGACTCCTACGAAGTCTCCTCCGAAGGATCCTTCCTTCACAGAGTTGCTAAAGAAGATCCAGGAAGTCCATCAGTGGCGTTCCTTACAGCCAGATCCTCAGCGGGTTAAACTCACAGAACATCTGGACTTGCCCCTTATGGCCCCTACTCTAGTGCCACCCTGGATCGAGCCTCACGCCCACCTTGTTTCCACCATTTGGAAACAACCGTCGGCTTTAGCCCTACTTCCTCGGAAGTCCAACAGGCTATACCAGGCTTCGGAGAGTGTAGACTTTTTAGACTCTCACCCCTGCGCAGACTGTTGTGAGTAGCACCGCTCATGGCTGGTCAGCACACACGAAACATTTGAGCTAGTCTCCCCTGGATAAGGAATCTCGCCTTCTGGATCAGTATGGAAGGAAGATCTATGCTTCTTCCACACTGGGGATTAGGGCCCTAAATTATGTAGCACATATGGGGGATAACCAGAAGGCTGTCCTTACCCAGGCGGAATCAAAGATTGACTCCTTGCCTGACTCCCAAGTCAAGCAGGAGTTAGCTGACCTGGTCCGTTCTGCTCGTTCGGCCAGTCGTCTCATTCTGAGGATGCCCTACGAGGCAGTGGACACCACAGGACGGAGCTCTGCGTTCGCCGTAAGTCTTCGGCATCATGCATGGCTCCGTGTGTCAGGTCTGGTCTCGGAGGTGCAGTCAGCAAGTCTCACCTGGATCCTTCCCAGAGACTCCAGTTCATCGGGGCAATCCTCGATACGACATTGTGCAGGGCCTTTCTGCCTCCGGACAGGGCCTCCCTCCAGTCCCAGATTTCCCTTTTATCAGAACGCAGGAGGGTTCCGGCGAGGTTGGTGCTCTGTCTCCTGGCGGCTGCCATCCCGACTGTTCCACGCGTGCCTCCACATGAGGATCTCTCAGTGGACTCTCTGCTTTCAGTGGGATCAACTGGTAGACGAACTAGATCATCTGGTACTGATCTCCTCGCTGGTGATAAGAGACTTGCAATGGTGGATGGTTCGAGGGAACCTATTCTGAGGTCGTCCCCCCTTTTTTTTTTTCTCCATCTCCCCACTCAGACTCTGACCACGGACGCTTCAAGTGAAGGTTGGGGAGCCCATCTGGGTCCTCACTGAACCCAGAGCTTATGGTCAAAACTGGAGTGAGTTCTCCACATCAACGTGCTCGAGCTTCGAGCAGTGCTGTATGCTCACCAGGCCCTTCACCAATACATCCTTCCCGGTCCCCAAGCTGTGCAAACGGACATGTGCGTGGTGTGGTGTGGTACATCAACAAGCAGGGAAGGACTCTGTCCTACCCGCTGTGCAGGGAAGCGATGAGGGTTTGGGAATGGGCAACGCTTCACAACCTTCACCTCACGGCGATCCATGTTCCGGGAGTCGACAATGTCCTGGCAGACAAGCTAAGTCGTTCTTTGGCTCTGCCACACAAGTGGGAACTGGACCAAAAAGTTCTAAAAAGCATCTTCCAGATTTGGAGGACTCCACAGATAGACCTGTTTGCCTCCTCCCAAATCGCAAAGCTTCCAACCTTTTGCTCGCTCACTCCAGAGCGAGGCGCTTTCTGGAGTGACGCTCTGTCTCTAAACTGGAAGGACAGATTCGTCCTGGCCCCTCGTGTGCTGCAGAAACTGGCATTAGAAGGAGCGAGAATGATTCTGATCGCTCCTTTGTGGCCCAGGCAAATCTGGTTCTCTCTTCTACAACAATACTCAGAGGTTCCTCCTCTTCCTTTATCTCGAGGATTGGGGACCCTGGTTCATCGGGGACTAAAGTCTCTTCAACTTCATGCATGGCTCCTGCAGACCTAGCCCAATCTCGCTTTGGCGTCTCTCCTAAGGTGGCCGAGATTCTGGTGGAGGCTAGAAAACCCTCCTCTAGGTCCACCTACGCCATGAAATGGAAAAGATTTTCCATTTGGGCTACATCCAGGAACGTGGGGCCCTTTTCCTGTCCTGTAGCCGTTATGCTTGATTACCTGCGCCATCTTTTCGACCTGGGTCTCGGTCACTCCTCTTTGAAAGTCCATATGGCGGCTATTTCAGCCTACCATGTCCCTTTGGCTAATTAAGGCATTTGCCCAACTGGAGGTATCCAAAACTTTTCTCAGAGGGGTTCTTCATCTCAGGGCTCCTGTCCGGACTCCAAGTCCCAAGGGGAAGCTGAACTTTGTCCTCAAACTTGCCCTTCCTCCTTTTGAGCCTGTGGCTTCTGCAGACTTGAAGGTTTTTATCGTAGAAGACTCTCTTCTTGGTGGCCATTACTTCTGCTTGCAGAATTTCCGAGCTCCAGGCCCTGATGTGCAAAATCCCTTGTCTGATTTATTTTAAAATTTTTTTTTTTTTTCTCCACAGAGAACTAGTAGCTCTTCGCACGAATCCTAAGTTCCTGCTGAAGGTGGTAGGGGAATCTACCTTAAATCAGTCTATTGAATTACCTGCCTTTTTCACACAGCACTCCAACCAAGGAAAATACTTGCTCCATACCATGGATGTCCACAGGATTCTGAGATACTACACCGATAGGACAAAGGATCTCAGAAAGACTGATCAGTTGTTCATCTCTTTCGCTCACAAAAGAGAAGGCAATGCTATCAAAATGGTTGGCCCATTGCATCACTTTCTGTTATGACAAATACAACAAGACCCTACTGGGTCAAGTCGGAGTCACTCCACTCGTGCAGTAAACAGCCTTCTGCTGACTTGTTTGAAACCTGTCTGCGGCAGACATCTGTGCTGCCATGTACTTGAACTTCCGTCCATACCTTTACTAAACATTACAGTTTGGACATTGCCTCTCGCCGTAGAGCAGGCTTCGGGTTAGCTGTCTTGCAAGGCCTCCTTTCTTGAGGCTTGCAAGGTTATTTGCTGCTACTTGGAGTAGTTTCTCCTCCCGGTGCCTTTCATTTGTTCCAAACTGCTTGGGATTCTGCCCTATATGTAATTACCTACTGCAAGAGCCCTCTCGAAGTAAGATAGTACAGTTACGTAAGAACTTACCGTAACAGTAGATCTTCGAGAGAGGCTCTTGCAATTAATACCTTCCCGCCCTCCATCCCCCTTGGCTTTTTCAGCTCCTTTTCCATTGAGGGAAATATCTGCTTCTCTCTCGTCCGGGCCTGTGGCGGGAAAGAACTGGAAGAAGCGGTGTCTGGGACCGCCCCAGCATACCGACGTCGTCAGCGCGCTCACCTGACGTGGGGGCGGTCCCCGCCAGGGACTGCTAGCTAGAAATTTTTCCGTGGGGTCCTGCCGCCAGCTGGCGTCAGTCCTATATATAATTACCTACTGAAAGAGCCTCTCTCGAAGATATACTGTTACGGTAAGTTCTTACGTAACTGTAGTTTCTTAAAAGCATCTTTAGCTGCTAATTCATGCCTGTGAGAAACGCGTTGAATGACAAGAAGCCATGGGCACTGTTCTTTCAATAATGCCATCAAACCCTTATTACGGCCGAAGTTGACAGTCGCACCATCGGCTCCTGCACCAATGCAGGATAACTGCTTTAACTTAACTGTGTCCTGTCCCAACAATTTGGAGTATGCGGAACTCCTTGCATACCTCAGACCACTTGCATCACCAGACTCTACATCAATTAATCCTATAAACTTCATAGTAGGTTGCCCATTTTTTTTTCAAGAATTTTGGCATACACAATCTCCTCTGTGGTGATCCTGTCAGTAGTTCCATCCATAAAGACAGAATATCTGTATGGTGTTGCTTCTCCTGTGAAATGACTCGCAGTTGGTTTTCTTAATTGATCGACAATAACTGCGATGAATGTGGCACATGCTTTCTCATTGGCATAAGCTTTGCCAAGTTCAACACCATGTCTCTTTTCCAGTGATATTAGTCTTTTAAATTTCAGGAAGGAGTCCTCCTCTTTAGCAATGTAGTAGGCAATATCAAAAAATTGTCTAATTTATGTAGAGGTTTTTTTATTCACTTAAGATACATTTTTCTATTTCATCGCCTGGGCATACTATCAGCTAACGCAGCAGCCACTGCTTGCTTATGTCCTTCTGATACAGCATGCCTCTCAGTGTGTGGTGGTTTTTTTTTTTTTTTTTTTTTACTTTTAGTTCCACTGATGTACAAATCCACATTGCTCATTTTACCAGCTCTAATTGCCAACTTTCTGAATACATCTGGTTTCTATAGACAGAACTCATACCAAATTTTACTGGCAGTGCCATCTTTTGCATCATATTGTAACCATGACAAAGCTGGATTTTTCTTTTGGCCCTGCCATGAGCGCAATGTGGATACATGACATGCATGGGCCTGTGTAGGTTCTCCCCCCCATTTATGGTAGCAGCCATAGTAGCGTTGTCTGGTGGTATCAGGTTGCTTACATTTTCGTGAAGCACTGAACCCAAAACTTAGAAGTGACATGATGACCACCACAGGAAGGAGATGGGGCACTAGATGTTTAGTAATTAAATTATTCTATTCTTGAACAGCTGAAAGGGACTAACTGAAATTTGTTTCAGGTCACGGTTATAATAAAAATAAATTCTGTCTTTTTTTTTTTTTTTTTAACACTTTTATACAGCAAAGGGCAGCAGGGATATCACCAGGCTAAGGAACCTCAGTACTCGCAGGGTCCAAATAGTGTCTAGGGACGTCCAGAGCAGACTAAACTTTGTAAAATATCTTAATTATTTTGACACTTGCAATTACAACACCCATCACTGCTGTGTCTGTGCCTTTCTTAACTACAGCAATAAATTACACTGCTGTGTTTAATTAATTTTTTTCACGATTTAACAGCAGGTCTGCTCTCTCCCTCTCACCCAGAGCAATTTTACTTCAGATTGCTTCACAGAGATTGAAGGAAAAAATGGGCAAAATCAAACTCTCCCTGGTTGTAATCTGGTCAATCGATTAGCACCACTATTTATGTGCCTTTAAAATGCAGGGTCTTAATAAGAAATGGCACAATTTCCCCAATCAAATGTTGTGCACAACAAAAAGCCTGATCAAAGCTCCTAAGATTAGCACTGCTGTGTGCCGCTTTAACTACACAACAAATCAAACAGCAATGTTTTTTTCCAGATGAACAAACTCTGCTGTCTCCCCTCCCCAAGAGCAATTCGCTTCAGATTTGCTTCACCAAGAATAAAGGGGGGTGCAAATTCAATCTCTCCCTGGTAAGGGATGGTCAGAGGAAGTACTATATGTGCTTTTGTTTCAAATATTTCAGAGTTTAACAGTAGATTTCTCTTGTGCTGCATATAACCAACACAACTGTTCTCTCTGATCATATTTTCTCTCTCAACTGCCACGAGGCAAGCTGCCTCTCCATATTAGCCATTCGTGTCCTGCCCTCAAAGCACACTGGTTGGCTGAAAGATGGTGTGTGGCAGACATACATCTATCGTTTGCCAGCCACTATCTTTAGCCAGCTGAACTGGCACCCAATTGGTGTGTCTAGTAGGGCCATCATGTGGTTACTTAGCTCTTGAACACTTACCCGCCACTCAAGCTCTCTGGGCAGGTCTCAAATGGCAAGTTCTCCACGCCCATTGAGCTCTCAAAGTACTGAAGCACATGACAACATTCCCGATCAGAGTGGTGAGTTAGGTAACTCTCAATTCCTCGTAGTGTTACTACTGTATCATAAAACTGTGAATGGAAAACAGTTTGATTGCTGCAGCTGAGCTGACTAATCTAATCAGCAGGGGATCGAGAGTTGTGCACAGATTGATTCTAATTAGGCATTAAGGAACTGACAGCTTGTGGATCCTACTTTGGATATTGTTTTTAATTGCGTTCTTGCAGCATCAAGTAGTGAAGCTGGGAGCACAATGTTGCTTTCTTAATGCAAATCTTGTTCCCCTACTGAGGATCGGGGTCTGATTCCATATTGCATGCTGACTTCTAGTAGGGATTCGGACTCCGTTTTTTGCCAAGTAAACCTGTGCTAAGCACGAGTTACCATGATGTTCATAAAATGGTGCATGTTGGAGTTTAAGATTGCTGCAGTCACCCCCACCCCCCAATCAAACACACACCAGGGATCTTGTCAAATACTGATTCGGCAATGCTTTGTGGTCCAACATGAATCCGCCCTCACCCCTTCACAACACCCCTGACTCACCAGTCACTCTACAACTTCAGACTGACTACTGATCTATAATATGACAACAGCGCTGGGGATCGCTGAAGTGCATGCAGAGCCAGTAGTCTAGATGTGGAGCAATGAGTGTGTGTGTGTGTGTGTGTGTGTGTGTGTGTGTGTGTGTGTGTGTGTGTGTGTTTACAGTTTGGCGTTTAGGGATGCAGTCAGGACGACCCCATCCTCCTCCTTCTCCTTATGCACACAAACACTCCAGGGATCATTTAGCAAATAAAGTAGGCACCTACTCAGCAGTCCAGAATGTATCCGCCCTCAGGATTAATTCACCACTCCCACGTTCATGCTCTAGCAGCAGTCAGCTTGTTGATCTTCCTGGACATGTGCCATGATCCGTTTTGGCTTGCGCAACAGCCACATCCCCGCTCTAACTGACAGCACCTCTAACCACTCCCTCACTCTATCACTGCGCAGTTCTGCATGATTGACGGTGCTGTTCTACAACGCCCACCACTCCCTTTCTTGGCTGATTAGGTGATTGACAGCACTCGGGTTATTGAAAAAGTTGTGGCTGCTCAACTGGATAACCATTTAACCATTCATAATTTATACGAACCTCTCCAATCTGGTTTTTGTAGGAGGCATAGTACTGAGACTGCTGTGGTTCGGGTGCTCAATGATCTCCTGATGGCGAGAGATCAGAGACATCGTTCTATCTTGGTTCTCCTGGACCTGTCATCTGCCTTTGAAACTGTGGATCATGGGGTTCTGCTCAAACACCTGAGGTTTACCTGTGGGCTGTCGGGTACAGTCCTCAGATGGTTTTCATCTTTCCTCGCTGGGAGAACGCAGAGAGTGGTCTCTGGTTTGTTTTCATCTGGGGCTTTCTCTCTGTCTTGCCGAGTACCTCAGGGTTCGGTGCTGTCCCCCATGTTATTCGCAGTATATATGCTACCCCTCAGACATGGTAAGACGGTATGAGCTGAGATTTCATTGCTATGGTGATACTTGGCTCTACCTGTCTTTTGCAGCCTGACCAGGTCGGTGCTATCTCTGTACTGAACAGCTGCCTCACAGAAATCCAAGACTGGATGAATTTCAGCTGTCTAAAGTTGAACCCAGGAAAAACTGAGGTTTTGGTTGTGGACCCGGGTTGTAGGGTAGAGGGGTTGAGGACTGGACTCCTTTCCGGTTTAGTCCTGGGGGAGGCCCAGATTCTCACCTCTGACTGGGTGTTTAACCTGGGAGTGGTGCTTGTCGATGGTCTGATTCTTCGACATCAGGTATTGGCGGTCATCAAGCTGGCCTTTTTCCATCTTGGGAACATTGCCAGGATTAGGCACCTTGTTCATCCAGCAACCTGCCTGTTTTTGTCCATGCGTTTGTGACATCGGGCCTTGATGTACTGCAACTCCCTTTATCTAGGGCTTTCTGGGGTTGATATTTGCTGCTTACAGCTAGTGCAGAACACGGCAGCACGTTTTGACTAGGGAATCTAGAAGATCTCATATTACCCCAGTGCTGCACACTCTGCACTGGCTGCCAATACAGCGGCAGATCACTTTTAAAGTAGGTCTGACTTACAGAGCCCTACACGGATCGGGTCCCGATTACTTGAGCGGTCCTGGTTCCTTAAACCCCTTTGCGACACCTCCGTTCAGCTGACGAGGGGTTGCTGGAGATTGCGAGGGTTAACTTAGTCATCTGGTGCACGTGTTTTTGGCACCTACCCTCTAGAATTCTCTGTCCCATCAGCTCCGGGAGTGCAGGACGGTGGGGAGTTTAAAGCAGGCACTTAAGACGTTTTTTTTTTTTTATGGGGAAGGCATTTTCTGGTATTCTGATTTTTTTCATTTATATTGCATATGTTTTGTTTTCATGAATATTGTACAGTGCTTTGAAATTTGAAAGGCGCTTAATCAAATAAATTTTATTACCACTTCCCCACATTCTGCCACTCGAGCAGCGCCCGTGCTTCACAGTAATTCAGAGAAGCAGGTGCTGAATATAACCGTAGAAGTGCTATTCAGCGCTCTGCGCCCCCTTGTTTCGACCCTTGCTATGGCATCAGCTTTCATAACATTCTGAACACCAATCAAATGACCATTCCAGAATGTGTGTAGTGAACATATACATTTTCAGCTTCTGTAATGGATGCATCAGTGCTTCCGTCACTTATCAAAGACAGAAAACAAAGCTGTTCCATCTTTGTCTGTAGAGCCCTGCGTTCAACCTCTGCAATGTAGCCAATGAACTGTCTAGCTGCTTTGCCATTCCTGTAGGTTGTTCCTGTGTCTAAGCCTTTCATTTTGTCAAGACAACACAGACAAGTGATGTCTGTGAAAGGACAACCGTTTTTTGCTATGGCATGGCATGTTCTAAAAAAAACCTTTCCAGGGTTGCCTCATTCATATGTTTAGCATAACTTCAGCTTTAGAAGTACCAGGGGCAGACTCTGCTACTTCCTCAGCTGAACTTGCCCTAGTATGGGCCTCACTTGACTGGTGTGCAGTGATGGACCCCAGACGAAAATTGTTGGTACTATATCGAAAATTTTTATTACAGGCTTTACTAGAATGTATGTCGTCATATTTCTGACACAGATGGCAAACCATTTGGTCTGTTTCTTCATCATACTGCAACCATGCAAAGGTTTGTAACCAAGATGTTTGAAATTTACAGGACCTTTTCTTTGTCTTTCTTTTCTCTTCAGCTCCACTGCGTTTTCTTTTGTTAGGTTTTGTCACACTCTTAATGTATTTCCACTCTGAGTGTGGTGTCAATGACAAAAAAAAGCTGAAGTACAGAGTCTGGTCTAAAGAAGACGAACAACTAAACACTGCTGCATGCACCCCCCCCAAAAAAAAGGCAAACTTTTAGATTTGTCAGAGATTGGTCGTCTATGACGAGTCACCAAAACATCAAATTGCGAGCCAAGTCACGACGTGCCTTACAGATCGTGAGGGCAACTATTCAAAGATCAGAATTTTTAAATCTGTTTTGGACGAGATAACTTGTGTCACGACGTGACAGTAAATATAATTCCATTCAAAAAGTGATATTGATGCCAGCCACAGAGATCCTGAGATCAGCTACTGCATTGACAAGCTGAGGTTGAAGTACGTGACAACACATTTTAACGGTCATGAAAAGTTAAGGGTGTGTGTGTGTGTGTGTAAAACGAAACAAAAAAAAAAAGTCAAGAACAGTAAGCCAGGCCGCTGCTACAATGATGGAGCAAGATAGAGCAGCAACGCTTATATTTAAGGTACTGTTTTTAGTGTCTTCAGTTTGCAGTGACTATCAAGAAAATTACAATGTCTGATTATGCATGATGACAGTGATTTACTATATTTGCTGTGGCTGCTAGGCCAGTGCCAGTCAGGAAAGCCAGATCTTACTTTGAGATACAGCTCTTGCAGCAGGTAACACCATTAGGACTGAAACCAGCAGGCGTCGGGACCCTACGGAAATCTTCTAGCTAGCAATCTTCAGCAGGGACTGCCTCCGATATCGGTCCGCCCCGGCGTCAGGCATAGTACATGGTCGTACCACCAGAATCCCTAGTTCTTTCCACGTGACGACTTGCATGTCTCAACCCTTAGTTCGTTTTCTAGCGCGCGACGCCTGGTTAAGTTCTTCCGTTTGGGGGGAAAAAAGTTCGTTTTCTCTCCAAAGTTGCTGTCTGTCCTCTCCAACCTCCGTGGAAGGCCATCAGTCGAAGTGCGCCTGTGGGAAGCAAATCCCGTTTAAAGACCTGCATTTGGCCTGCGTCCGGTGCCTAGGCCCAGATCACGACACCTGGGCCTGTACCTTCTGCCAGGGATTCAACAGCCGGACCCGGATCCGTCACCAGAAGGCCCTGCAGGCGTTCCTGCTTGAAGAAAAGGTTAAGGCCATGGATTCAGCCTCCAAGGGGGAATCGTCTGAAAAAACCCGGAGACACCTTGAGAAGCAGAGGGAGAGGGTGAGATCAAAGTCCTCTTCTAGGGCCTCCGGCTCCCGGTCCGACCGCTCCCCTTTCCAGGCCCACTCTCAGCCTTCCCCTGCAGCAGTGAAGACTCCTTCAGGTTCTTCCTCTCCTTCCTCGGGCCAATACCTCCAGGCCCTCTTCTTCTTCGGCTTCCAAGGCCCTGCCGAGGTCAGTGGACCACCACCACCACCACCACAAGTCCGGTTCCTGTCATCCGGATCCCTAAGCCCGGTCAGTCTCCTTGCCTCTTCCTCCCCAGCGGAAGACCGACGAGCTGACTTCTCTCAAGAGGACGTCGGATCCGACGTCGGCCAAGCACCATCGGTCCCGAGAGACTACTACCGTCAGACGCCCGTCGCCGGTTAGGTCTTCACCACCATGGACGCTGGCCGGGGGACCGACGCCCGTCCCTATAGAGAGGAGAACCCCTACGCCTCCCACCGACGTCAGCCAGGAGGTGCTCATGGAAGAGGAGCTGACCCAGCCTGAGGACCAGACGGGTGAACCCGGTCCTGTCGCGCACCCCAGGGAGACCCTCCCCTGAACCAGAGACCCCTGGAGAGCCGATGCCGGAACCAGACGACCGACCGTCGGCGCTCGGTCCGTCGTCTGGCCTCAGCATTTCCGAGGCTAAGGAGCTGTTCACCTACTGGTGGGATACCATAAAAAAGATGTGGTTCCCACACCACCTCCTCCTCCTCCACCGGCCCCTGTGCCCCCTACTCCATCCGGGGCTGCAGGCAGAGTACCTTCTCTCCCCCCCAGGAGCCTGCGGATCCTCCTAGGGGTAGACCAGACAAGAGGAGACCTCCGTCCAGATCCTCTTCAGGGTCATCCAGCCCCAAGAGACCCAGAAGACTCCATTCGCCTTCGGAGGACACAGGATCGGACTTCTCGGACGGATCCAGATCCCCCTCTCCAATCAGCGTCCCTTCTCCGGACCCACGTGAGCTCCCAAGATCTCCTCCGGATGACCCATTATTCTCTGAGATTGAGACATATATCCAGGAGAACGTGGGATGGGACGCAGAGGAACTCGACCCTAAGAGACTACGCCTTGCCAGATGTCTTCGGCAGAAAGATCCAAAGTCTGTGGTGGTGCCACCCATGGTGGACATCTTCGTGGACGTCACCAAGGCAGCGTGGAAATGTCCACACTCGCTCCCGGCGATGCTAAAGAAGGCTGACTGCCTGTACAAGGCTCCTAGGGAGGACCAGTACTTGGCATCACATCCTCTGGCCGATTCTCTGGTCATTACAGCCTCTCATGACCGGTCCCAGAGGCCGCAACATTTGAGCACCCTGCCACCGGACCCAGAGTCCAAGCAGCTGGACGCTATGGGCAGGCGCACATATGCATCTGCTACCTGCGCCATCAGGTCCCTCAACTATTTAACCCACATGGTACAGTTTCAGAACGCCTTGTGGGAGCAGGGACTGGATCTGGCGGAAAAGATGCCAGAAGGTGAGCAGAAGGAGGAGTTGCTGCAACTCCCTTGCACGGGTTCGGATGTGGGAACCCAGGTGCTGCGAGCCACGTAGGATTCCGCGGACTCCTCGGCCAGAGCGGCAGCCTCGGGCGTATGCCTCTGGAGACACTCTTGGCTCCGTGTCTCCGGATTTACCCCGGACGTCCAGAAGAACCTCCTGGACGCCTCGTTTCATGGAGAAGTTCTTTTTTGTAAGTCCTCGGAGAAGGTCCTCACCAAACTTCAAGAGGCCGGGAAAGCGATGTCTGTCCAGGTCATGTACCGTCCTAAGCTTGGTTCCTTTCGTAGGAACCAAAGCAGTTTTTGAGGCCGGATGCAGAGACAGCAGTCCCACAGCGGTCCGCAACAGAGACTCCTTCTCCTGCAGAGCCTAGGGGAAGTCTTCCATGGGCCAAAGTCGGCCCAGCCCGCAGGACCCTCAGCCGCCACAGCATGACTCCTTCCCAGTCCCCGGCCCTTCAGGATCAACGGGACACCAAGGTCGGGGGTCGCATCGCGGACCACCTGCCAGGGTGGCAGTCCATAACCACCGACAGGTGGGTTCTTCAGTTGGTCAAAAAAGGCCACTTTTATAGAATTCGTGGACAAGCCACCCACAAGGTCTCCTCTGCTCTCCCGTTACTCGGGTCAGCACAGATCACTCCTCAAGCAAGAGGTACTCGCACTCCTGCAAAAGGGAGCGGTGGAGTACGTCCCAGAGAACCAGAAAAGATCCGGTTACTATTCCCACTTCTTTCTGGTTCCGAAGAAAACAGGGGACCGCCGTCCAATTCTGGACCTCAGCGACCTCAACATGTCGGTCGTCTACAAACGTTTTCGCATGGGGACCCTCCAAGGGCTCATTCCCGTGCTGAAAAAGGATGCCTTTATAGCGTCCCTGGACATGCAGGACGCCTACCTGCACATCCCAGTAGCTCAAGTGCACAGGAGGTTCCTGTGCTTCGAGTTTCTCGGCCACCACTTTCAGTTCCAGGCTTTTCCGTTCGGACTGTCATTGGCCCCCAGGATCTTTACCAAGTGTATGGTAGTCATGGCAGCGTGTCTAAGGAGACAGGGCCACTACGTGTTCCCATACCTAGACGACTGGTTTCTCATAGCCGCCTCCAAAGAGACGCTGTTGCTGGCTATTCAGAACACCCAGGATCTGTTTTGAGTCTCTGGGCATTCTTATCAACTACGAGAAGTCTCTCCTCGTACCGTCCCAGAAGCTGCAGTTCATAGGTGCAGTTCTGGACACCGTCCAAGGGAAAGGCTTTCTTCCTGACAAAAGAGCGGAACGCATCAGATCTCTCATCAGGGATCTCTCAGCAAAGAATACTGTCCCCGCCAGGTTGGTCCTTCGCTTGCTCGGACACATGGCTGCGGCCATTCCAGCCGTCCCTTTGGCAAGGCTCCACATGCGGGTAACTCAGTGGATGCTCAAGGTGCAGTGGGACCAAAGGCAAGACCACATGCAGCATCCGGTCAGAATCACTAACGTCGTGATTCGAGACTGGCAATGGTGGCTAGACCCAGGGACGCTTTCTGTGGGTGTCCCGTTTACAGCGCTGTCCCCGGAGGCAATCCTCTCCACAGATGCCTCAGGACTGGGTTGGGGAGCGCACCTGAATGGGGTGAGGTCCCAGGGAATGTAGACCCCTCAGGAAGCCCACCTCCACATCAACGTTCTGGAGATGAGGGCGGTCCTTTATGCCCTGCAGGCCTTTCAGTCAGAAATCCCGTCGAGTACTCTTCTGCTTCAGACAGACAATACTGCGGTGATGTATTACCTCAACAAACAAGGAGGCGCACACTCATACCCTCTTTACAGGGAAGCTACGAGAGTGTGGGATTGAGTAATCCGACACGGTGCGAGCCTGATTGCAGTTCACGTTCCCGGCGTGGACAACACAATCGCAGACGGCCTGAGTCGTTCCCAGGCCAGAGTCCACGAATGGGAACTCCTTCAAGAGGTAGCGGAGGATCTATTTCTTTGATGGGGAACTCCAGAGTTGGACTTGTTCGTCTCCCCATCCAACGCAAAACTACCCAATTTTTGCTCGCTAGATCCAGGGCCTGGTGTTTTCTGGCGAGACACATTGTCCCTCTCCTGGACGGACAGATTACTCTACGCTTTCCCTTCCTTCCCGTTGATCTAGAGGTCCTTCTCAAACTACGCAGGGAGCACGCAACAATGATCCTGGTAGTGCCTTTCTGGCCCAGGCAGATCTGGTTCCCCATGCTGACGCAATTGTCCCGGGAACCTCCAGTTCCGTTGCCTTTCAGCTCCCATCTATTGTCTCAAGAGCAGGGTTCACTAGTCCACCTGGACTTGCGCTCACTGAACCTGCATGCCTGGCTCCTCGAGACATAGCCGTTATGCGACACGGGGTCTCGCAAGAGGTGGCAGAAGTTCATTCCGTAGCCAGAAAGCCGGCAACGCATGCGACGTACGCCATAAAATGGTGCTGATTTTGCTTGTGGTCTCAGGCACTCGGCCTCTCCCCTTTAGAATGCCCAGTGAAATCGGTTCTGGAATACCTGCTTTCCCTCTTCCACTCGGGTCTCGCCTACTCCTATTAAAGTTCACCTCTGTGCGATTTCGACCTACCACTTCCCGATAGGTCAGCGCACAGTGGCACAACTTGATGCCTCTCGACTTCCTGAGGGGGGGTGTTACACCTTAGCCACCCATCAAGGATCCCATCCTCCTTGGGACCTACTTTTGTCCTGGAACAGCTCACTGCCCCTTTGAACCTGCCGAAGATTGCGAGCTGCATTTTCTGTCGTGGAAAATGTTGTTTTTAGTTACTGTCACGTCAGCAAGGAGAATTTCTGAGCTTCACGCTCTCATGTGTAAGGAACCTTATTTAATTTTCCACCAGGACAGAGTGTCTTTGAGGACGAATCCTAAATTCCTGCCTAAGGTGGTCTCTACCCTTACTCTTAACCAGGACATCGATCTGCCTGTGTACTTTCCCAAGTACTGTAATAGAGGAGAGGCATTGCTTCACACCCTGGATGTTCACCGCTCCTCAAGGTACTACTTGAACAGGACTAAACAGCTTCGCAGTTCGGAGCAGCTATTTGTATCCTTCGCTGAGAGGATGCTGGGCCAACCAGTCTCAAAGCAGACCCTTTCTCGCTGGCTTGTCCAGTGTATTTCCATTTGCTACAACAAACTGAAGCCCCTTCCAGGTACAGTCCGGGGCCACTCGACAAAGGCGGTGGCTACCTCCTTTGCAGCACTGTGCAATGTCTCCACCTCGGCCATTTGTGCTGCAGCTACTTGGAGCTCAGTGCACACATTTATTAGGCACTATAGCCTGGATGTTGCATCACGGAGGAGAGCCGGTTTCCGCCTTGCCGTTCTACAGGGTCTCCCGTCCTAGAGTCAGGACTTGCTCAAGATCTCTTCTCTTCTATTTGCCTCCTCCGAGAATGCTTAGAGGTGCTATTGCTTGGGAATCAGTCCTAATGGTGTAACCTGCTGCAAGAGCTGTAAGAAATTACCGTAACAGTAGATCTTCGAGAACAGCTCTTGCAGCAGGTACCTTCCCGCCCACCATTCCCCCTTGGAGGAGGTACAGCCTATTCAGGCCTTGACAGGAGCTAACGCTCTTTATTCCTCTGCTGATGGCGGATCCTCTGTCTCGCCTTCTGATGTCATCCAGTGGCCGGGAGTCTCCGGCGGGAGAACTGGGGATTCTGGCGGGACCACCTCCTTTATGTACTACGCCTGATGTCGGGGGCGGTCCCCGCTGAAGACTGCTAGCTAGAAGATTTCCGTGGGGTCCTGACGCCTGCCGGCTTCAGTCCTAATGGTGTTACCTGCTGCAAGAGCTGTTCTCGAAGATCCACTGTTACGGTAAGTTCTTGCATAACTGTACTTTTTTTTACCAACCCAGTGGTAATATGCCAGAGAACAACTCATTCATTACTGTTTCTTTCAGTTTGCACTGAGAATTATCAAGAAAATTACCAGCCAATATGTGTCAAAATATGCAATAGTACTAAATTGTATTTTGTGTGGCTATTAGGCCAATGCCTGCCTGGGATCAGAACAGCCACTTTTTACCACCCAAAGTATACCAGAACAGTAAACTTTCTCATAACAGTTAAGTTTAAGTCTCAAGCACAAGAAGTTTTGTTTTTGGTGTTTTATCTGCAAAAGTGTTAACTTTGGGGCTCATGACTCAAAGATGCACATTAAATATATTTTTCAACAACTTTGTCCCAGTTTCTTTTTTTCTTGGCAACAATTCACACAACATGCGAGTCCAATAAATTATGTCCTCTGAGTGCAGACTAGCGGTTAGACCTAGCAGTCCAGAAGACCCCAGCAGGACTGTCTCTTTGGGGCAATCAAATTTGTGCACAGAATACGAGAGTCAAATTTCCTCTCTGAGCAATTCAGGGCAGACAGTCCAGCAAAGACTTGACAGGTCAAGTCTGGAGTCACTTTAATTGCTTGAAACTTGTTTTCAAACAACATGACGTTTTGCTGTATTTTGACAATAGCATTGAGTCCCAACCTTCGAACTGCCCCGGAGATGAAAGTTAACTTTCCATGCTAGGCATGGAACACTGAACTCTGAGACTGTCTGTTGCTGTTTGAACTCAAACCGTCAGATTCTTTACTCTGCTTCACTGAACAGTCGCTCCGGAGGTTTCTCCTCCTGCTCGGTTCAATTTGTTGGTTAAAGTACCGTTTTTCTCGGTTTTCGACCAAATTTAAACCGCAACCTGTCGGTTCAGTCTCTGTCTGTGGTATTTGTGAGTACTAGATAGGTTTATATCTTCTATTCTGTGTGGAACTTGTAAACGGTTCATCGGTTCGGTTTGAACCAATAAAGTTACTAAAATATCTTTATCTGTACTTTTTAGAGTGTGATTACCGGTTCTTATTGGTTCTAAAAAAATAAATGGATTTTATTACACTTCCCAAACGACCCGTGACACAGTAAGGAACCGATAAGAGGGTCTTGCCTGGCAGATTGCCATTAAAAGGGTAAGTTTGGTTAGGACTGGCATAATGTCTGAGAAACCCAAAAGAAAAACCGGGCCCACTGGGTTTCAACACTGCAGAGTGTGTGTGTGTGTGTGTGTGTGTGTGTGTGTGTGTGTGTTTACTAAGGCAGATCCCCTCACCACCTGTGTTTATTGTCTGGGGTTTGACCACCTCAATGCAGACTGCCAGATTTGGAAAAATTTTTCTGCAGCTACCCTAGAAAAAAGTTAGTAGGCTCAGGAAAAGGGAGGCCAAAAAGTCTGCTGAACCGGATGGCCAGCCTGGTTCGGTTCAAACAGAACGAGGAGTGCCCTCCGACCAGGGCGAGACTTCTTTGTGCAAAAGAAGATCCGATTCTGAGGAGTCCGTTCCAGCTAAGAGAACAAGAAAGGAAAAATCGGCTGGTGTGGATCCAAAACTTTCTTCTCCAACCGCTGAAGAAATAGCCAAAGCGATAAAAATTGTGCAGTCGCTTTCCCCGGTTCCGACCGAACCGGCACCATCAGGGAGGCGCTCGGTTCGGCCGGTTCCACTGGTTCAAGATTATGATTTAGAGGAATATTATGAACCGGAGGAGGAGTATGAGGAAAGTGAATGTGGTTTTGAAAGTCTGGATGTGCCCATTGACCTGGACATCTCCCCAGACAGACCTTCAGGAGTGTCTCCTCCTAGGCTTTCTGAGTCCCCCTCCCATTTCATGTTTTTATAAAAAAAAAAAAGTGGCTGAAACCTTCCAGCTTCCTATGGAAGAAGCTGTGGATGACCAGGAGGAGCCTGACTATGTGGAAATGATGGATATCCCAGAGTCTAGGAGGCTGTCTATTCCCTTACACAAATCTTTTGGGAAACAGACATTTAAGATTTTAAAGACTCCTAACACCCATACCTCCTGTGGATAAAAGAATGGACAAGAGGTACGCATTGTCAGGCTCAGATATGGAGTTCCTTACACTACAATATAGCCATGTTGGGGTAGTGCAGGCTGCAGCCTGTGATGAGGCAAATATTCCCTTGGCCTCACATCCCCCAGACAAAGACTCCAGGAGGATTGATGCCATGGCAAAGAAACTGTACATGGCAGCATCCTTGGGACTCAGACAGGCAAATTATAAGGCTTATGTTGCTAGATACCAGAAATCCAGATGGGACATCGTCATGGCTCTAGCAAAACAGGTCCCTGGCCAGCTTGCCAAGGAGCTGGAGCAGGTGGCTGCTGATGGTATTGAGGCATCCAAGGTGCAATTCCATGCTGCAGTGGACTCCAATGATGTGTCAAACAGTCATGGCTACATCTGTGACACTTCGTAGAATGGCTTGGCTCAGATGTACTAGCCTATCACAGGATACCCAGACTAAGGCCATGGATTTTCCTGTTGTGGGTAATTCTCTGTTTGGAGAGCAAGCGGAGAATTACATGAAGAAAATAGACAAATATAGGACCACCTATAGGAGTGCCCAGGCCAAGGAAAGGCAGGCTACTCCTCAAAGGCAGCATCCCAGGGGCAGGCCTTTTCATAGGCCTTTCTACCAAGTCCAGGCCTCCTCTTCTGCCTATGCTCAGAGGGGGTTCTTTAGAGGGGGAGGCAGAAGGGGTACAAGCAGACCTGCTTCCACCCCTCAGCCAAAAAACCCTGCCAAACAGGCACCCTGATGGGTTTGCCAAGGCTGATTCTCCACCACCTGTAGGGGGCAGGCTGGCTTACTTTGTCCAGGACTGGAAGTCTCTAACATCAGGCAAGTGGGTCCTGGAAGTAGTAAGCCAGGGACTGGTTCTCAGCTTCAAAAAATTTCCAAAGGTGAGAACCAGATCTTTTCCACCTGCAAATCCCTCAGAAGCACTTGCCCTAGAGGCAGAGGTCTCTTCCCCTCCTGGCTCTCAGAGCTGTGGGGAACGGGTTCCACCCCACACCAGGGCAAAGGATTGTACTCCAGGTACTTCCTTACCCCAAAAAAGACAGGAGAATGGCGGTCCATCCTGGATATTTAAACAAGCACCTTTTAAAGCCAAAATTCAAAATGGTGACTCTGGGAATAATTCTACCCTCTCTAAGGCCAGGGGACTGGCTAGTTTCCCTGGACCTCAAGGATGCCTATTTCATATTCTCATCAGAAGCTCCCATCGAAGTACCTCAGGTTCGAGCTGCCCTCAGGCCATTACCAGTTCAGAGCAATGCCCTTCGGTCTAACCTCTGCTCCAAGGGTGTTCACAAAATGCCTGGCAGTAGTAGTTACTTCTTTAAGAAGGCAAAGGATTGCCATCTTCCCTTACCTGGACGACTGGCTCATAGTAGGCCAATCCCCAGACCAAGTCAAGTTACACGTACAGATAACCCAGAGAGGTGAGCTGTTGCTGAGTTTTCTTCCGAAATCTTTCAAAGTCAGTTCTAGAGCCTGTTCAGCTCCTCACCTTCATAGGTGCAGAGCTAGATACAGAAAGGGCCAGAGCCTTCCTTCCCCTGGACAGGACAAGGACCCTTATCACTCTGGCTTCCTCATTCGCCCTGCAGGTGTCTCGACCAGTAAGGCATTTTCTGCAGCTCCTGGGGCACGATAGCTAGCCTTCTGCAGCAGTGGTGCAAGGAGCAAGATTTGGATGAGGACATTCAGTTCCATTTGAGATCCTTTTGGTCTCAGAAAAAGGACCCTCTGACCAAACTGATCCCAGTGACTCGAACCCTGATCCAGGCCTTGCAGTGGTGGCAGGATCAGAACAATTTGAGACAAGGAGTTCCCTTTGTCACTCAGTCTCACTCTTTTTAATCCTTACTACATATGCCTCCCTCTTGGGGTGGGGGGCTCACTTGGGCGACCTGACCATCCAGGGGTTGTGGTCCCCTCAGGAATCTCTGCTTCACATCAGTCTGATGGAACTCAGAGCAGTATTTCTAGCACTTCAAGTTTTTTCCAAGTCTGTTCGGAACAAAGTTATTCAGATCAGAACAGACAATACCACCACAATGTGGTACATCAGCAAGTAAGGAGGCACTCTGTCTATGGCCTTGTGCACAGAAGCAATGAAGTTGTGGTCTCTGGCTTATTCCCTGAACACCTCCCTCACAGCAGTACACCTCCCAGGCAAGGACAATGTCCTGGCAGATGCCCTCAGCAGGATATCTCGGGGCCATCACGAATGGTCACTGGATCCCCTAGTCTTGGAGGTGATATTCTCCAGATGGGGCACCCCACAGATGCATCTTTTTGCAGCCCCTGACAATCACCAACTTCCCCTTTTTTGCTGCAGGCCCCAGTGTTGGGCTAAGTCCCCTGGATGCCTTAGTTCTCAATGGGAAGGGAAGTTCCTGTATGCCCCCCTGTTCAAAGTCAGGTCTCAACCCTGCAAAGTGATCCTGATTGCTCCAGACTGGGCCAGACAGCCCTGGTATCCTCTCCTATTGTCCTTAACAGTCCATCTTCTCCTGGCTCTTCTCAGGAATTACAACCTGTTAACCTGTGCTCAGGGGAGGGTTTGGTACCCGAATCTCAAATCTCTCAATCTCAAGGCCTGGCTCTTGAAGAGTTAGTTTGTTGACTTACACCTCTCCCAATGTGTTATGGATATTCTAAAGGCTTCTAGGAAGCCTTCCACTAGAACTACTTATAATTCCAAGTGGAAAAGAATTTCCATATGGTGCTCTGGGAAGCATATTTCCCCAGAGTCTGCTGATCTGCCCACAGTCCTTGATTATATGGTCCATCTGAATAGCTTGGGACTCAGACCAGCTACACTAACAGTGAATCTGGCAGCTGTTTCTTTCTGCTTTCATTTCAGCAGGTAAGCCCCTCTTCTCTTTCAGCTCATCCTGTTTTCTCCAAGTTTTTCAAGGAATTACTTCATACCAATCCTGCATTCAGGGATCCTGCCCCTGCTTGGGATCTTAATGTTTGCATTGCTCAGCTTATGCAACCCCCTTTTTGAGCCTTTGTCCTCAGCAGAGCTTAAGTACTTGACTTGGAAAACTGTTTCTGGTGGCCATCACTTCTGTCAGACGCACAAGTGAGCTACAAGCTCTGTCAGTGGAGCCTGACTTTATTTCCTTCCATAGAGATAAGGTGGTCCTCAGGACTAACTGGAAGTTTTTGCCTAAGGTGGTTTCAGACTTCCACCTTAACCAGTCTGTCTCTTCCTGTGTACTTCACTGACCATTCCTCCTCCTGAGAGGAGGCTACACAGTCTAGATGTGAAAAGAGCCCCTTGGCTACTATATAGAACGCACCAAGGGTCATAGGTTTGACTCCCTCCAACTGTTCCTCACTTATGGTGAGGTTGGTAAAGGAAAACCTGCCACTAAAAGATTCATTGCCAGGTAGATTGTCTCTTGCATCCAATTTCGCTATGAAAAATTAGGTAAGGTTCCATCCTCAGGCCTGAGGGCTCACTCTACCAGAGGTACAGCTGCTTCCCTGGCTGCTGCCAGGGATATTCCTATCTTAGAGATATGTCAAGCAGCTACCTGGAAAACGGTTCACACTTTTGCCAAGCTTTACTCCCTGGATATCCAGGCTAGGAGTGATGGTCGGTTTGGCACAGCTGTGCTTCAGAGCCTATTTCCTAAGTAAGGTTCTGTCCTCCTCCATGGAGGTACTGGTTGAGAGTTTTATTGTCAGAATACAGCAAGACTTCATGTTGTTTTGAAGAAAAAATTACTCACCTTGGTAATGTTTCTTCTAATGGAGTCTTGTTGTATTCTGACACCTCCCCCCCGCCTTCCCCTCTCAGAACCTCTGTTTTTGGGATGTAGGTGGGCAGTGGCAGTGTTGGCACTCAGAAGTGCCCCACCTTTTTTGTTATCGCCCTTTCTTTGGGTGTTGTGGTGTTTCGTTTTGTTTTTTTTTTTGTTTGTTTTTTGTTTTTTTCTTGTCTCCTGACTTGAGTCTTTGTTTTTGGACCAAAAAAAAAAAAAAATTATGTTAGTGGCCAATTGGTTAGTGTAGGTTTACAGCTTCCACACAGGACCTCAGTGAGTTTAGCTCATAAAGATCTGACGGTTTGAGTTCAAACAGCAACAGACAGTCTCAACAGAGCTCGAGCTCAGTGTTCCATGCCTGGCATGAAAAGTTAACTCTTTCGTCTCCAGGGCTGTTCGAAGGTTGGGACTCACTGCTATTGTCAGAATACAGCCAGACTCCATTAGAAGAAACAACATTACTAAGGTGAGTAATTTTTTCTTCTCTGTGCCCATGCATTCTCTTCCCCCTCCTACCACTCAGCACTGCAAGTTCTAACTGTCATGACAGAGATTGTGTTCAGTTCCAGTTTCAATTATTCTGCGCTGACTTCCAGCTGCTACAACTAAGCACTTGCAAAGGAAAAACAGAAAAAAAACATACTCTCTATCTAAACTAGTTGAAAGTTGAATCACACGGACTCCCTGACCTCCCTATATTTCATTTTAATTCTTTCATACCTGTTCCCAGAGATACCTGCATCACTCGCACTCGGGACCCTGTCTCGCTTGCTGACACTGTTCAGTGCAGATCTCAATATCGACGCCACCATCTGAAATGAAAAGGCAGAAGTCACAAACGTAATCCACATATTGAACTTGATGATAGTACCCTCTTCCCCAGGACTAGGAGAGCTGTCGTCAGATGCTCTATCTTATGTCCTCACCTGCCGACCCCCGCTCGCTCCTGAACCTGGGTCGCCGGTGTGGAGCGAGGTGTGGCGTCCAGCATCTTAACCCTCAGCGCCACCACCAGGCCGGCGTACTAAGTTCCATAAGTGAAATGGAACCCGGCCTGTGATGCAAAACCGGCTGGGACAAAAATGAAGTGTGAACTTAGTTTCAGGGGGAAGAGAATGATGGGGAGAGTTGCTACCTGAACAGCAAGTGCCAGGGAATAGGACAGACAGGAAATTGGCACTGGACCGCTGGTGGTCTTCTGTTGCTCACATTGATGTTTCTGATTGTAAAATGGCTGACAAGTTTTTTTTATTTACCTTGGCCAGTTTTTAATTGAATCGGACGACATGGATCATCTCCTCCTTGAAGACAAATCTGAAAAAGAAAAAAAGTTAATATTCTGACTGCAGCCTGCCAGAAGAATATTTTACAAAGTAACTTAATAGTCACAGCTTCCTAAGCAAGCAAGCCCACACTGGCATGTAGCTGAATCAGAAATCTGATGAGCGCAGTTGTGCCTCAAGTCCACCGGCACCCCCACCCCCTGCCCGGTGTGTCATATCATGGCAAAGCTGGTGGTGGCTGCAAGGCTCAGATTTGTGCAGTCGATTGTGCCAGCCTCCAAACAAAGTCTGACCAATAACCCCCCACCCAATCAGAACAGCAAGCTTGATCGCAGATCGCCAGGAAAAATCTGGTGGTTCTTGACATGGAGACATGGCCCCAGAAATAAATTGCTGGCTTCTTGCTAATCCCCAACGCTCATGGACTTCATCCTCTGTCAGTGGAAGCTGGCAATACTTGGGCTGGTGGAAATGACTAGCAGTGGCGGAGTGAGAGCATCTCCCGCCCCCAGCACAGGAGCTTGGTCTCATCACCAGTCCTGCACCGACCCCAGCCAGGTCAGAAATCCCCAGCATCACCCAGCTTGCAAACACACTGAGATCAGACCTGCAGCCGACAATGTATTAGCCTGTAGGTGTGGCAGCCATGGGCAAGGTGGGTGAGCTGGAATCCCAGGCCTCCAGAACACATAGTCGCCAATCTCCCGACAGGTCAGTCTGCCCTCGGATGTCTTAAGCTGGCAGTGCGTTTGGGCTGGTGTGGGTGAGCATGAGCATCCCTCTTTCCCCTGTCATGCATGCCTAGTCAGTGCATCGGCCCCATCACCTGACCAGTTCCTGCATCACCAGCAGGCCAGATCCCCAGCATCACCCAGCAAACGCACAACTCTGCAGCAGACTGTGCTGCCATGAAGATGCTGGCAGCTGCAAGCCACTAGGCCTCCCTGAGAAGTCTGTCCATCCTTGGATGTCTGAAGCTTCGGCAGTGAGTGCTTGTTTGGGCTGGTGCAGTGAACAATTGGGCAGCATCCCGCCCCTACCCCTGCAGGCCAGAAATCCCCAGCATCTAGCAAACTAAAATACACCTGAGTGAAGCACACACGTAGCCACTTTAGCTACACAGAGATGGCAGCTAACTGCGGGTGGATGCTGAACTGCAGCAAAACTTATATTTGCAATCCCAGGCCTCACCGAACACAAAATCTTCTCACACCGGCATCCCCAGAGCAGAGATTATCCTGGCTGGCTTGAATGTTAAAGCTGGTGGTCAGTCGCGTGCTTGGGCTGGTGGGGTGTGCAGTCAGCATCCCGCGTCCTGCCCCTACCCCCATGCGGGCCATGGCAGAGCATTATTCAGCCCCATATCGCCAGAGTTCCTGCTGCGCAGAATTATTCACCCAGTAAAACACACACCTGGCACCAGCATTTTATGGCAGGCACCAGCAGGTCACAACTAACCGATCCAAAAATAGTTTTTTTTGGGGGGGGGGGGCTGTGCAGCTGCTAGGTTGTGGCAAACATCCAATCCAGATACTAGCACGCCACCCCCCCCAACCCCGACAGCATATTTAAACATTCTTCTGCCAAAATGCAAGGTAGAGGCTACAGAACACACAGCAGCAAGGCTTGTTATGGAAAAAATACCAGGTCTCCCATACACACTAGCCAACCGGAAAACGAAGCCTGTGCTGGCATTGCAACCTGAGTGTGAGCTTGGAAGTCTGGGCCAAAATAATACTGTGTTGCTGCAGCTGGCCTAATGCTAAAATTCCCAAGCCAGTCCACTCCTCATCCATGGTGGCCGTCTGGGAAGGAACTGGGAATGCTGGTTGGGGAGACAGAAAAGGCCATTCAAACAACATAAAGTCTTGCTATATTATGACACATGCAGTTAGTCCCAACCTTAGAACTGCTCCGGAGGTGAAAGAGTTAACTTCCATGCCAGGCTTATGGAATCTTGCCATGACTCGGTTAGTTTGAGTCTGTTCTTCAAATTCAAACTGTCAGATTCTTTACTCCGCCTCACTGTACGGTCGCTCCGGAGATTTCTCCTGCTGCTTGGTTCATTTTGTCTGTTAAAAAGTGTAAATTGTCTGTTTTTTAAACCGCAATTTGTCTATTTAAACCGCAACCGGTCGGTTCAAGCTCTCTGTGGTATCGTAAGTAATAGATAGGTTTTACATTATTTTGTGTGGAACTTGCAAACTATCATTATCGGTTCAGTTTGAACCAATCAGGTTGTTGTTGTTAAACTTATTAAATTACTATTTAGAGTGCGGTCCCGGTTCTTGCTCGGTTCTAAAAAAAACAGATTTCATCACGCTTTTTTTTTTTTCCACGACCAGACACTGTTGGGAACCAATAAGGGTGTCTTGCTTGGCTTATTGCTGTTAACGGGCATTTTTGGTTAGGCTGGCACTATGAGAAACCCAAATGAAAAACCCGGGCCTGGGTTTCAACATTGTAGTGTCTGTGGAAGCCTTTGAAACGACCCACACACACGTGTGTTTATTGTCTGGGGTTTGACCACCCAATGCAGACTGCCAGATTTGCAAGAATTTCCCTGCAGCTACCCTGGATAGGAGAGTTGGTAGGCTCAGGGAACAAGAGGCCAAGAAGTCCGCTGACCCGGATGGTCAGCCCAGTTCGGTGCCAACCGAACTGGAGGGAGTGCCCTCTGACCAGGACAAGTCTTCCTCGGGCAAACGGAGAGCTGACTCGGAGGAGTAGGTCCCAGCAAAAAGGACTAAAGTCAGCAGGTGTGGAGCCAAAAATTACTTCTCCAACTGCTGCAGAGATAGCCAAAGTGATCAGAATTGTCCAGTCGCTTTCCCCGGTTCCGACCGAACCGACACCATCAGGTAAGAGGTCGTTCGTCGGTGCCACCGTTCAAGAATATGATATAGAGGAATTTTATGAACTGGAGGAGGGAGGAAGATTATGAAGAGTGAATGTGATTTTGAAAGTCTGGATGTGCCCATTGAACGGACATCTCCCCAGACAGACTTTTAGGAGTGTCTCCCCCTAGGCTTTCTGAGTCCCCTTCTCATTTTATGTTTTATAAAAAGGTGGCTGAAACCCTCCAGCTTCCTTTGGAAGAAGCTGTGGATGAACAGGAGGAGCTTGACTATGTGGAAATGGATATCCCAGAGTCCAGGAGATTGTCTATTCCCTTACGTAAATCTTTCAGGAAACAAAGATTTTAAAAGCTCCTCACACTATACCTCCTGTGGACAAAAAAATGGACAAGAGGTACACATTGTCAGGCCCTGATACGGAGTTTCTTTCACAACAATGCAGCCATGTTTGGGTAATGCAGACTGCAGCCTGTGATAAGACAAATATTCCCTTGGCTTCACACCCCCCTGACAAGGACTCCAGGAGGATTGTTGCCATGGCAAAGAGACAGTACATGGCAGCATCCTTGGGACTCAGGCAGGCAAATTATATGGCCTATGTTGCAAGATATCAGAAATCCAGATGGGATACTGTTATGGCTCTAGCGAAACAGGTCCCTGCCCAGCTTGCCAAGCAGCTGGAGCAGGTAGCTGCTGATGGTATTGAGGCATCCAAGGTGCAATTCCATGCTGCAGTGGACTCTAATGATGTATCTTCAAGAGTCATGGCTACATCTGTGGCTTTTCGCAGAATGGCTTGGCTCAGGTGTACTAGCCTGTCACAGGATACCCAGGCTAAGGCCATGGATTTTCCTGTTGAGAGAAATTCTGTGTTTGGGGAGCAGACAGAGAATTACATGAAGAAAATGGATGAGTATAGGAGTGCACAGGCCAAGGAAAGGCAGGCCACCTCAAGGCAGCTTCCAGGGGCAGGGGCGGAGGCCCTTCACAGGCCTTTCTGCCGTAGGCCTCCTCTTCAGCCTATGTCAGATGTGGGGTTCTTCTAGAGGAGGAGGCAGACGAGTGCACGCAGGCATGTTCCACCCCCAGCCTTAAAGTTTTCCTGCCAAACAAGCTCCCTGATGGGACCCACCAGCCGATTCTCCATTGCCTGTAGGGGCAGGCTGGCTTACTGCCCAGGACTGGAAGTCTTCAACATCTGTGACAAGTGGGTCCTGGAGGTGGTAAGCCAGGGACTGGTTCTCGGCTTCAAAAAATTTCCAAAGATGAGAGCCAGATCCTTTCCACCTGCAAATCCATCAGAGGCTCTTGCCCTAGAAACAGAAGTTTCAACCCTCCTGGCTCTCAGAACTATAGAAAGGGTTCCTCCCCTACACCAGGGCAAAGGACTGTACTCCAGGTACTTCCTTACCTCAAAAAAGACAGGAGAATGGCGGCCCATCCCGGATCTCTGATACCTAAACAAACACCTTTTAAAACCAAGATTCAAAATGGTGACTCTGGGAATTATTTTATCCTCTCTAAGTCCAGGGGACTGGCTAGTGTCCCTGGACCTCAAGGATGCCTACTTCCATGTTCTCATAAGAAGCTCCCATCGAAAGTACCTCAGATTCGAACTGCCCTCAGGCCATTACCAGTTCAGAGCAATGCCCTTTGGTCTCACCTCTGCCCCAAGGGTATTCACGAAATGCCTGGCAGTAGTAGTTGCTCATTTAAGAAGGCAAAAGATCGCCATCTTTCCTTACTTGGATGACTGGCTCATAGTGGGCCAGTCTCCAGCACAAGTCAGATTACACCTTCAGGTTACTCTCCCAAAGTCAGTTCTAGAGCCTGTTCAGCTACTCACCTTCATAGGTGCAGAACTGAACACTCAACAGGCCAGAGCCTTCCTTCCTCTGGAAAGAGCAAGGACCCTGGTTTCTCTGGCCTCCTCCTTCATTCTGCAGGTCTATCGACCAGCAAGGCATTTTCTGCAGCTCCTGGGGCACATGGCTGCTTCCACAGCAGTAGTGCAAGGAGCAAGACTTCAGATGAGGGACATTCAGTTCCATTTGAGAGCCTTCTGGTCTCAAAAGAGAGATCCCCTAACCAAATTGATCCTAGTAACTCGAACTCTGATCCAGGCCCTGCAGTGGTGGCAGGATCGGAGCAATCTGAGACAAGGGGTTCCTTTCATCCCTCAGTCTCACTGACCCTTACTACAGATGCATCCCTCTTGGGGTGGGGAGCTCACATGGGCGACCTCACCACCCAGGGATTGTGGTCCTCAGGAATCTCTGCTCCACATCAACCTGTTGGGAACTGAGCAGTTTTCTAGCACTTGCTTTCCACATCTGTCCAGAACAGAGTGGTTCAGGTCAGACGGGCAACACTACCACAATGTGGCATACATCAGTAAGGGCACCGGTCTGGCCTTGTGCATCAAGCAATGAAGTTGTGGTCTCTGGCTTCCTTAATACCTCCTTATTGCAGTTCCTGCAGGACAATGTCCTGCAGTGCTCAGCAGGATTTCAGGGCCATCATGAATGTCACTGACTAATTCTGGGTGTTGTTTTCAGATGGGGCACTGATAGATCTTTGCATCCCCAGACAATCACCAACTTCCTTTTTGCAGGTCTCCAGTGTTGGCTCAGTCCCTCTTGATGCCTTCCTTCAGTTGGAGGAAGTTTTCATGCTTTCCCTTCCTCTCTGTTCAGGTGTATCAAATCAGATCTCAACCTTTAAGATGATTCTGATTGCTCCAGATTGGGCCAGACAGCCCTGTTATCCCTCCTTTGTCCTAGCAGTCCACTTTCCCTGTGTCTCCCAGGAATCACAATCTGTTAACCTGTGCCCAGGAGGGTTTGGTACCTGAATCTCAGTTCTTCCAATCTCAAGGCCTGGCTCTTGAGTTGGTTGCTGACCTATATATTTTCCAAAGATTTTCGATATCTTGAGGAAAAGCTGAAGCCTTCCTGAAACTACTTAGAATTCCAAATGAAGAGTTTCCATGGTGCTCTGGCAAGAATTGTCCCCAGAGTCTGCTGTTTGCCCTGATTCTGGATTATAGGTTTGAGTTCCTTGGTGAGACCAGCTACCTGAAAGTGCACCTGGCAGCCGTGGTTTTCTTATCAGTAGTAAACCTCTTCCTTTCAGCTCCTCCTTATTCCAAGTTTTTGAGGTTGCTTCACCAACCCTCCTGGGCTCTTAATGTTTGCATTGCTCAGCTAATGCAACCTTCAGACCATTGTCTTCCTTGAGCTGATGTGACTTGGAAACTGTGTTTTTGTAGCCATCGCTCTGCAGGCATAAGATCTACAAGCATTGTCAGTGAGCCTGATTTTATCTCCTTCATAGGATAAGTGGTCCTCAGAACTAACAAAGTTCTTGCCTGAAGTGGTCTCGGACTTCACCTTAATCAATCATTTCTCTGTGATTTAACTGATCATTCCTCCTCTGGTGAGAGGAGATTACACAGTCTAGATGTCAAACAGCCCTTAGTTGCCACTGCAGGGTCACGGTTTGACTCCTCAACTGTTCTCCGCTTTATGGTGGGGTGGGCAGCAACCTGCCACTGAAAGATCCATTGCCAGGTGGATTGTCTCTTGTATCCAGTTTGTTACCGCTTTGGGTAAGGTCTCCCTTCAGGCTGGGGGCTCACTCTGCAGGAGGTAGAGCTGTGTCCTGGCTGCAGCTAGGACATCCCTATCATAGATGTCGGTAGCTACTGGAAAACAGTTCACACTCACCCAAGCACTACTCCTGGACATCCCAGGCTGGGAGCGATGCTCTATTTAGCCTTTGTGCTTCAGAGCTATTTCTAAAACTGAGTTCTTGCCCTCCTCCATGGAGGTACTGGTGTAGGCTGCATATGTCATAATATAGCGACTTCATGTTGTTTGAAAAAAATTACTCACCTTAGTAATGTTGTTTCTCTAATGGAGTCTTGCTATATTAACCTCCCCTCCTCCTTCTCAGAACCTCTGTTTTGGGATGTGGGTGGTTGGCACTGTTGGTACAAGTACTTGACTTGAAAACTGTGTTTGGTAGCCAGCTATGCCAAACACAAATGAACTACAAGCGTGTCAGTGGGCTGATTTTATCTCCTTTCATAGGGATAAAGTGGTCTCGAACTAACAAGTTCTTGCCTGTGGTCTGGACTCACCTTAATCAATCCATTTCTCTATGCTAAACTGAGCAGTCATCACTCCTCTGGTGAGAGGAGATTACAGAATCTAGATGTCAAAACAGCCTTAGTTACTACATGACGTACCAGGTCACGGTTTGACTCCCTCAACTGTTCCTCACTTATGGTGAGGTGGGCAAAAGGAAACCTGCCACTAAAGATCCATTGCCAGGTGGATTGTCTCTTGTATCCAGTTTTGTTGCAAAAAACTGGGTAAGTTCCCCTTCAGGCCTGAGGGCTCACTCTACCAGAGGTACAGCTGTGTCCTGGCTGCAGCCAGGGACATCCCTATCATGATGTCGAGCAGCCTGGAAAACAGTTCACACTTTCACACACTACTCCTGGACATCCAGGCTAGGAGTGATGCTTTCGGTTTAACACAACTGGCCTTCAGAGCCTATTTCTAAGTGAGTTCTGGCCCTCCTCCATGGAGGTACTGCTGTGTGAGCTGCATATGTCATAATATAGCAAGACTTCATGTTGTTTGAAGAAAAAAATTACTCACCTTAGTATTGTTTGGCCTCCTAATAGATCTTGCTATATTATAAACCTCCCCATACTCCTTCTCAGAACCTCTGTTTGGGATGTGGGTGGGCAAGTGCTATTGGCACTTTTAGTTGCCCACTTTGTTTTTCTCCACTGCCCATTTTCTGGGGTGTTTACTGTTGTGTTGTAATTTTTGGATCCTAGACTTGAGTCTTGGTTTTGGGACCAAAAGATATTGATATTTTAGTAGCCATTTGGCTAGTGTGAGTTTACAGCTTCCACACACAGAACCTTAGTGAGTTTTGCTCGTAAAGATCTGACAGTTTGCGTTTGAAGAACAGACAGTTCTAGGGACATGGATATGTTGTTCATCCACACTCATTGGCAGGTATCATGGCAAATCTTGGAAGGTCTTCAAGCTTGCTCCTCCACCCACCTGGGTGGTATAACTCGGCTCCGCCCCATGGCCTTAGATCTTCCTTACCGCTTGGAAGCTCAGGTTCCCTCCTTAGCTCTGCGTTTATGACTAGTTCCTATTCTCCGTTTGCGGTTTAAAAAATAAATTTTGCAAAAGAACACAGTCTTCTATCCCACCAGCGACTGCGATGGACCATCGACTCCCGGTTCGGAGATGCCCATGGGGTGAAGATGTCACACGAGGATCCACTCACGTGTGTCTACTGCTTAGGCCTTGAGCACGACCCGCGGGCTTCGACCTGTGCTCATCTTTCTCGGCCTCTGATCCACCGAAGACAACATGCTGCCCGATTGCAACTGGGCGTCCCGAGCGTTCCCTCCGGTGGGAGTCAAGGCCGGTTGGCGGTGTCGCGGCGGTGCCGGCGGATCAGCTCGGCGGATGGTAGCCCTCGAAGAAGAGGCTGCAGACGTATCTTCTCGGCATGACATTTATCCAGCTCTCTCTGGGTTCTTCCTACGGCTTCTTTTAAGAAGTTTGTCTGTCCTCTCCACTAAAGGAGAAGGGCCTGTGTCTGCTGGACCTTATTCTCGGTCCAAGAGGACAGGGTAAGTCCCCTCCGTCGGCGCTCTTGGGGCGGAAGGTCCCTCTCCCGGGCCGTCGACCGTCGGCTTGATCAAACCGCTCGACTCGACCACCAGCCTCAGCGGTGTCCCCCGTCCAGGTCAGTTGACCGGCTCCCACCCGATGAAGTCGAGATTTTCTCGACCCATTAGACCAGACTGTCGCCTTTAGCAGCCGAAATTCCCCTCCCGGTTCCCGGGGAGGAGTTGAGATCCCGTGGGCTGCCTATGCCTCGGTTCGAGAGCCCTCGGATGGACCATCCGAGCCGAAGAAGTGCGGTTCGGCCGACACCTCCCGCACCGACCTGGAAATTCCGGGACTCCGGTCGGGACCTCTCCAGCGGTCAGCCGATCCCACCGTCATGGCGGTCCTCGGCGCAGCGATGGCGGGGCTGTGGCGCTCGTCCTGATCTCCTCCTCGGATGAGGGAGGCAGCCGTAAGTGCGTCGGCGATGCGAGAACCTTATGTTCTAACAGCTCCTCCCTGGCCGGGAATAAGCGACCCGTCGCCTTCCCCACGGCCATTAAGTCGCTGTCACGGGCGGCGACACAACCCTCGACTTATCCGAGGCCTATACCTAGGCGGTTGTTCGGCCAAAACCAACCTAACTCCACCGATTCCGGTGGAACCTCCGCCTCCACAGCCACCAATTGGGGCTCCGACCAAAGATTCTCGGTCGGCTAAGGGTCTACCCATCGGCTGTCAATTACCCTCACTCCCGGCCGACCTCGGCAGGTGAAGGGTGGCTCAGGCCAGAGCAGCTCTACAGAGATTCTTCGAGTCGAAGATGATTCCTCCTTTTTCTCAGCGACTGGACTTGGAGTCTTCCAGGAAGGTCAGTCAATGGGCGATAGCCCGTCGTCCTTCCTAGGACTGCTTGACTCATCGGAGTCTACCGGGATGGAGCTCGAACCCGTTCCAAAGCAGGCCAGGTATCCCCTCACGGAGATTCTGGACCGAGTTCTCGACGGAGGCCTTTCGGTGGCGAGGCCATAGTGGGTCGGCACTGGAGCTTTGGCAGCGCCCTGCTTCCTGCCCTCGCCTTCGGCCAGGATGGCCAGGAAGCATCCGGTCCCTACCGGTTCCTTGTCCGTTTTCGAACACCCCTCTGCTGGGGGTTGGTTACCGACAGCGTTTTCGGTAGCGACCGTAGCGCCAGGGATGTGGACAAACCTCCTGACAAAGGGTCAAGAAATTGGACTAACCGAGGCGAAAAGTCTAAACTGCGTCCTCTCTCGGCCTTCGTCCAGGCCAGTTCGGCCCGTCCTCATGGCACATTTTCTCATGCCCTGTTGGGCTCCCTGGATGAGGTCATCCTCATCTTCCCGCCGATCTGCAGACTACGGTTAAGCAGGTGCGGGACCAGGGCAGGGCAGTGGCCAAACAGCAGCTCAGACTGCTTTGGATATAGGGACTCATGTCCCAGATCGGTGGCGGCCGCGGTGGCTATCGCGTCGTGAGGCTTGGCTGAGGATATCCACCTTTACTTCGGATACCCAGCACAAGTTGGCGGATGTTCCCTTTTGGGGACTGACCTCTTGACCCCTGGGGTGGAAGGTCACCTGCAGAGGATCGAGAGTCCAATGCCACCTTGGACTCTGTCTCTTCCGCTCAGAAGGACAAGGCCACAAACCACAGCCTAAGCCCCTTTACGTCCTTCTGTGCCCCGTGGCAGCGCCCGGCCAACAACGTCAGGGCCAGCAGGCTCAAGCCTTGGCATCCCAAACCCAAACCGTGGCTTCCTCTAACAGGAGGCAAGGAGGAAAGGGCCCAGGAGTCCCTCGGCCGGTCCCTCCTCCAAGCCTGCCCAGTGGCCAGGCTGAGGGGTGTCGCCCCCATCCCGTACCTTGCCTGGGTCCCCCCATTGGGGAGGCAGGCTCCGGCACTTCCGTTCCGCCTGGTCCGCTGTTTCCCACGGACAGGTGGGTCTTGAAGGTGGTGGGAAGAGCCTGCCTCTGGAATTCGAGCAGGCACCACCCTTCAGAGCCGTCGCCCTCGGGGGCTTCAATCCCCAGCCTCACTGGCGGCAAGTCGACGGTCGCCTCTCCTCCTCAGAAGAGGTGGTGAGAGAGGTGGTGGACCCTCCTTCAGACCCAGGGTTTGTGTCCAGGTACTTCCTGGTTCCGAAGCAGACGGGGGCTGGCGCCCCATAACCTACCACGACCTAAACAAGTTCCTAAGGTCTCGAACCTTCAGGATGGTCACTCTGGCTCAGATAATACCATCCTTGGAGCAGCGACTGTGGTTCTGCTCTCTGGACTTGCAGGCCCATTGTTTTCCACGTCCCTATCCGTCCGTCTCACAGAGATTCCTTCGCTTCCGGCGGAAGGATCCCTCTTGAGTTCAAGCCATGCCCTTGGCTTGTCTCCAGCTCCCAGGGTCTTCACCAAATGCATGGCTGTGGTGACAGCATTCCTCTTGGCGAGGGGTCGGGTGTACCCCTTACCTGGACGACTGGCTGATAGCAGCTCCCTCCAGGAAGGAGGCGGGTGGTCCAGAGATCTGGCCCTCCGGTCTGCTCTCAACTGGGCCTCCTTATCAGCGAGGCCAAGTCAGACTCGAGCGAAGCAGGTGATTCTATTCATCGGGGCGCAGCTCGACTCTCTTCGAGCCAGAGCGCGGCTCCCGGCGGACAGGGCCGAGGTTCTTTCCTCCTTTGCCCGATCATTTCTGGTTGGGCAATTGCGCCCTGCCCGGGACTTCCTGCGCCTCCTGGGTCTCATGGCGGCCTGCACCAGCGTGGTCCGTTGGGCCCGCTGGAACATGCGTCCCCTTCAGTGGGGACTGGCCAGCCAGTGGTCACAACGCTGCGATCCTTGGACCAGCTTGTGTCGGTGACACAGGGGATGTGGAACGCTCTCCAGTGGTGGACCGTTCCAGATCATTTGCAGGAGGGCATCCCGTTCGTCCGCCCCGAGCCGACGGTCTCTCTATCGACCGATGCCTCTCTGATGGGTTGGGGTGCCCATCTGGGGGAACACCGGGCTCATGGCCTCTGGTCCCCGCGGGAGTCCCGATGCCACATCAACCTGCTGGAGCTCCGAGCGGTCCGCTAGCTCTCACCGCCTTTGCTCCGTTCCTCGAGGGGTCAAGTGGTCCGAGTCAGGCGGACAATACCACGACTATGTACTATCTAAACCGCCAGGCGGGGACGCGCTCCATGCTTCTATGCAAGGCTCCGGATTTGGTCACTCGTCGCGCAGCCTGGAGGCGGATCTCCTAGCCATTCACGTGGCAGGAGCCTCCAACACCCTGGCCGATGCCCTGAGCCGGATAGGGCTGCATCCCACAGTGGTCTCTCCTGCGGAGTAGTACAGCATCTGTTCTCCCTTTGGGGCACACCTCAGGTGGACCTGTTTGCCTCCAGGGAGAGCAGAAGCTGAGTCTGTTCCATGCCCGCCCTCTCAGCAGGGCTCGCTGCAGGATGCCTTCTCGAGGCAATGGACCCGGGCCTCTTTCGCCTTTCCCCATTTCCTTGATCCACAAGGTGCTTCTCAAGGCGAGGAGGGACAAGGCGCAGGTGATTCTGATAGCCCCAGACTGGCCTCGCCAGTTCTGGTACCAGATCTCCTCAGTCTCGGCTCCAGGACTCCGGCAACGCTTCCAGCGCTCCTTCGGACCTGCTCTCAGTCAATCCGGGGAAGGTGTTCCATCCGGACCTTCAATCCCTGCACCTGGCGGCCTGGTTCCTGGCGGCTAGAGTTCCAGGCCTTGGGTCTTTCCGACGAGGTCCTCAATGTAGTTGAGGCGTCCAGTGAGAGTCGACCAGAAATGCTATGCCTTCAAATGGAAAAGGTTTTCCATTTGGTGTCAGAACAAGGCTTGGACCCTTCCTCCTGTTCCTTGGCAAGCATCTTGGACTATTTATGGTCCCTTTCTAGTCAAGGGCTTGGTGGCGACCCTAAGAGGTGCACCTGGCAGCCATCTCTGCTTACAGCGCGGGCCGGGAAGCAGTCAGTGGCACAGGAGAAGGTGGTCTGGCGCTTTCAAGGCCTTGATCACATTTCCTCCAGTCGGGAACCCCCACCTCCGTGGGATCTACTGCTGGTACTGGCAAAGCTCATGGGCAAGCCATTCGAACCTATGCACAGGTGTGCTCTCTCTCACCTGTCGTGGAAGACCGCCTTCTTGGTGGCTATCCGTCAGCCAGAAGGATGGGAGAGCTCCAGGCGCTTTCCATCGAGTCTCCTTACCTGGTCTTCCACAGGGACAAGGTTGTCCTGCACCCCCACCCGAAATTCCTTCCGAAGGTGGTGTCGGAGTTTCACCTTAACCAGGTGTTGACTCTGCCGGTGTTCTACCCCAATCACACCTCGGAGGCCGAATATAGGCTCCATACTCTGGACCCTAAGAAGGCTGCGCTTATTATAAGGGCGCCACGGCTGAGATTGTCGAGAGGTTCGCCAGCTGTTTGTCACCTACGCTGAAGCCGCATCTGGCAGACCTGCAGCCAAGCGGACGATAAGCAGGTGGGTAACCTCCTGCATAGATCTCTGCTATAAGTTGGCGGGCATGGAGCCTCCCAGAGGGATAAGAGCTCATTCTACCCGCCATACTGCTGCAACGGTGGCTGCTTCCAGGGACGTCCCTATCCAGGAAATCTGCAGGGCTGCTACCTGGAAGTCAGCAAACACCTTCATTACCCATTACCACATCGACCTTGAGTCACGCGGGATGCTGGTTTTGGGGCCTCGTTCTCCAGTCTCTCTTTCCCAAGTAAGTATTGGGGTGTGCGTCTTGCCTCCTCCTCCCGGAGAACTGCTAGGAGTCTGCCAATGAGTGTGGATGAACAACATATCCATGTCCCTAGAAATACAGGTTACTCACCTGTAACAGGAGTTCTAGGAATGGTATATGTTGTTCATCCCACGACTCCACCCGACCTCCCGGCTCGGACGACAACCTGAGCTCCAGCTGGGCCAGATCTAAGCCATGGGGTTGAGCCGAGTTATACCACCTGGTGGGTGGAGGAGTGCTTGAAGACCTTCCGGCAAGATTTAAAGCGGCAAGGATACCTGCCAATGAGTGTGGATGAACAACATATACCATTCCTAGAACTCCTGTTACAGGTGAGTAACCTGTATTTTCTAACAGAGCTCGCGCTCAAGATTCCATGCCTGGCATGGAAGTTAACTCTTTCACCTCCGGAGCAGTTCTAAGGTTAGGACTAACTGCATATGTCATAATATAGCAAGACTCCATTAGAAAAACAACATTACTAAGGTAAGTAATTTTTTCATCCTGCCCCTACCAATCCCCACAGGTCAGCTAGCATTTGGGTCCAGACTCCGGTCGACTCACCTGCTCGCATGATGAAAAGTCCAGCTGCAGCACGGTGATTAGAGCCTTATAAGAACACCCTCCCTCTGCCGGCATTCATTGGCACCCCGTCCCAGAGCCACCCCGGCAGGAGTCTGTCTCTTCTCTGACTCAAAATTCCTCAGCTGCCTTCAACCCAGGAGGAACCCCACCCGGCGCAGTACCATCGTCTAAGCAGGACAAGGCCCAAACAGTTACCTGGCATACACAACCTCTACGCGACAGACTACTCGCACTGCTCAGTCGGACACCTGCCCATGAAATTCAACTACCCAGAGCCTGCTGTTTTGATGAAGCTCAGTTTGGGTACAAACAATTCGGTGACACGATGTCAGAATCACAACGGACCCCCCCCCCCCCAACCAAAGCTGAGCTTCATCAAGTCAATTACAATGATTACCCACGTCAGAGAATGGCATCGATGGCGGCTGGCCTTCTTTACTATTTTAAGCCACAACTTGAAGACAAAAGCAGTAAACTTTTGTGTGTGTGTGTGTGTGTGTGTGTGTGTGTGTGTGTGTGTGTGTGTGTGTGTATACGTGCTGGCTTACCATCTGGAATATTGGGCAGCACTCCTATGTCCAGCTGGGATGATCAGCAGCCGCAGATCACATCTTCGGGCTCAGGGTTTCTCCTCAGTGTGGAGGGCTCGTGTGGAGATCGACGACGTAGGCTGTGAAGGTGGGGTGTTGGGCTAAAGACAGGTGCCAAAACGATCTTCCAATCACAGGGCTTCCTGTGGCAGGAGAGAGAGACAGACATACACGAAATCTTTTTTTTTTTTTTTACTACTTTCATTTAAAGGGCCAGGTTCACAAATTGGGCTAGAATGCACTAGCCAAGTTGGGAGGGCACTGCACTGGCCCGAGGCAGTTTGCATTATGCCCCGGGCCAGTAATGTAATGTAAAGATCGACCCCTGCAAGGTGACATGTGGTGTGGTACAGTAATGATAAGATAGCAGTGGAAAACTAGCAGTCTGTCTTTCTCTCTCTCTCTCTCTCTCCTTGTGAACTCACTACCCCCCAAAAGAAACCACCACACATGATTGACACTACCATTAGCTGCCCAGCTGGCAGTCACTGAAACAGCTCCACCCCAGTACCTTCAGCACTAGCCACTGCCGCGGCCCGCAACTTGGAGATGTCGAGCCTGCCTTGTTGAACGCCTTTTGTCCCGCCTTTCATTTTTTTCACATTGCCGCTGTGGCTAGTTGTCCTCTCGAGTTTAACTTCTTCAGCTTTCCTCGGCAGTTTGGATGGTGGCAGCTCCCTCTCAAGTCCTCCAGCAGTTATCAGTAGCGGCGTAGTCCTGTGGCACTGATGTCCGATCAGGGGGAATGCACAGCAGAGTAGTCCTGACGTCCAATGTGGGGGGGAGTTTAAGCTTGCTCCCCTTCAGTTTCTCTTGCACCCCTTGTGGCACCTATTTATTACTGTGCTCAGAAAACAGAGTTCCAAACTACATGCACTGCAGTGCATGCAGGGGAGAAAATTACATGCAGTAGCCTGTTCCTACTTGCAAATGGAACGGGGGTGGGTGTGTGTTTGTTTCGATCCCTGTTCACACCCTATTTGTAGAAAGTTTTTCAAAGGCTTGGCACATCGGTTTCCTCTTGTTAGGGAACCCGTCCCTCCTCAGGACTTTGAATTTGTGCATCGCCAAACTCATGGAACCAATGGCTACAGCTGATCTGAAGTATGTCGCCTGCAAAACTGTCTTCTCTGTGGCAGTTACTTCAGCAAGAAAAGCGTGTGAGATCCAAGCTCTCTGCGCTAATCCTAATTATATCATCTTCCATAAGGGCGAGCCGGTCCTCGGGACCAACAGGAAATTTCTTCCTAAGGTGGTATCTGAGTTTCATTTGAACCAATCCATCACCCTTCTGTATTTATAGCCGAGTCCAGTTCAGGGGAATTGAAGCTTCATAGTTTGGATGTAAAGAGGCCTCTCAGCTACTATACCAATCATACTAAGGACCTCTGGGATTCCCACTTGATCAAATTTTTATTTAACCGGCAGTACATCATTGAGCAAGCTCATTTGCAAGGTGGTTCGGGGGGGGACGGGGACAAATGCACAAACAATAGTATATAGTTGTACAAACATTTGTAAATACATTTGGTAAATCAACACAGTAAGTGCATAATAGGTAACATACATGCAATACAGGGAGATATTCATAGAATGAGGTAAATCGAGAGAAAATTTTTTTGTTTTTGTTTTTAGTTGGAGATATATTAAAGATTAGGAACCATGGAGGCAAGTAGTTAATCTAGAGATTGGGAGAGAAAGATATGATGCAAAATAGGTTTTAGAGTAAGGAGAAGAGGATTGGAGGGTTAGATAGATAGATAGATAGATAGATAGATAGATAGATAGATAGATAGATAGATAGATAGATAGATAGATAGATAGATAGATAGATAGATAAGAATGAGGGGTAGAAACTGCAATAAAAGGAAGCCAGAATTAAATGTGGCGAGGGCTAGGATTGGGAAGGAACAGCAATAGCCAGTGGATTACCATAGTCAGGGTGGCTAACGATAACAGGAACATGTTTCCTTCAATGTTTGATTTAACATGGATTTAAAGCTGAATATCCCTGGAATATGGGGACATTTTTAGCGACCTTTGGAGGTTGTTCCATAATAAGAGGAGTGCAGAACTAATGGCAGCAGCACCACGATGTGTTCTGAGCTTGGGGACAGTGAACATAAGAGAGTAGCGCCTCCGGCTACAGGACCCTTGAGAGCACAAGAATAGCTCAGAGATGTACTGGGGGAGTTTGTTTGTGATTGCTCTGAATATCCAGAGTGCTATCTTTCTCGTCCTCCTGGTAGTGAGAGAGAGAGGGCCAGTTTAACATTTCGTAGAGCGAGCAGTAGTGGGTGTTGGCAGGGGCAAAGGTAATGAATCTCAGAGCACAGTGGTATAGCGTGTCAAGTGTAGTTTTTTTGGGGCAGTGGCTATAAAGGATGTCTACATAGTCTAATGTGGAAGGAAGGTAGTATGTACTGGTTTTATTGTGGCCTCATGATTGAGGAGGTGTCTAATATGATAGAAAACCCCCAGTCTCTGACGTAGTTTTTTGGCAAGCTCATTGATGTGTGCTACGAAACTAAGTTTACTGTCGAGCCAAAAACCCAGGTACTTAAATTTGTCCACTATCTGTAGTGGCTCACCAAGCGGGGTCTGTACCTGCAGATTGGTGTTCTGTGTGACATCTGCTGTTAAGTGTGTAGAGTTGGAGATGACCATAGCTTTCGTCTTTTTTGCATTCAGGAGTAATTTCAACTGTAGGAGGTTATGTTGTAAGACATTGAATTCCCGCTGCAGCTCTGCACACACACATTCAGGAGTTTGACTGGCTGTGTACAGTAGCTTTAGCGAAAAGAAACACTTCCGCCATGCTGATGTTGAGGTCTGTCATTTTATATAGATCGCAAAGAGAAGAGGTCCCAAGATAGAGCCCTGCGGCACCCCTTGCGAAATAATTTTTAGTGGTAAAGTCCCCAAGTGCTTTGACTTGCTGTGTCCTATCAATAAGGTAGCAGCTGAACCATTTCATAGCAATTTCATCTAGTCCAAGATGGCGCAGCATAGACAGCAGCAGGCCATGGTCAACGGCATCAAAAGCCTTGCTTAGGACTAAGAAGAGAGTGCAGACATGGTTGTTTGTATTGAGGGCATTTTGCCAATCGTTGTTCACCTTTGCAAGGGCGGAGACTGTGCTGTGTTGGGTTCTAAAGCCAGATTGGATTGGGTTCAGCAGGTTAATAGACTCAAAGTATTCCCTCAATTGACCGTTAATTAGTTTTTGATGTAACGGGTGGAAGGGAGATGGGCCGGTAATTAAGGTCACAGGTGTCGCCAGGCTTAAAGAGGGGAATAATGTGCACTATTTTCCAAATAGCAGGCAGGTCACCTAGGGTAGTCATAGGTTAAAGAGATGCGTGATGGGGGAGGCCAGGTATCGGTACCCTATTTTCAGGAAGAGTGGGTCAAGAAAGTCTGCACCGGCACTGTTTCGGACATCCAGGGTAAGGAGGAGATCCTCTACCTGTTTGAAGGATATGGGGCTAAAGCTGAATGAGGACTGAATCTGAATGTTCAGGGAGGTTGGTGCAAGGAGGTTCCTTACCACAAGGTTGGGTGAGGAGCTTACTTGATGGAGAGGCGTTTAATGCTGGGCCTGCCATGGCAAAATGGTGGTTGTGTTGATCCAGTGTGGAGGCCCTATCAATGTAGGTATTACCCAATATAATCATAAAGGGCAGAAGAGATGGAGTATGACCTTCAGTCTCTGAGTATATTCCAGAATTTGGCATTATTGTTTCCGGAGAATTAGAGTGAAGCCTGAAAGTATTTAGCCTTTCCCTTTCTTATGAGTTTAGTACAGAGGTTTCTAGAAGTTCTGAAGGCTGACCAGTCTTGGATGGATTTGTCTCCTACTGCTTTTTTCCGTAGCCTATCCCTGATTTTTAGAGCTGTTTTGTTTTAAGGCAGGTGTGTTGGTAAAAGCAAAAGACCAGGCAAAGGAGCATGTTTGTCCACCACCCCCATGACGAGGCTCTGGAAGATCTTGAAGGCCTCAGACTGTAGGAGCAAAGTAGAAATCCTGCCAACTAATGTAGCTTAAGTCTGCCAGGAATGCAGGTTGGCTAAACCTTTTGAGGTATCTTTTAAATCTGTAGGTAGAAATTGAGGAGAGCTTTGGGGTGTGTCTTATACAGGCTATTGCTCTGTGATCACTTGTCATTATGGAACGCTTTCGAGTGGGAAATGTCATTGTGTGGCCTGTTAACAAGTATTCAGTCAAGGAGGGAACTGTTTGGTCAAGTAACATCCGGGGTCATTTGAGAGGGGCCATGATTATCACAGAATTGTTCCAAAATAATGGAGCAGTCAGAGTTCCAGTCTAGGTTGAAGTTTCCATGATCATACAGTACATTCTGAGTCGGTTTCCAGTAATTTCTGGAGATAAGATGTAAGTCAGTAGCCCCCTGATGGAGGTCTGTAACAAACTGTTCTTGAAGGAGACTCCTGAGAGGATAGGGACATCCTTAGGGTAATGTTTTCAAATTCCTTTGGGACTGTGGAGGAGTCCACAATCGATAGAGAATTTGTCCTTTATGTAGATTGCAACGCCACCCCCTCTAGAGTGTCTGTCTGCTCTGAAGACATTGTAAGAGGGGATATTCATATAATGGTCAGGGGTGGAACCTCTGAGCTAGGTTTCGGATATCATTCGTGTGTCGTGTGTGTGTGTGTGTGTGTGTGTGTGTGTGTGTGTGTGTGTGTGTGTTTTTGTTTTATAAATAGGCTGCAGACATTCATATGTAGGAAGCTGATGCCTTTTTAAGTTGAGGTAGTTCAGATGGGGTATCTTAAGGGTAAGGGAGGACCAGGGTTTAGTTCTACGGTCTCTGAGCATAGTAGTAGGAGAAAGATCATTTTTCTAAAACAGAGTAGCAGTCCCTTGGTAATACATGCTAGGTGCCTTTTTGGAAGTGATAACAGGAGTTGTGTTAAGGATTTATCTCTGTGTGCTCCTCCCAAATTAGAGGAGCATAGTAACTCAAAATTGTACCCCAAAATATGTTCCTTCAGATCTGCTCATGCTCCTATCTACTTTTTTATATTCTGATATAGATATATTAATCAACAAGAATTCCCTTGATGCATGTGGGTTTCTTCTGTCTAATGACAGTATAACATATAACCTTTCCTTTTTTGGCTCAGTCACCTCATTTTCATTTAAATGGCCCATAATCCATACCATCATTCCCTCCTTACCATCCTTCTGCACAAAAACACTTGTTCTAGGGATGTGGATATGTTCTTATCCACACTTGGCATGTCCCTTTCCCTTTTAAATCTTGCCAAAAGGTCTCAAAGCTGGCCCTCTACGACCTGGGTGGTATATGCCTCGCTCGCTCCGCCCAGCACCAGATGTTCCTTTCCACTGGAAGATGCAGGTTCTCCCCCTTACGCTCTCGTTGGGTGAGCCCTGTGTTCAAAACTTCTGCCAAAATACCGAAATGAAAGCTCTGTCGAGTATCTCCTTGACAGTTTGTTATCGCAACCGTGATGGAGGACAAGTACTTGCTTGGGTTCCGCCGGTGTCCCTGTGGACAGAAAATGTCCCACTCCAATCCGCATTCCACGTGCTTCTACTGTCTGGGCCATGCGCCTGACCCTCAGGCCTCCGATCTCTGCCACATGTTCCACCCCCAGGTGCTAGACGATCGCCTTGCACATCTTCAACTGGGACGACTGGAAAAACGGTACCCGCTGGTTAAATCTAAGGATGCCTGTCGTGTGGTCTCTGCAGCTTCGGGATCCGCCTACCATTTGGAGCGGATGAAGGCCTTGGAGGAGGAGGAGACGACTCATGCTGCTGAACAATCCTCATTGTCTGTTTTTTGTTCCGCTCAAACTGGGCACCTCATTCTCAGATTCCTTCAAAGAGATGTGCCAGTTGCTCCCTACTAAAAGGACCTTTTGGGTTCGCGCACATCCCGGTCCCGTAAAAAGGACAGAGAACAGAAAGAGGAATCTTTCTGTCGACGCTCTTGGGACAGCGAGAGATCTAGGTCACAGGAGTCTCCTATTTTGCCATCAGGCCAGATGGCTCAGACGCGAGATGACGACCAGGTTGAAATTATCGACCCGTTGTCAACTGAGGCTGACAATTCCTTGTTTAGGACTCCGGTCTTACCGACTGAGGAGGAGACCCTGGTAGCTGGTGCTCCACCCTTGGTCACGGTTCCTGATCTGGAGGAGCTGCGGTTCTCCCCGGCTCCTTCCGAGAAGCCTCGTCTGTTCCTCTGGCGGTCATCTTCTAGCTCTCGGACCCCCTCGACCGAGAGGTTGAGGAATTCCCATAAGCTGCACTCGAAGCGCCGCCGACATTTGTCCTCTGGTGAGGAGAGGCTTCGATGCAAGTTGCGTCACTACGAAGATCTCATGTGATGACAGCTAATGATCGCTGGTTCGAAGTCTACCTCTGCTTTGACTCTGGCCATCACCTGGCTGTCGCCCTCCAGGCCGACTCCTCCTGAGCCAGTTGACACCATTCCTCTGCCCGCTGAGCCGGTGAAGACCTTCCTGACTTGTCCGAAGCTGGCCTCTCTACCTATTCTGGTTGAGCCGCCACCTAAGCAACCTTCCTCAGGGGCTTCTGCTAAGGAGTCTCGACCCGATCAGGGTCTCCCGTACATGCTTTCAGTCACCCTCCCTCCAGGCCGTCTGGGTTGAGGAGCGTCTCGGGTGGTTGGCCGCTTTACCCGGACTCTGGGTCTGAGGATTTGGGCCTTCACTCGCGTCCCTGTGATGATGACGCAATGAGTCTGTCAACGGAGGAGGGTCCCCACGTCCTTCATGAGCATCCTCCGTCTCGTATCTGAATCAACGGGGATGCCGTTGGAGCCCATTGAAAAACGGGCCGAATACCCCTTGGCCGATATCCTCAGGAAAGGGGATTCTCCGTCTGAGGCCTTCCTAGTGGCTGAGGCCATAGTTGGTCCGGCCCTGGAGCTTTGGCAGCACACAGCCTCCTGCCCTGCACCTTCTGCTTATAGGGCCCTCAGATATGCGGTCCTCATCGGCGCCCCTTCGGGATTTACACAGCACCCTTTGGCTGAGGGTTTGGTGACCGAATCTGTGTTCCGGCGCTCAGGCAATTATCGGGAGACACGGATAGACCTCCGGATAAAGAGTCCAAAAAATTGGACCATTCAGCCAAGAAAGTCTATGCTGCTTCCTTGCTTTGTCTCAGACAGGCGAGTTCAGCTGTTATCATGGCACACCTTTCCCATGACCTTCTGGGCTCCCTGGATGAGGTGCTTCCTCATCTACCCGTGGACCTTCAGACCACGGTCAAGCAGGTCCGTGATCAGGGCAGAGCTTTTGCTAAATAGCAGCTCCAGACGGCCTTGGATATCTGGGATTCTTGTGTCCGCTCAGTAGCGGCTGCAGTCACCATGCGCCACAGGGCTTGGCTGTGGGTATTGACTTTTACAGCAGACACCTAGTATAAACTGGCGGACGTTCCTTTCTTGTGTACCGACTTGTTCGGTCCAGGGGCCGATGGTCACCTTCAACGTATCAAAGTCCAGCATCACCTTGGACTCCGTTACTTCTGCCCACAAATGACCCCAGGGTTCTTAAATAAATTAAAAAAATAAAATAAAATCGCATAAGCGCTTTCGACCTTCTGCTCCTGTGGCCAAGCAGCCCCAGTATCAAACTGGGCAGCGGCAGTCTCAGTCTTGGTGTCCTCAGCCCAAGTCCGGGACTTCGGTGAACCATAAGCCCGGAGGTAGAGGTTCCGGTGGCCCCGCTGCCGGCTCTTCATCCTCTAAGCTTGTGCAGTGACAGGATGGGGGCAGCCAACCTCCTACTCGCCATGACCACTCTGGGGCCTCCTGTGGGGGGCCAGCTCCGCCACTTCCTTTCCGTCTGGTCCGCTGTCACAATAAACAGGCGGGTTCTGAGGGTGGTCGGCCAGGGTCTGTATCTGGAATTCGTACAGTATCCCCCAAGCAGAGCCACGCCCCACGGGAGGAAAAGGTATCTGCCAATACTCGGTCGGCTCTCCAGACACTACCTCGCCCAACTCTTCTGCAAGGAGGTAGTGGTCAGTGTCGCGGACCCACCGGTCAACCCAGGGTTCATTTCCAGGTACTCCCTGGTCCCGAAATGGAGGGGGCTGGCACCTCATTCTAGATCTGGACGACCTGAATCAGTTTCTCGGGTCGCACACCTTTTGGATGGCAACTCTGTCTCAGATCATACCATCCCTCGAGCAGGACATGTGGTTCTGCTCACTGGATCTCCAGGATATGGTGTTTCACGTCCCAATCCATCTGTCCCCACTGAAGGTTCCTCCACTTCAGAGTGGAGGGAACCTTCTAAGAGTTCCAAGCCATACTGTTCGGCCTGTCATCTGCCCCCAGGGTCTTCACCAAATGTATTGCAGTGGTGGCGGCCCGTCTCTGGTGTTTAGAGGTCAGAGTGTACCCCTGTCTCAACGATTGACTTATAGCAGGTCCCTCCAGATTGAAGGCGGAGAGGTACAAGGATCTGACCCTCCAAACCTGCATCAGCCTTGGCCTCCTGGTCAATGAGGCCAAGCTGGAACTCGTGCCCTCGCAGGTGATTTGCTTCATCGGGGCAGAGCCAGGCTCCCGGTGGACAGGGTGGAGGTTCTCTCCTTCTTTGCTCAGTCATTTCTGGTTGGGCAATTGCACCCTGCCCAGGACTCCTGCGACTTCTGAGTTACATGGCGGCCTGCACAACCATGGTCTGATGGGCCCGGTGGCATATGCACCTCCTTCAATGGGAGCTGACCAGCCAGTGGTCCCAGCGACAAGGTCATTTCGACCAGCTGGTCACTGTGACCCAGAAGATGTCGGACGCCCTCCAGTGGTGGACTGTCCTGAAACATCTGCAGGGAGGAATCCTGTTTGTCCACCCTGAGCTGACTGTCATCCTCATGACCGCGCCTCTCATGGGCTGGGGTGAGTCCATGGGTTCAGGACTCCTAATGCCACATCAACCTGCTGGAGCTCTGAGCAGGTTGGCTGGCGCTGGCTGCATTCGCACCTTTCCTTTGAGGTCAAGTGGTTCAAGTCCAGATGGACAATACCACGACCATGTACTACCTCAACAAACAGGGCGGCACGCACTCCCAGCCTGTGTGCAGGCAAGTGCTCCGCATCTAGACCCTCATGAGCCGACTGGAGGCAGATCTTCTTGTAGCCATCCATATGGCAGGAGCCTTGAATCGGCTGGCGGACGCCCTCAGCTGTGTGGGTGAGGTGTCCTACAAGTGGTCTTTCCATCCAGAGGTAGTGCTCAGCTTGTTCTCCCAGTGGGGCATCCCTCAGGTGGACCTGTTCGCCTCCAGGGAGAACACCAAGCTGAGGCTGTTCCATGCGCCCCCCCGGGCAGGGCTCGCTGCAGGGGGATGCCTTCTCCAGGCTGTGAACCCCAGGCCTCTTCTATGCCTTCCCTTAACTTCACGTGGTCCACAAGGTGCTCCTCAAGGTCAGGAGGGACAAGGCAAGGATGATCCTGGTAGCCCCAGACTGGACCTGCCAGTTGTGGTATCCAGATCTCCTCCGCCTCAGCACCAGGCTCCTGAGGTGTCTTCAGCATGCCCGGACCTGATCTCCGTCAATCAGGGGAAGGTATTTCATCCGGACCTTCAATCCCTGCACCTGACAGCCTGGTTCCTGAGCGGCTAGAGCTCCAGGCTTTTGGTGGTCTCTGACGACTTACTCACTGCAGTTGAGGCATCTAGGAAGAAGTCGACCAGGAGGTGCTGTACCTTCAAATGGAAGAGACTCTCCATTTGGTGTCAGGGCAAGGGCCTGGATCCTTTGATCTTCCTGGACATAAGTCTCCACCACTCATTCACACTAGTGGGATTAGCGCCGGAGGCACTAGGACCTATCGGGAGCAAACTTTTTGCTGGAGGTGGCGCGAGAGATGGCGCCTGTGAGCATGCCTGAGCGGCTCGCCGGTAATGACTGGGCTGACGACCCTCCAACCGCCTCAGTTCCTTTTTCCCGCCGTCGAGTGCGCTTCAGTGGCAGCGTACGCTCGCCTGTCGGAGTTAAACTTCAAACTAAGCGCATAGTTTTCAGTTTTTTTTTTTTTTTTTGTAACATTATCGATAGTAGTATCACTTAATTTTATCTATTTTCGTTAAATTTTCTAATATTTTAAATTTAACTTACTTGAAGAAGTCTCGCCTACTGGTCGGAGTCGACCATGAGCAGGTCAGGTGACGGTGGGGAGCCCGTGTGAAAGCTGTTAAGTCAGCCGGGCTGGGTCGGTCAGCCTCCTTCTCCTCAGCGGGGTTCCGACAGCGGTCAGTCCGATGCCGGGGATGGGCGGTCCCCCACCCCACCCCGTCGGCATAAAAATAAGCGAGTCGCATTCTCGGCACCGTTCGGCCTCGAGCTCTTCTTTGGCCCAGGTCAAAGAAGGCATCACTGACAATGTCCTCTGGTATCTCTGCGCGTCGACTGTCGGTTATCGTTGCTAGTTGCCGGTCTCCTTCTTCGGAGTCGCCAACTTCCGGTAATCATCGTCCTCGACATCGGAGCCCCTTCCCGCCTATAGGTAGGGCTCCAGATGAGCAATTTCATCAGTGGGCCGCTCTTGTGGAGCGATGGGCTCGGAGGTTGGTTCTTCTGCCTGGCTCGGTTGCCTCAGAGCCCTCGGGCTCCTCCTGCGATCAGGTAGGGCGGTTGGACCTTCCTAGTCGCGCGGCGCCTTCTTCGGTGCCAGCGACTCCATGCTTAGGTGTTCCCCCTCACATGGCTGTGGCGCCGGGGGCCACACCGATGCCCTTATCTCCTGGTTTTTTTCCTCCTCTAGCTTTCCAGGTTCCTGGGGCTTTTCCGGCGCCTTCCGCAGGGTCTGTTGGCTTGTCGGCGCAGTTTTCGGTGCCGCTGGGTCTTGCGGCGCCGCGTGGTCTCGCGGCGGTGCCGTCTGGTCTGGTGGTGCCTTGTGGTCGGGCGGCGCCGTCGGGGGCGCTTGCGGTTCCGTGCGCCTCCTCGGTGCAGTTTTCAACACGTTTTGCCTTCTCGGCGCCGGGGGCCCTCGGGGACTCTCCTTGTTTTTCTGCTATTTCCTCCTCTCCTAATTTTCACTCCTTTCCTGTCCAAACAGTCCTTCCTGGACCATCAGGAGATGATGTTGAGCCTGACCCAGACCTTCGGCTGGGTGATGAAGTGGAGGAAACAGGATCTTTCTTTGCTACAGAGCCTGTGGTCGGGACCTGTCCTTTAAGTCTCTGTTGAAGAACCTGAGATCCCTCTTTCTCTCCAGACTACAGACATCGATCCTGGGAAGATATTAAGACTCCAGTATCTTCATGCTTGGGAGATCCCCTGATTTGACTCCTCCGATCCAGCCTTCCTTGAGGCGCTGTCTAAAATGGTATGGAATAATCCTGCTCTTATTCCCTCAGTGGCTAAATCCATTGATAAGAAGTATTCAGCTCCCAAGGATGTCCCTTTTGGCATCCCAAGCCTTTGGATCTATTGTAGTCCTGGCAGAGAATGACAAGGTCGTTCTTCCTCAAACTACTACAGCTCGACCTAGTAACAAAGAGTCTCTTAAGATTGATACATTAGGTAAGAGAGTCTTTGCTGTCTCCACTCTAAGTATGCGTATTGCCAGTTATCAAGGCTATTTTTCTCAGTATGAGTATATCCTGTGGCACTCTATGAAAAGAATGGTTGAAGCTCTTCCAGATTCTGACTCCAAGTCAGAGCTTCTTCTGACCGTTATTAGAGGTATTGAGTCCAATAACCAACAGGTCAAAGCCACCATGGACGCTTTTGACACTGCTTCTCGCTCAGCAGCCGCAGGGAATTGTACTCGGCGCCATTCCTGGCTGCGTTCTTCTGGCTTCACGAATGATGCTCAGCAGCAGGTAATGGCGCTGCCTTTTGATGGCTCCTATCTTTTTGGCCCTCGGGTGGAGCAAGCCTTAGAGGCCACTCAGAAGACTAGATCGGCCATTAAATTGGCCAGACCTCCGCCTGCCCCCTCTCGGGGGCATGTGAACAGACGTCAGTTTCATAGTCGTCAGTCCTTTCGAGGCAGAGGCGGGAAGCTTCCATAAAAGCCAACCTGCCCAACCTCAAAAGAAGACGCAGCAGAAAGCGCAGGGGCCTAAAGCCCCCAGCGCCACCTTATGAATTGCTGGCCCAAGTTCCATCCACTCTGCCAGAGGTGGAACTTTCTCCTCCGGTGGGAGGTCGTCTGATGTACTTCTACAACCAGTGGAAGTCCATAACTTCGGACAAATGGGTCCTTCGGATAATTCGCGAGGGTTATTCTCTCAATTTCTTGGAACCCCCCCCGAATTGTCTTCCCAGACGACAACCCAGGTTGTCGGCCTCTCAGTCAGACCTCCTCACCGCCGAGATCCAGGGCCTTCTGAACAACAGGGCAATAGAACTGGTGCCCCCGCATCTGCGAAACACAGGGTACTACTCGCATTACTTTCTGGTTCCAAAGAAATCTGGGGGGATGCGCCCCATCCTAGACCTCAGAAAGTTAAACAGATTTCTCCCCAGGGAGAAATTCAAAATGATTTCCCTAGGTACCCTGTTACCCTTGCTGCATCAGCACGACTAGCTGGCCTCCCTGGATATGCAGGATGCTTACCAGCATATCCCCGTCCACCTGACCCACCGCAAGTTCCTCAGGTTTGTAGCTTTGGGTCAGCATTATCGGTTCAGAGTCCTGCCCTTTGGGCTGTCCTCGGCGCCGCAAGTTTTTACAAAGTGTTGTGCAGTTCTCGCAGCGCATCTCAGGAAGATCGGACTCAGAGTGTTTCCCTACCTGGACGATTGGCTTCTAGCAAAGCCCTTAGCCAAGGGACTTTAGGCCGTGCAAGCGACTTCTCGTCTTCTCATGTCCATGGGAGTTCTGCTGAATTTGAAAAATCTCAACTGCAGCCCTCCCAGAGGCTCCTTTTCATAGGGGCGCTCCTAGACACCTCTTCATGAGGCTTTCCTTCCAGAGGACAGAAGACTCTACATCCTTCGGATGGCCGTTACATCGGGGAGAACCAATCGGTTACAGCTCTCTCGATGCAGCGCATGTTGGGTCTCATGGCGTCCTCGGTGTTCACTGTACCCCTGGCCCGGTTGCACATGAGAACCACCCAATGGATGCTCTCCACTCAGTGGTCTCCGATCTCTCACCCCCAGTCTTATCCCATCAAGGTGACAAAGCCCCTTCGGAGGTCTCTCACCTGGTGGTCTCAAGAGAGCAATCTCCTGGAAGGATTCCCCTTTGCTCCCCCGGATCATCAGATCTCCATCACCACAGACGCATCGCTAATGGGATGGGGCTCACTGTCACTCCCTCCACACTCAAGGTGTATGGACTCAGTTGAAACTCATCTCCACATAAATGTCCTGGAGATGAGAGGCGGTCCTCTATGCGATCCGAGCTCTGAAGGATGTCCTTTGTCACAAGAACATTCTCCTTCAAGCGGACAACAAAGCTGTGATGTATTACATCAACAAGCAAGGCGGTGCTCATTCTTATCCCCTTTGCGGGAAGCAATGAGGGTGTGGGAGTGGTGCTTGGAGCACAAGTCTCTGATTCAGCGGTTTATCTGCCAGGTATACAAAGCGACCTAGCAGATCACCTCAGCAGAACGGAGGCAGACCCTCACGGTGGTCTCGATCCAGCCGTAGCTCGGTCTCTGTTCAAAGACTGGGGACTCAGACCTGGACCTTTTGCATCCCCACTCAACATAAAACTGCCTCTCTTCTGCTCCAGAAATCCAGGGCCTGGCATTTTCTGTCAGGATCGTTCAGGCTGCGGTGGACAAAACGCTTTCTTTACGCCTTTCCACGCTTCCTCTAATCCAGAGTACTCCTCAAGTTCGAGTCTCAGGGGACCAAAATGATTCTCATTGCTCCCTCCTGGCCTCGGCAACTATGGTTTCCTCTACTCAACAGTATGTTGGCAGCCTCTCCGAGACCACTTCCCTTGCAAATCAATCTTTTGACTCAGGGTTCGTTGGTCCATCCCAACCTGGAATCACTTCACCTTCATGCTTGGCTCCTGAAGAGGTGGAAGTGAATCGGTTCAACGTCTCTCGTAGAGTCTCAGACATCCTTCTGGCTGCTCGCAAGCCAGCCACCCGAAAAACGTACGCTTCCAAATGGAAACGTTTTTCTCTCTGGTGTGCAAAGTCCTCTTGGAATCCCTTTTCCTGTCCTCCTGACAAGGTTCTGGAGTATCTTTTGGACCTATCAAACTCAGGTCTCCAGTACTCCACAGTTAAAGTTCACCTTAGTGCCATCTCAGCGTTCCATGAGCCGGTTTCTTCCTTGACTCTGGCTCAGTTACCTATGGTGAAGAGATTTCTTAAGGGATTCTTCATACCAGACCCCTGTTAGCGCCCAGTTGCAGCCTGGGACATTAACCTGGTGCTGGACATGCTCACTCGGAAGCCTTTGAACCCCTAGCTACCTGTGAGCTAAAATTTCTTACCTGGAAGACTGCCTTCCTGGTGGCCATTACCTCAGCCGCAGAGTCTCTGAGATACATGCCTGGTTACGGACCCTCCGTATACTGTATTCCATAAAGACAAGGAGTTCTCGTGACTCATCCTAAATTTCTTCCCAAGGTTGTGTCAGAATTCCATCTAAACCAACCTCTGGTACTTCCGCTTCTTCGCTAATTTCCAAAATGAAGGGGAACGAGCTCTTCATTCCTTGGATGTTAAGAGAGCCTTGCAATTCTATTTAGATAGAACCAAGGATGTTCGCAAGACTCAGCAACTGTTTGTTTCTTTCAGCGACACCCGGCTGGGTCAACCTGTCGCTATCAGATGCATCTCATCATGGTTAGTGGCATGCCTTGACATTGCTATTCCATGGCTCAAGTTAAATTAGAAGGTAGAGTGTACGCTCACTCTACTAGAGCGATCTGACATCCCTAAGCGGAAATCGCAATGTTCCAATTGCAGATATCTGTCCGCCACCTGGAGCTCAGTGCATACCTTCATTAAGCATTATGCACTGGATGTTCATACAAGGCGTCATTCCGCATTCGCGGAACTATCCTTAATGGACTTCTGTCTTAGTTAGCGTGAGCTCTGGCTCTCCTGCCGCCCTTTGGGGATTATCAGCTTGGTACTCTCCACTAGTGTGAATGAGTGGTGGAGACTTATGTCCAGGAAGATATGAAAATTACGTACTCTACCGTAATTCTTATCTTCTTGGACGAGTCTCCACCACTCATTCCACGCCCACCCTCCATCCCCGAGCTCACTGCTGTGTTGGTCTTCACTCCTCAAATCTTTAGGCCGTGAAGACTTCTTTGTTGACCCTTCTTACGGGTGCATCTGGACTATCTTATGTCCATTTTTAGGTTGGTTACTCTTTACGTTAGTTGCGCTGCACCTCCTTGGTAAAGAAGGTACTGAGGCGGTTGGAGGGTCGTCCCCGAGATAGTCATTACCGCTCGAGCCGCTGCTCGCGGCGCCATCTCTACGCCGACCCTCCAGCAAAAACTTTGCTCCCGATAGGTCCTAGTGCCTCCGGCGCTAATCCCACTAGTGTGAATGAGTGGTGGAGACTCGTCCAAGAAGATCAAGAATTATGGTAGGTACGTAATTTTCATTTCTGTCCGGTGGCTAGCATCCTCTACTACCTTTGGTATTGCTTTTTCAAAGGAGGTCTCCGGTCTACGACTCTCAAGGTGCACCTGGCAGCCATCTCTGATTACCGTGTGCGGGCCGGTCAGCAGATGGTGGCACAGGAAAAGGTGGTCTGGCATTTCTTTAAAGGGCTCGACTACATATCCCCTCTGGCTCATGAACCTCCACCTCCATGGGATTTACTGCTGGTTTTGGCAAAGCTCATGGGCAAGCCATTCGAACGATGCACAGGTGTGAGGTGTCTCATCTGTCTAGGGAAGACCGCCTTCTTGGTGGCTAGCATGTCAGCCAGAAGGACTGGGGAACTACAGGCCCACTCCGTTGCGTCTCCCTATCTGATCTTCCACAAGGACAAGGTTGTCCTGAGCCTCCACCCAAAATTTCTTCCGAAGGTGGTGTCACAGTTTCACCTTAATCAGGTGTTGACTCTGCCGGTGTACTACCCCAGTTACACCTTGGCCGAGTACAGGCTCCATACTTTGGACCTGAGACGAGCGCTTTCTTGTTATAAGGAGCGAACGGCTGAAGTTCGGGGCGGGGGAGGTTTGCCAGCTGTTTGTCACCTACACTGAAGACTAACCTGGCAGACATGCAGCAAAGTGGACGACTGGCAGATGGATTACATCATGCATTGATCTCTGCTATACTTTGGTGGGCAAGGATCCTCCCAGAGGGATAAGAGCTCATTCTACCCGCCATACTGCTATGCAGGTGGCTGCTTCTAGGGATGTCCATATCCAGGATATCTGCAGGGCTGCTACCTGGAAGTCTGAACACCTTTGTTGCCCATTACCACATCGACCTAGAGTCACGCCAGGATGCTGGTTTTGGGACCTCAGTTCTCCAATCTCTGTTTGCCAAATAAGGTGTGTGCCTTGCCTCCTTCCCCTCAGAACTGCTAAGAGTCTGCCAACAAGTGTGGATAAGAACAACATATACACATCCCTAGAAACACAGGTTACTCGCCTGTAACAGTGGTACTAGGAGTGGTAATGTTGTTCATCCACACTGACCCACCCAACCTCCCTGGCTTCAATGCACAACCTCTGCTTCCAGCAGGTAAGATCTGGCGTTATGGGGCAGAGCTGAGGCACATACCACCTGGGTGGGTGGGAGGAGACAGCTTTTAGACCTTCTGGCAAGATTTAAAGGGAAAGGGACATGCCAACAAGTATGGATGAACAACGTATGTATCACTCCTAGAACCACTGTTACAGGTGAGTAACCTGCGTTTCTAGGGACATGGCTATGTTGTTCATCCACACTTATTGGCAGGTTCCTTGCCGCTTTAAATCTTGCCGGAAGATCTTCAAGCTAACTCCTCCACCCACCGAATGTCAAACTCGGCTCTGCCCCATGGCTCAGATCTTCCTACAGCTTGAAGCTCAGGTTCCCTTCTTAACGCTCTGCGTATAAGACTGGTTCCTAATTCTTGAAAGTTTGAAATCAAAAGTTTTTGCTAAAAGACTTGGTTTGTCTTTCCTCGCCGCTGCGATGGACAAATCGACTCCGGTTTCGGAGGTGCCCTGCGGGCAGAAATGTCTAGGGCGGATCCGCACTCCACATCGTCTACTGCTTGGGCCTTGAGCACGACCCGCGAGCCTGCGACTTGTGCTTCGTCCTTTTACGCCTCGTCCTTGAAGACCGTGCTGCCGATTACAGCAGGCGCCCGAGAAAGAATTCCACGGTTAAATCTAAAGAGGCCCGGTTGGCAGTGTCCGGCGGATCAGCTCGAGCAGATGATCGCCCTCGAAGAGGAGGCGGCGCGGGCCGCTTCTACCTCGGCTGCGGCATTTGTCCCACTGTCTCTCGGTGCCTCGTACGCGGCTTCTTTCAAGGAGCTTTGTCTGACCCTCTCGACGAAAAGTGAGGGTCCAACTTCTTCTGGACCCTTTTCCAGGTCCAAAAAGAGCAAAAGTAAGTCTCACCGTCGCCGCTCTTGGGAGCGGGAAAGATCCCCCTTCCCTTCTTGTCGACAGTCTACTTCGGTCAACCCCTCAGCTTCGGCCACTGGCTTCACGGTGTCCCCGTCAGGCCAGTTGACAGACTCCCGCCGACGCGGTCGAGATTTTTCTCGATCCGTTAGACGGGTTGTCGGCTGGAGAAGCTGAGAATCCCCTCTCCCCGGTTCCCCCGGTGGGAGTTGAGGATCCCGTCGGCTCGTCTGTGCCTCCGGTTCCGGAGCCGGTGGGATCGTCCGGGCGAGGAGTGCCGATTTCGACACTTCTCCTCGCCTTCCTCGGCCTGGTCGAGACTCTCGGTCGGACATCCTCGCAGTCCAGCTGATCCCGCCGTCATAGGCGGTCTCGGCACCGCAGCAAGCGGCGCCGCCGCTCTTCCTCCTCCTCCTCCTCGGACGAGGGGAGGCTTCGGCGCAAGTTGCGTCGGAGGTATGAGGAACTCATGTGGCAACAGCTCCTTTTGACCGGGAATAAGCCGACCCAGTGTCTTTCCCGGCCATTAAGTGGCTGTCACCGGAGCGGCCGAAACAACCCCTCGTTGTAGCCGAGGAGCCTGTTCCCAGGCCGGTTCAACCAGTTCCAGCTGCCCCACCGATTCTGGTGGAACCTCCGCCTCCACAGCCATTAGTTGGGGCTCCGACCAAGAATTCTCGGTCGGCTTTGGGTTTGCCCCATAGGCTGTCTGTCACCCTCACTCCCGATAAACCTCGGCAGGTGGAGGGTGGCTCAGGCCCGAGGCAACTCTTTGAGGACTCTTTCGAGTCCGAGGATGATTCCTCCCTTTTCTCCAAGTGATTCGACTTGGAGTCCTCGGGAGGACAGTCAGTGGACGATAGCCCTTCGTCCTTCCTAGGGTTGCTTCGACTCATCTCGGAGTCCACCGGGATGAAGCTCGAACCCATTCTAAATGGGCCAGGTATCCTCACGGAGATTCTGGACCGAGGGTTCTCCTACGGAGGCCTTTCAGTGGCCAAGGCCATAGTGGGTCCGGCCTTGGAGCTTTGGCAGCGCCCTGCTTCCTGCCCTGCGCCTTCGGCCAGGATGGCCAGGAAGTATGCGGTCCCTACCGGTTCCCTGTCCGGTTTTTCGGAACACCCCTCTGCGGAGGGGTTGGTTACCGACAGCGTTTTCCGGCGTGCCGGGAACGCCAGGGATGTGGACAAACCTCCCGACAAGGAATCCAAGAAATTGGATTATGCCGGGCGAAAAGTCTATGCTGCGTCCTCTCTCGGCCTTCGTCAGGCCAGTTCGGCCGTCCTCATGGCACATTTTTCACATGCCCTGTTGGGCTCCCTGGATGAGGTCGTCCCTCGTCTTCCCGCGGATCTGCAGACTACGGTCAGGCAGGTGTGGGACCAGGGCAGTGGCCAAACAGCAGCTCCAGACTGCTTTGGACTTTGGGGACTCATGTGCCAGGTCGGTGGCGGCCGCAGTGGTCATGCATCGTCGGGCTTGGCTGAGGATATCCACTTTTACCTCGGATACCCAGCACAAGTTGGCGGATGTTCCCTTTTTGGGGACTGACCTCTTCGGCCCTGGGGTGGAAGGTCACCTGCAGAGGATCGAGAAGTCCAATGCTACCTTGGACTCTGTCTCTTCCACTGAAAAGGACAAAGGCCGCAAGCCACAGCCTAAGCCCTTTCGTCCTTCTCGCCCCGGCCAGCCCAGGCCAACCAGCGTCCGGGCCCAGCAGGCTCGAGCTTGGCATCCCAAACCCAAGCGTCGGCTCCCTCCAACAGGAAGCAGGGAGGAAAAGGCCCAGGAGGTCCCTCGGCCGGTCCCTCCTCCAAGCCTGCCCAGTGGACGGGCTGTGGGATGTCTCCCCATCCCGTCACCTTGCCCTGTTCCCCTGGTGGGGGCGGCTCCGACACTTCCTTTCCGCCTGGTCCGCTATTACCGCGGACAGGTGGGTTCTGGAAGTGGTGGGGAAAGGCCTGCCTCTAGAATTCGAGCAGGCCCCGCCCTTCAGAGCCGTCGCACCTCGGGGGCCTCGGGGTCCAAGCCTCACTGTCGGCTCATCGAGCACATGCCTCCTCCTCCAAAGGAGGTGATCAGGAGGTAGAGGACCCCCTTCAGACCCGGGGTTCGTGTCCAGGTACTTCCTGGTTCCAGCGGACGGGGCTGGCGCCCATTCTCGACCTACCACGCCTGAACAAGTTCTAAGGTCTCGAACCTTCAGGATGGTCACTCTGGCGCAGATAATACCATCTCTGGAACACGGCGTGTAGTTCTGCTCTCTGGACCTGCAGGACGCGTTCTTTCACGTCCCTATCCGTCCGTCACATCGGAGATTCCTTCACTTTCGAGCGGAGGGATCCCTCTTCGAGTTCCGAGCCATGCCCTTCGGCCTGTCTCCAGCTCCCAGGGCTTCACCAAATGCATTACAGTGGTGTCAGCTTTTCTGCGGCGCCGAGGGGTCCGGGTGTACCCTTACCTGGACGATTGGCTGATAGCAGCCCCCTCCAGACAGGAGGTGGAGCGGTCCAGAGATCTGGCCCTTCAGGTTTGCTCTCAAGTCGGCCTTCTCATCAACGAGGCCAAGTCAGAACTCGAGCCAAAGCAGGTGATTCTGTTTATCGGGGCAGAGCTCGACTTTCTTGAGCCAGAGCACGGCTCCCGGCGGACAGGGCCGAGGTTCTTACCTCCTTTGCCCGATCATTTCTGGTTGGGCAATCGCGCCCTGCCGGGACTTCCTCGCCTCCTGGGTCTCTTGGCGGACCTGTACCAGCGTAGTCCGTTGGGCACGCTGGCACATCGCCCCTTCAGTGGGACTGGCCAGCCGGTGGTCTGGCGCTGCGATCCATTGGACCAGCTAGTGATGGTGACTCAGGAGATGTGGAACACTCTCCGGTGGTGGACCGTTCCATCTCATCTGCAGGAGGGCATCCCGTTTGTCCGCCCCGAGCCGTTGGTCTCTCTATCGACCGATGCCTCTCTGATGGGTTGGGGTGCCCATCTGGGGGAACACCGAGTGCACAGCCTCTGGTCCCCGCGGGAGTCCCGATGCCACATCAACCTGCTGGAGCTCCAAGCAGTCCACCTAGCTCTCACCGCCTTTGCTCCGTTTCTCCGGGGTCAAGTGGTCAGAGTCCAGACGGACAATACCACAACCATGTACTACCTGAACCGCCAGGGCGGGACGCGCTCCATGCTTCTATGCAAGGAAGCTCTCCGCATTTGGTCACTCATGCACAGTCTGGAGGCGGATCTCCTAGCCATTCATGTGGCAGGAGCCTCCAACACCCTGGCCGATGCCCTGAGCCGGATAGGGGCTGCATCTCACGAGTGGTCTCTCCTGCCAGAGGTAGTACAAGATCTGTTCTCCCACTGGGGCATACCTCAGGTGGACCTGTTTGCCTCCAGGGAGAATGCGAAGCTGAGGCTGTTTTCATGCCCGCCCCCCTCAGCAGGGCTGCTGCAGGGGGATGCCTTCTCGAGGCCCTGGACCCCGGGCCTCTTTTCGCCTTTCCCCATTTCCTTGGTTTCACAAGGTGCTTCTCGAGCAAGGAGGACATGGCAGGTGATTCTGATAGCCCCAGACTGGCCCGCCAGTTCAGTACCCAGATCTCCTCAGCCTCCGCTCCAGGCTCCCGAGGCAGCTTCCAGCTCGCCCGGACCTGCTCTGTCAATCAGGGGAAGGTGTTCATCCGGACCTTCCATCCCTGCACCTGACGGCCTGGTTCCTGAGCGGCTAGAGTTCCAGGCCTTGGGTCTTTCCGACGAGGTCCTCAATGTTGTTGAGGCGTCCCGTAAGGAGTCGACCAGAAAATGCTACGCCTTCACATGGAAGAGACTTTCCATTTGGTGTCAGGGCAAGGGCTTGGACCCTTCCTCCTGTTCTGTGGCAAGCATTTTGGACTATTTATGGTCCCTTTCTAGTTAAGGGCTTAGGTCGACGACCCTAAAGGTGCACCTGGCAGCCATCTCTGCTTACCGGGCGCGGGCCGGGGAGCAGTCGGTGTCGCAAGAGAAGGTGGTCTGGCGGCCTTTCAAGGCCTTGATCACATTTCCCTCGATCGAGAACCTCCACCTCCGTGGGATTTACTGCTGGTACTGGCAAAGCTCATGGGCAAGCCATTGAACCAATGCACAGGTGTGATCTCTCACCTGTGGAGAGCCAGCCTTTCTTGGTGGCTATCACATCAGCCAGAAGGATGGGAGAACTCCAGGTGCTTTGCATTGAGTCTCCTTACCTGGTCTTCCACAGGGACAAGGTTGTCCTGCGCCCCCAACCGAAATTCCTTCCGAAGGTGGTGTCGGAGTTTCACCTTAACCAGGTGTTGACTCTGCCGGTGTTCTACCCCAATTACACCTCGGAGGCCGAATACAGGCTCCATACTTTGGACCCTAGAAGGGCGCTCGCTTATTATAAGGAGCGCACAGCTGAAATTCGGGGAGAGGTTCGCCAGCTGTTTGTCACCTACGCTGAAGCCGCATCTGGCAGACCTGCAGCCAAGCGGACAATAATCAGGTGGGTCACCTCCTGCATAGATCTCTGCTATAAGTTGGCGGGCATGGAGCCTCCCAGAGGGATAAGAACTCATTCTACCCGTCATACTGCTGCATCGGTGGCTGCTTCCAGGGACGTCCCTATCCAGGAAATCTGCAGGGCTGCTACCTGGAAGTCGGCACACACCTTTATTACCCATTACCACATCGACCTTGAGTCACGCTGGGATGCTGGTTTTGGGGCCTCGGTTCTCCAGTCCTTATTTCCCAAGTAAGTATTGGGGGTGTGCGCCTTGCCTCCCTCCTCCCGGAGAACTGCTAGGAGTCTGCCAATAAGTGTGGATGAACAACATATCCATGTCCCTAAAATACAGGTTACTCACCTGTAACAGGAGTTCTAGGAATGGTATATGTTGTTCATCCTACATTCCTGATCTCCGGCCCGGCACAGCCTGAGCTTCAGCGGGCCAGATCTGGCGTCATGGGGCGGAGCCGAGAGTTTTACCACCCGGGTGTGTGGGAGGAGCCAGCTTGAAGACCTTCCGGCAAGATGTCAAGCGGCAAGGAACCTGCCAATAAGTGTGGATGAACAACATATACCATTCCTAGAACTGCTGTTACAGGTGAGTAACCTGTATTTTCCTACCTGCCTGCACACTTTCATAGCCAGAGAGTGCATATGCTTGTTCATTACCTGCCATGGCACCACTTGTCCACATACTTGTTTCCACATGGTCAATAAAAGCCCTTGAATCCGCACTCGCTCATTCCCTACCTGCTTGAGGCATTTGTCTACCAGCTGCTCTCATACTCTGCCTTCCCAAGAACATACTAGCCTGTGCTGGCTGCCAATACACTAGTTTCTTGCCAGCATGCTGCAGCGCACAATAACTTGCTGGTCCACCTACTAACTTGATGGCTTCCCACTCACCCAATAGCTTGCCGATCTAGCTTTGAGCTCTGACAAATTAATAACAAAAGCCTGATATGCATCCCAGTGTTCCTACCTGGACTCCCCCACCACCATCCCACTACCTGGAACGCCTATCTCCAATTGTGCTCCTGAAAGATGAGGGGTGCAGAAATAACTGAATTTTCCACAAAGAAAATGTGCTCCTGTGATCACAGACTGTGCTTGGAGCACAGAGCACACCCTTATCGCTACCCCTGGGTGATAACTTACAGGATGGAGGTCGAAGGGCACAAGAGTGATACAACATTGAGAGCAATAAAGTGCCATTTTGACATAGTTAATGGTTCCTGGCGGTAGGAGGTAGGCATGGGGTGACAGCTGGATACGGCGTAATCAGAGGCAGTACCAGCAGAAATGTACATGGACACAGGGAAGAATACTCTCATCGCAAAGTCTTTGGGGGGGGGGGGTCTCGATACTGGTGGTATTTTGGGGGACATGTAGATTAATAAGCAGTAGGAGGAAACCAAACAAGATAAGACGTGGTATACAGGACCGTATGATCCCTACGTGGATGACAGCTGGAGGAAAAAGTAACTCAACAAGGTTACAAGTAGTGCTGTAGATAGCAGGAAGAGACGTTGCATAGCACAAGTGCAACAATGAGATTGTATGAATGTCGCTGAGCAGTTTAGGGGCAGAAAGATAAGAGGTAAAATCGTAGCAGTAAATGTCCTAACAAGGGTAACCAATTGGGTTAGATGGTGTCACTGAATAAGTTTGGTCAGAATGGTCAGGGACACAGTTTAGGCAGAGCAGTCTGGGCCACAGCGGGTGAACAGCCGTGCCTCCGCTTGAAAAGTATTGATGGTAAAAGGTGGGAGCTGAATCAAAACTCGTTAAAATTGAAAGAGGCAAGTAATAACTTGGTCTACAAGGCTGCAAGGGGATCGGAACAAGGATATTAGGAAGTTCAAGATGTACCCTTCTTTAATATGTTAAGCCCCCTATCAGCCGTACTGTAAAACTTGCTAATGGAGGAAAGATGACTGAAGTTGAAGGGTCCACTTGTTTGATGTGTTGCCCTCTGTCGGCCGTACCATAAAACTTGCTAATGAGAAAGTGGGCTTAGGTTTACGCACGGGCCCAACCAACTAGATCTAATCATGTGACCAGCAAGAACTATAAATGACTGAGGCGCCGAGTAGGGTGGGCGGGTACCTTTTCCTGAGAGTGGGCGGGCTATGGAGCGACCTGTGGCAGCAACAGATCAGCCATGCCACAACTAACTTGGGGGCACCAGATCAAGGGTCTCGGCAGGAGCGCCCGATTTAGAGGCTTTTCCTGAGAGTGGGCAGGTCATGGAGCAGCCTGTGGCAGCAACAGATCAGCCATGCCACAGCTTGTAAAAAGGGTGCGTGGGCCTCAGCAGGAACGCCCATCAGGGCAAGAGGTTCTGTCTGTCACCTATGGTGAAGTTGGAAAGGGCAGGCCTGCTCTAAGAGGTCAGTTGCACGCTGGATAGTATCCTGCATCCAGTTCTGTTACAGTAAGGTGGACAAACTGCTAACACAGGGTCTCGGAGCACAACTTCTGTGGCAGCTGCAAGAGACATTCCCTTGCTGGAAATCTGCAAAGCGGCTGCCTGGAGTACAGTCCACACCTTCACAAAACACTACTGTCTGGATGTGCAGTCCAGAAGTGATGCAATGTTTGGCACTGCAGTATTGCAGATCCTTTTTCCTAAGTAGGTTCTGTACCCTCCTCCTAAGGCACTGCTTGGTAGTCTGCATATGTTTAATCCATACTGGGAGATTCTGGGGTTCTAAGAAAGAAATTACTTAACCACAGTAATATTATTTCTTCCAAGGAATCTCCCAATATGATTAGACCTCCCACCCTACCTTCTTTTTCTCCCCCTTCATAAAACCTGGATCGGGTTCAGCAATACTAAGATTACGGTCTTAATGTTGCCATTAATCATTGGCACGACTTGCTGTTTTTGCACACAGATGACTAGGGTGCCTAGCTCTCTTTTTTTTTTTTTTTATCCTGTTTGAAACCTGTCCTCTTTACCAGGGGGTGTGTAGTTGTAATTCAGATAGTCTAGGATTTTTCAGCTACAAAAATGAATCTGACTGCGTTGGATGGAACACAGTACACCTAGAGGCAGTAGTTTGCATTTAACATTCTAGTTCCATTATTTGCATACATTCCACATTACATCACTACAGTTCCTGGGCAGTTAGAGATTCGGGGCTAACTGCATATGTCTAATCATATTGGGAGATCCCTTGGAGAAAAAAAAAAAACAATATTACTGTGGTAACTTTTTTTTTTTCTCTTCAGGTATATCAGTGAGAAAAGGAAGACCAAGGGAAGGGTTGCACGTTTAATAAGGGAGACTATGTTTCTGCTCAGTATTCACAGTTGAGGGGGAAGGGGAGGGACCACAAATAAGCACCAGGAGATTGGGGGGGGGGAAGAAATGGACACCAGTCCCTTTTCTGTGCAAAGGGTCAGGAAAGCACTCGCTAATCTGAGGGTGGACAAAGCCATGGGACCAGACTGGGTGCATCCAGTACTGTTAAAGGAACTCTAGGAGGTGCTAGCTACACCCCTGACAGACTTGTTTAACAGTTCTCTGCAGACTGGTGTGGTCCCGGAAGACTGGAGAAGGGCGAATGTAGTCCCAGTTCACAAAAGTAATGGCAAGGAGGAGATGGGGAAATTACAGGTCTGTCACGGACACCTGTAGTAGGGAAATGGATGGAAACACTATTAAAGGAAAGAATTTAGAACATCTGGAATCCAGTGGACTGCAGGACCCAAGGCAGCATGGCTTTATGGAGGGGAGATCATGCCGAACAAATCAGATTTTATATTTATTTATTTTACTGTAACCAGGGTATTGGTTCAGGGGTGGATGTGGCCTGCTTGGACTTCAGCAAGGCCTTCAACACTGTTCCACATAAGAGGCTGCTAAACAAGTTTGGTAGCATGGAAGTGGACAATAAGGTGGTAACCTGGGTAAAAAACTGGTTGGGATAGGAAGCTTAGGGGTGCTGGTATGTGGAAAGAGTGACCAGCGGGGTACTGCAGGTGTCTGTACTGGAACCAATCCTCTTTAATGTCTTATTAGTGACAAAGCAGAGGAATTGGAAGGGAAGGTCTGCCTCTTTGTGGATGACACTTAGATCTGCAACAGGGTGGACACTCTGGAAGGGGTGCAATGGATGGAAAGAGACTTGAAATGACTGGAGGAGTGGTCAAGTTTGGTAGCTAAGGTTTAATGCAAAATAATGCACTTGGGGCACAGAAACCTGGAGGTGCAGTACAAAATGGAGATACTAGTAGTGACCAGTCGGAAAAGAGACCTGGGAGTAATCCTATTGGATGACCTTAAGGTGGCCAGACAGTTGGGACGAAGTGAATGGGAGAGCTAGTGGGATGTTGAGATGCATAGGTAGAGGCCACATCTCAGCAGGGGGTGTGCAAATCCTGTTGCCCCTGTTCAGGGCAAGTAAATTTCCTGGAAGGGCAAGTACAAAAAGAGAGCCAATTTTTATTGTAATGAATAAGGACATGTGAAAATTCAGCTACAGTCCTGGCTGGGCAAGTCCTAAAAGTTTTGATTTGAACACCCCTGCATCTCAGGAAGGACATAAGATGGGAGGGCTACCAAGATGGTACAGGATCTACATCAAATGTCCTATGAGGAGAGGCTAAATGAATTCAACATGTATACCCTGGAAGAGAGGAGGGAGGGGTGAGCAAACCTTTAATACCTCCCGCAGAGGGTGAGTAAGGTACAAGTGGGAGGTATTTTGCAGAGGAAAAGGTGCTCCTGAACAAGGGGCCACAATATGAAGCTGGGGGGTAGGTTTAGGAGAGATGTGAGGAAATACTACTTCACAGAAAGGGTGTTGGATGCCTTGGAACAGTCTTCAAGTGGAGATTGTGGGGGCGAAAACAGTGGCTGGATTAAAAAAAAAAGCCTGGGATAAGCACAAAGGTGTCATAATGGATGGGTAAGGGGTGGCAGAGAAAGTGCCGTAGACCTGGAGGGATCTACAATGTAAGCAGTGCAACAAAAAAGGGGAGATAAAATTGGCTATGTGGCAAGTATCTGCTGCCAGCTTCTATGTTTCTATGTATTAGTACATTGGAGAAGGAAACCAGGGTATGTTGTCTCTTCACAGATGATGCAAAACTATGTGGGAGAGTGGATAGTGACGAGGGAATGGGGAAAATGCAGAGAGATCTACAAAAGCTAGAGGGGCGATCAAAGGTCTGGCAGTTAAAATTAAACACCAGAAAGAGCAAAGTAATGCACCTGGGGGAAAAACCCAAGATGGAGTACTGAATGGGAGGGGGGAGACTTGGCACTACAGTTGAGGAATGGAATCTGGGAGTTTGTCATCAGCTAACTTGAGCAATTGAGTCAGTGCAACAAGGCCTGCAGCCAGACAGATTGGATGCTGGGATGTATCAGGAGGAGTGTTGATAGCAGAAGAAAGGAGGTAATACTTCCTCATTACAGATCCTTGGTGAGGCCTCACCTAGAGTAGTGTACTCTGTTCTGGAGTCCTTACTTCAGAAAGGATAAGGATAGGTTGGAGACAATACAGTGCAGAGTAACAAAAGTGATTCGGGGCTGGCAGGGCAGATCCTATGAGGAGAGCCTCAAGGCACTAAATATGTACTCACTAGAGACTAGAAGTAAGAGGGGTGATGTGATGGAGACCTTTAAGTTCCTTAAAAGAAATTAACAGAATAAACTGCGGGGAAGTATTTAGCCTGAATACCAACTTGTGGTCACGAGTGGAGGTTCAGGAGGGACATGAGGAAGTACTACTGTACGGAAAGGGTGGTGGAAGGAACCTTAGAACAGTGTCGACTGAGGTGGGTGTGAAAACAGTCAGGGGGTTCAAGCAGGGCTGGGACAGAATGAAGGGAATAGTGGTCACCTGGGGTGACAGGACCAAGGAGAATAGGGAGAGGACAGGGAGGGCTGGTACCCTGGAAGAACAGTAGGTTCCAGGGTTTATAGGGAACCTGGGCAGACTGGGTGTACCGCTGGTCTTCTGTCATTGTCTGTCTGTTCCTGTGTTTCTAGTTTCAGCTACGATTATTTTAAAAATGGCCATACCTTCTGTCACAAACTTGCTCAGCCGGTCAGCCCTCTACTCCCAAAGTACCAACCTCTGAGCTTATGATTTGTGGACAGTGAACAGAATAAGGTAACCCTCTTGTCTGTTTTGTGGGTCAAGTCACCTTAGTCACAAGTTCTGGAGGGATTCAAACTGATAATCTCTTGTTAGTATACCCAATTATCAGGCTCAGATAATTCTGTCTTCGGGGGGCCAGATATCTTTGCCTACAGGCACCTAATTGGATATTTCAAATGAACCCTTAGAACTCTATGCAAGACTTTAGAGAACTCTATCCGTTTCCCAGTTTGGTATACAATTAGCTCAACACAGTGTTAACTATAACCACTCTAAGCTCTACTTAAATAAAAAGAATATCAAGGCACTCCAGGCAGTTTCCGTTTTAAAATGTATATCTTTACTTTAAAATAGAAAAATAGGAAAACAGTAAAACTACAGAACAAATTATCCCAACACATACAGCCTTAAAAACAAATAGGTTTAAAGTGCAAGTTTCTACAATACATATATTCAGACTGGTCTAATCTTACTCTCTTTCAGTGCTGTGATGTTTCTTCCTCAGTCAGATAATATGAAAAAGTTGTCTGTCAGGGTTCTCTCAGCAATTAAACAGTTCTGAGCCGACCTTCTCTGAGGTCGCCAAACTCCGCCTTGGTGTAACAAAATCTATATTTATTATAACACAGGATGTCTAAATAAAATATTAAAAAAATAAATAGGTGACCTCACTGACTTTCCTGACCTCTGGTTAACCAGACAAAACCGGTTTGTGCTCTGCTACACATACATATGAAAAGTTTATTTGATAAAAGTCACTGTATTCAAAGTAAAAGTGTATTTAACTCTTTAATCCCGTCTGGGCCTTGGTATCTACACACCAAAGGTCTCTCTGATGTAATTCAAGGGTTTCCTGGGAATGGATATTGGACCTTCCAAATTCATCTGGGTCCTGTTTTGGCCCATACATCAACCTCCTTGATGAAATAAGCTGGTTTCCTGGGCTGATAGAAAGAGCATGCATGTGATTTTTTTTTTTTGTTTTGTTTTTTTTTGTTTGACACCTAGAGCAAAATCGAAGGATTTCCCTGGGGATGCCATGAATGGCTAATTTCATTTCATTTCCTGGGATCAAAGCAAATTTAACATGCTAATTGAACCTCGGATCTCTGTAGTTTTAAAATGCCTCCTGTCCTTTGAACTCCCTTGGGGATTTTGATGTGTCAGTTCAGCAAGATTGGTTTCCTCAAGCTGACCTTCCCATCACATATTTTCTATGTAATAAAAAAATTGATACAGCACTCCAGAACTGGCTGTCTACTTCACACCTGTCAGATCTCCTTTTCGAGGTCTCTTCTATGCTGTGCACTGTTTTCGCTTGCTCCAAACCCTTTCCAAGTTTACAATGGTGTGCCTAAGCTAAATGTGGCAGACATCTTTTTTTCTTGAGAAAAAACTAAATGAAAACATTTGATATGTAACCCCTAGATGGCGCTATCCCAGGGGCTACTACCCCTGCCTGATTTGCCACTAACAGGTTGAGGGGCCTGGATCCAATGGCGGGTGCCTCCACCCAGAGGTCAGGGTTTGCAATAGTTAAACTTACTTGGTCACAGCCCTCTGGGACACTGCAACCCCCCTTTCTTCCCATTAGTGGCCCACACATCTATCAGAATTACCTTCACAGTATACACTTACCCCAGGGCTGGTTCAGGCACTGGGACCTCCTGTAAAATAAGATACAGTGCAACAATCACAGTACAATACTTTAACATAGACAAATACCTCAGGCAGTATAACTTTGCTGAAACAAGCAGCTCTGATTTATTTGGGGAATATAACAAGGACAGGGGAAATCAGGTTAATTAGCTTATCCTTACTCATTTCATGGCTCTGAAGCCTATCCTCACCAGTTACTGTCCCTGGGTACCCAAGCCCTAGTGGCTAGTCCAAACCGTGGCAGCTGGTAGGGGCCCTTTCCACAGAGAAAAGAAAAATTAGTTTAAACAGTCAGCAGTACAGTGATTCCATTTTGGATTCAATGTGGCAATTCAACAGGGCGACCTGAATTAGTACTCACGACCTCCAAACAAGATAGGGTCCTTCAGTGTCAGCAGGGCTACTCTTGAGCTCCACGAGACTCCTCACACATTTATATGGCAAACTGCAACAGGCAAAAGTCCTTTAATGGCAGCAGGATTCACTTGAGCCAACCAAGCCTCACACATTTAAGCACGGTGAACAGTAACAGGCAAAAGTCCTTTCATGGCAGCAGGATTCACTTGAGGTACACAAGCCTCTTCACACATTTATATGGTAAACAGAAAGTACTATACCAGGCAGGCTGCTTCTCTATCCCGATCGCAATTACTGCACAATACCGGGAGAACACACAGCAGATTCAGTTCCTGACAGACCGAGTGCAATTCAGCAATTTCTCCAGTCTTCTACAGGGTGAGCCTGGTTTCTACTCTTCAAATATCCTTTGATTCTCTTCACAGGATGGATTCAGTCCTAACAAGCAGTTACACAAGCTGCAGACCGGAACTCTGGGCCTTACACACGTTTCCCGACTAAAACTGCACACTGAAAAAGCACAGGGCTCCTTCCTTCTTCACCTCCAGAGCTCAACTGAAACTCCAACAGACAAAACCGGGCACTTCCTTTAAGTTCCTCCCAGTTCTTGACTGGATTGGCTGTCACTCACAATAGACTGCTCCTGTTGGTCCAAAAAGGCACCGAAGTCTAAACTACATCTCCCAGAGTCACTGCCCATACAATCCTCTTGTGGCTGGCTCAGATTATGAGTCCAAGTTCTGATTCGTCCAAGGCACCATTTTAGAGCTAAGCTTACTCCCACACTGATTGGTCCAGTTCAGCAGTTCAAAACCAGAATGGGGAACTAGGCAGACACAGTTCTGACTGCAAAAGCAGGTTAGACAAACTGTAATTTCATTATTACTCTAAATGATTTCTGGCAAACAGTTACATCTTTCAGATAGGTTCCCTTTGCACTCTAGTGACTGCAAAATGGAGTGAATTGGCAGCAGCTCGAGTGGTACTCAAACAGAAGCACACAGTCCCCCCATACAAACTAATTATGTCTGCAAGCAGACAGCTCTTAAAGAGACAGTACCAGAGGCTCTAAAAACACTCACTGATAAATGGCTTAAACGCCAAACACCATTCAGGCTTGGAGCATTCAAGCAAGCTCCTGGAAGTCTTTTGGGAACCCCCATTTGCAGGGGGGTTACAGATAAAATACTGACATTTTGGTAAAACGAGAAAATTGTGGCACCAAATAAAACTGGAAGACGCCTGGAATCATCTAATGAAAGAAAGATGGGGTCAAATCCCGGGTCGCACCTGAAAATAGGCGCTTGGTGTCTAGTGTGCCCTACCCGGTTAACAAAAGCAAATAAATAAATAAATGTGTTTGCCCAGTTTTGTTGCACTGCTCCTTAAAGGGGCACTGTCAGCCTTTCAGTCTAATTTTAGAGTAAAAAGGCTTCAGGTTTTGCAGATAAAATAACTTGCAGCACTCGTTTGGACATAGGAATATATTGGCGCTGCTCAGTGTAGTCAACTACAACAGATTAGACCTTTTCTGCATACTGGACTGAAATAAGTGATACGGCTATGAATAAGCTTCCCTGTGGCTCCGCGCCATTCTATTTCATGGACGCGCGGAGCTAGCATTACGGGCAGACTGACAGGAAAGTAAAGTTTACAAATATATTACATGTAACAAACTTCCATGAGATTTTGGTAATACATATATTTTTTTTGCATCAGCAAGGCTTCTTCAAACAACATGAAGTCTTGCTATATTATGACATATGCAGTTAGTCCCAACCTTAGAACTGCTCTGGAGGTGAAAGAGTTAACTTCCATGCTAGGCATGGAATCTTGAGCGCGAGCTTGGTTAGAAACTCACTCTGTTATTCAAACTCAAACTGTCAGATTCTTTACTCCGCCTCACTGAACGGTCGCTCCGGAGATTTCTCCTGCTGCTCGGTTCATTTTGTCGGTTAAAAAGTTTAAATTCTCGGTTTTCAAACCGCATTTTGTCTATATTTAAACCGCAACCGGTCGGTTCAAGCTCTGTCTGTGGTATCGTAAGTAATAGATAGGTTTTACATTATTCTGTGTGGAACTTCCAAACGATCATTATCTGTTCGGTTTGAACCGATCAGGTGATTGTTAAAATTACTATTTAGAGTGCGGTCCCCGGTTCTTATCGGTTCTAAAAAAAAACTGATTTTATTACGGTTTTTTCCACGACCCGTGACACGGTCAGGAACTGATGAGGGTGTCTTGCTTGGCTTATTGCCATTAATGGGCAAGTTGTTGGTTAGGCTGGCACTATGTCTGAGAAATCCAAAAGAGAAACCGGGCCCACTGGGTTTCAGCACTGTAGTGTCTGTGGAGAAGCCTTTGCCAAGGCTGACCCACACACCATATGTGTTTATTGTCTGGGGTTTGACCACCTCAATGCAGACTGCCAGATTTGCAAAATTTCCTGCAGCTACCCTGGATAAGAGAGTTGGTAGGCTCAGGGAACGAGAGGCCAAGAAGTCCGCTGACCCGGATGGCCAGCCCGGTTCGGTGCCAGCCGAACCGGAGGGAGTGCCCTCTGACCAGGGCAAGACTTCCTCGGGCCAACAGAGAGCTGACTCGGAGGAGTCAGTCCCAGCAAAAAGGACTAGAAAGTCGGCAGGTGTGGAGCCAAAAATTCCTTCTCCAACTACTGCAGAGATAGCCAAAGTGATCAGAATTGTCCAGTCTCTTTCCCCGGTTTCGACCGAACCGACACCATCAGGTAAGAGGTTGGTTCGGTTGGTGCCACCGGTTCAAGAATATGATATAGAGGAATTTTATGAACCGGAGGAGGGGGAGGAAGATTATGAAGAGAGTGAATGTGATTTTGAAAGTCTGGATGTGCCCATTGAACCGGGCATCTCCCCAGACAGACCTTTATTTATTTAGTTGTTTAACCAGGTGTAGCACACTAAGCTGAAAGCTTTTTTACAGGAGCGACCTGGGAACCTTTAGGAGTTTCTCCCCCTAGGCTTTGAGTCCCCTTCTCATTTTATGTTTTATAAAAAGGTGGCTGAAACCCTCTAGCTTCCTTTTGGAAGAAGCTGTGGATGAACAGGAGGAGCCTGACTATGTGGAAATGATGGATATCCCAGAGTCCAGGAGATTGTCTATTCTCTTACTTAAATCTTTTAGGAAACAGACAATGAAGATTTTAAAAGCTCCTCACACTATACCTCCTGTGGACAAAAAAATGGGCAAGAGGTACACATTGTCCGGCCCTGATACGGAGTTCCTTTCACAACAATGCAGCCATGTTGGAGTAGTGCAGGCTGCAGCCTGTGATAAGGCAAATATTCCCTTGGCTTTACACCCCCCCTGACAAGGACTCCAGGAGGATTGATGCCATGGCAAAGAAACAGTACATGGCAGCATCCTTGGGACTCAGGCAGGCAAATTATATGGCCTGTGTTGCAAGATATCAGAAATCCAGATGGGATACTGTTATGGCTCTAGCGAAACAGGTCCCTGCCCAGCTTGCCAAGGAGCTGGAGCAGGTAGCTGCTGATGGTATTGAGGCATCCAAGGTGCAATTCCATGCTGCAGTGGACTCTAATGATGTATCTTCAAGAGTCATGGCTACATCTGTGGCTTTTCGCAGAATGGCTTGGCTCAGGTGTACTAGTCTGTCGCAGGATACCCAGGCTAAGGCCATGTATTTTCCTGTTGAGGGAAATTCTCTGTTTGGGGAGCAGACAGAGAATTACATGAAGAAAATGGATGAGTATAGAACTACCTATAGGAGTGCACAGGCCAAGGAAAGGCAGGCTACTCCTCAGAGACAGCCTTCCAGGGGCAGGGGCAGGCCTCTTCACAGGCCTTTCTACCATGCCCAGGCCTCCTCTTCAGCCTATGCTCAGAGGGGGTTCTTCAGAGGGAGAGGCAGACGGGTATGAGCAGGCCTGCTCCCACCCCCAGCCTAAAGCCCCGCCAACCAAGCTCCCTGATGGGACCCAGGGCCCGATTCTCCATTGCCTGTGGGGCAGGCTGGCTTACTTCGTCCAGGACTGGAAGTCTTTAACATCAGACAAGTGGGTCCTGGAGGTAATAAGCCAGGGACTGGTTCTCGGCTTCAAAAAATTTCCAAAGATGAGAGCCAGATCCTTTCCACCTGCAAATCCATCAGAGGCTCTTGCGCTAGAATCAGAAGTTTCAACCCTCCTGGCTCTCAGAGCTGTAGAAAGGGTTCCTCCCCTACACCAGGGCAAAGGACTGTACTCCAGGTACTTCCTTACCTCAAAAAAGACAGGAGAATGGCGGCCCATCCTGGATCTCGGGTACCTAAACAAGCACCTTTTAAAACCAAGATTCAAAATGGTGACTCTGGGAATTATTTTACCCTCTTTAAGGCCAGGGGACTGGCTAGTGTCCTTGGACCTCAAGGATGCCTACTTCCATGTTCTCATAAGAAGCTCCCACCGAAAGTACCTCAGATTCGAACTGCCCTCAGGCCATTACCAGTTCAGAGCAATGCCCTTCGGTCTCACCTCTGCCCCAAGGGTATTCACGAAATGCCTGGTAGTAGCAGTTGCTCATTTTAAGAAGGCAAAAGATTGCCATCTTTCCTTACTTGGACGACTGGCTCATAGTGGGCCAGTCTCCAGCACAAGTCAAATTACACCTTCAGGTTACTCAGCAGCTGCTTACTTCTCTAGGTTTCCTTCATAATCTCCCAAAGTCAGTTCTAGAGCCTGTTCAGCTACTCACCTTCATAGGTGCAGAACTGAACACTCAACAGGCCAGAGCCTTCCTTCTCTGGAAAGAGCAAGGACCCTGGTTTCTCTGGCATCCTTCTTCGTTCTGCAGGTCTCTCGACCAGCAAGGCATTTTCTGCAGCTCCTAGGGCACATGGCTGCTTCCACAGCAGTAGTGCAGGGAGCAAGATTTCAGATGAAGGACATTCAGTTCCATTTGAGAGCCTTCTGGTCTCAAAAGAGAGATCCTCTAACCAAATTGATCCCAGTAACTCGAACTCTGATCCAGGCCCTGCAGTGGTGACAGGATCAGAGCAATCTGAGACAAGGGGTTCCTTTCATCCCTCAGTCTTACTCTTTGACCCTTACTACAGACGTATCCCTCTTGGGGTGGGGAGCTCACATGGGCGACCTCACCACCCAGGGATTGTGGTCCCCTCAGGAATCTCTGTTCCACATCAACCTGTTGGAACTCGGAGGAGTTTTTCTAGCACTTCAAGCTTTTTCCACATCTGTCCAGAACAGAGTGGTTCAGGTCAGGACGGACAACACTACCACAATGTGGTACATCAATACAAGGGGCACTGCCCACAGCCTTGTGCAATCAAGCAATGAAGTTGTGGTCTCTGGCTTATTCCCCGAACACCTCCCTTATTGCAGTTCATTTCCCAGGCAAGGACAATGTCCTTGCAGATGCACTCAGCAGGATTTCCCAGGGCCATCACGAATGGTCACTGGATCCCTTAATTCTGGAGGTGGTATTTGCCAGGTGGGGCACTCCTCAGATAGATCTTTTTGCAGCCCCAGGCAATCACCAACTTCCTCTTTTTTGCTGCAGGCCCCCAGTGTTGAGCTCAGTCCCTCTGGATGCCTTCCTTCTCAACTGGGAAGAGAAGTTTCTCTATGCTTTTCCCACCTTCCTTCTCCTGTTCAAGGTGCTAGTCAAAATCAGATCTCAACCTTGCAAGATGATTCTGATTGCTCCAGATTGGGCCAGACAGCCCTGGTATCCACTCCTTTTGTCCTTAGCAGTCCACCTTCCCCTGTGTCTCCCCAGGAATCACAGTCTGTTAACCTGTGCCCAGGGGAGGATTTGGTACCCGAATCTCAAATCTCTCAGTCTCAAGGCCTGGCTCTTGAAGAGTTGGTTTGCTGACCTATGTCTTTCCAAAGATGTACTCGATACACCAGGGCTACTTATAATTCCAAATGGAAGAGAGTTTCCATATGGTGCTCTGGCAAGAATATTTCCCCAGAGTCTGCTGGTTTGCCCACAGTTCTGGATTATATGGTGCATTTGAATTCCTTGGGACTGAGACCAGCTACCCTAAAAGTGCACCTGGCAGCCATATCTGCCTTCTTATCAGCAGGTAAACCCTCTTCCCTGTCAGCTCATCTGGTATTCTCAAAGTTTTTTAAGGGGTTGCTTCACACCAACCCTCCCTTCAGGGACCCTGCCCCTGCCTGGGATCTTAATGTTTGCATTGCTCAGCTAATGCAACCCCCTTTCGAACCATTGTCTTCAGCAGAGCTTAAGTACTCGACTTGGAAAACTGTGTTTTTGGTAGCCATCACTTCTGCCAGGCGCATAAGTGAACTTCAAGCATTGTCAGTGGAGCCTGATTTTTATCTCCTTTCATAGGGATAAAGTGGTTCTCAGAACTAACAGAAAGTTCTTGCCTAAAGTGGTCTCTGACTTTCATCTTAATCGATCCATTTATCTCCCTGGTATATTTCACTGACCATTCCTCCTCTGGTGAGAGGAGATTACACAGTCTAGATGTCAAAAGAGCCCTTAGTTACTACATAGAGCGTACCAAGGGTCACAGGTTTGACTCCCTCCAACTGTTCCTCACTTATGATGAGGTGGGCAAAGGGAAACCTGCCACTAAAAGATCCATTGCCAGGTGTATTGTCTCTTGTATCCAGTTTTGTTACCAAAAACTGGGTAAGGTTCCCCCTTCAGGCCCGAAGGCTCACTCTACTAGAGGTACAGCTGCGTCTCTGGCTGCAGCCAGGGACATCCCTATCATAGAGATATGTCAAGCAGCTACCTGGAAAACAGTTCACACTTTCACCAAGCATTACTCCCTGGACATCCAGGCTAGGAGTGATGCTCGGTTTGGCACAGCTGTGCTTCAGAGCCTATTTCCTAAGTAGGTTCTGGCCCTCCTCCTTGGAGGTACTGCTGTGTAGTCTGCATATGTCATAATATAGCAAGACTTCATGTTTGAAGAAAAAATTACTCACCTTAGTAATGTTTCTTCTAATGGAGTCTTGCTATATTATGACCTCCCCCCTGCCTGCCCCTCTCAGAACCTCTGTTTTGGTATGTGGGTGGGCAGTGCACTGTTGGCACTTTTAGTTGCCCACTTTTGTTTTTCTCCACCCATTTCTGTGGTGGCTTACTGTTGTGTTGTGTTTTTTTTTTTTTGGATCCCCTGACTTGAGTCTTGGTTTTGGGACCAAAAGATTTGTTAATATTTTAGAGCCACTTGGCTAGTGTAGGTTTACAGCTTCCACACAGAACCTTAGTGAGTTTTGCTCGAAAAGATCCGACAGTTTGAGTTTGGAGAACAGACAGTTTCTAACCGAGCTCTCGCTCAAGATTCCATGCCTGGCATGGAAGTTAACTCTTTCACCTCCGGAGCAGTTCTACGGTTGGGACTAACTGCATATGTCATAATATAGCAAGACTCCATTAGAAGAAACAACATTACTAAGGTGAGTAATTTTTTCTTTTTTACTCTAAAATTAGACTGAAAGGCTGACAGTGCCCCTTTAAGTGAGGTGAGTACTGGGGTTAGAAGGGGGAAAACAAAAATTCATTAGTAATGTTGTTTAAGGGATCACTCCCTATGTTTACACTCCCTAACCATAGAGGACATGAGACTGGACCTGAGGGCGCTAGAGGAGTGGGCAGAGACCTGGCAACTTAAATTCATCAAGAAGTGTGCAGTTATGCACCTGGAACACAGAAACTGGGTATAGTGGTCTCCAGCAACCTTAAAGGGAAACATTCACATACAGTGGCAGGCATAGTTTGAAAGCCCATAAGTTATTTTAATTGAGGTATTGGGCATACCTGTAGCTGGAAGCAGTCCAGAGATATAGATGACTGAGTCTGTGCTATATTAATACTACATTAGAGCCATTCTTACAAACTTGTGATGTCCATGACGATCAAGCAATGCTGAACTCAATGCAGTTAGGCACTGCTTGATCATCACTGACATCACAAGGTTGTAAGAATGGCTCTAATGTAGTATGTGTGTTGCACAGACTGTCATCTATTTCTCTGGACTGCTTCTAGCTACAGGTAAGCTCAATACCTCAATTAAAAAAACAAAAACAAACAAAAAAAAAAAAAAATCCATTGGCTTTGAAACTGTCTGCCACTGTACGTGAATGTGTTCCTTTAAGGTGGGGAAACTGTGTACAAGGGCGGTGGGGAAGGCATATGGGATGCTGGCAAGTATAAGCAGGGGAATCACCAGCAGGAGGAGAGAAGTCCTGGTGCCCTTGTACCAAGCTATGGTGAGACCGCACCTAGAATACGGAATCCGGTTCTGGAGGCCTTACTTGCGCAAGGACCTAGACCTGATTTGAAAGGGTTCAGCGAGAGCGACCAAGATGGTGCAAGGGATGAAGGGCAAACCATATCAACAGAGATGCAGTGAGCTGGGGCTGTACACACCAGAGACCAGAAGGGGGAGAGAGGGGACATGATAGAAACCTTCAAATACGTCAAAGGGATACACAAAGTAGGCCCGGGGTGCATATTCCAAATGAAGGACTCCAATACAAGGGGGCATAGCCTGAGACTGTTGGGTGAGGGGGGGCACTTCAGAGGTAACGTAAGAGGGTGATTCTTTACAGAGAGGGTGGTGGATTCCTGGAATGGGCTTCCGGAGGAGGTTGTGGGGGCCGGAGACTGTGTCTGGCTTCAAGAGGGCTTGGGACAGGCATAAAGGGTTACAGGGGAATGGGGGTGGGTTTTTTGAGGAGGAAAGTGGATAGTTTAACAGGGGGATAATGGCAGACTGGATGGACCATGGGGTCCTTTTCTGCCATCAAGTTCTGTGATTCTGTGAACCCTGTCGCTCTTCCAAAACATGAAGTAGGTTCACACAAGAATCTGTTCTTTTCATTGAGGTTGCGTGAGCATTTCTATTGCATTTCCTACAATTGTAAACTTGTTGTTTTGGTTTATAATAAATTTTCACATGTCTGCTTCAGTTTTTAATTCTATGAAAAAAAAAATTTCTAAAATTTTCTTTGGTAGTCTGTTGGCTAGTTTCACTAGTGCTGCTTCACTCTGACTTGCAAACCAATCTGAGCACGGGCAGAATACAGCATGGACGCAGAGTTTGAACCTACTTTCCAAATTCTCAGATCTACATGTGTTCTATCTTCGGAGCGTCCCTCTCTGCCAAGATGATGTCATAAAGTGTAAACATAGAGGATAATGGATGGGCACCAGTTAATCTCTCGCAACACAGCATTGTTATCACATGACAACCTAATAAACCTCGAGAGCAAAGCTTGAGAGGAGTACAGTTGGCATGACCACTTCAAGAAGGGAACTCTGCGTTGTTTTTAATGGTTGCTCATCCGTTATCTTTTATAGTGTATGGGCCCCAGTTAAACAAAATTTTTCCTTATGTTTCTGTGTGTGGTGTTTTTTACTGTTTTGTTAAAACAGTTTGATACAAGATCATGACATAACAGATTCATTTACAGTCAATGAGGTCGCCACTCTTATTATGCACATCCATCTTGTCCCGTTCTTTTTGATACATCAATGGGGGGTTCAAATTAAAATTAATAAAGAAAAAAACACTTAAGCTGATATAAAGCCCATGAACTGCGTGGTTAATAAAACATTTTGTGTAAAAAGAGTGGCTACCCCTTATTTCTTTTCTTTTTAATGTGCATTTTCCAGTTTCTTCCAATGTCCTGTAACCAATGTCTAAAACTATTTGTTTTTGGTATTTACTGTATCTATTAATTAATTAGTAAAGCTTTTAACTTATTTTAAAATAATTCTGCCCATGTCGTGTGTGTGTGTGTGTGTGTGTGTGTGTGTGTGTGTGTGTGTGTGTGTGTGTGTTTACTTTGTTGCCTTGTAAAGAGTTGTTCGAACTATACTACACCTGCCTGACTGTTTTTAAAGGCTAAACACTACCAAAGTGAAGTACCACTAGGGACTTCGTGATGAAAGGGAGGAAATACGAAGGTTCTCGGGAGCAGTCTGAGGGGTTTGAACTGAGCTCTGAATTTCTGGGGAAAGACACTTAATAGGGTGTATAGGGCCCCCCGAAGCCTATACACGCCTGTGGGTTTCTGGTTTGTGTGTAGTGGCCGAGGGGGTTCTACCCCAGAAACAGACTCTAGCTGTATTTGTACTTCCTCGCACGGAGAGAGGGTACCTTGTGATCCTCTGACATACGTTCGGTTGTGAAACAGCGAGCGTACTAAAACTAACTGAAGAAGGATATCCTTGATTTCTCACCCCGTCATGAGGGATTCTCTGTAATGCAGAGAATCCTGCCCCACAGGGGTGGACTTGACAGATTTGGTGAGCAGCGGTGCGATTGGCGAACTGTTTGAACAACCACACACCGAGAGGGCAGAAATTGTAAAAGGGGAAAATTGGTTACAAGATGTAGTTCTCTCTCTTTTCCTTTTACTTGCAGAAAAAAGACTAGTGGTAGTGTAGGGAAGAAAGATGACTTCCAAGTGCAGCGATTATACTGTATAAGAGCTGAAGAACCTGTGCCAGGAGGGAAGGGTCCAGTATGAGGGGCACAGTAAGAAGCACCTGATGGACAGGTGACAGCCCAGGGCACTGAGTCACAGAGAGTGACTGAAAGGGACCAGACCTTGGCATGGGGGTGCCAAGGGACATTGCAGTGTCCAGTCCCAGGGAGGAGGACAGCGAGACCAGAGGGGAACCCAGAGCCACAGCACCATGGGAAGGCTACCACAGAGCTGGAGCTAAGGAAACTGAAGATGCAAGAAAGACCACATCAGAGGGAACTTGCATGCAAGAAAGGCAGCTTCAAAGAGAGACCAAGGAAAAGCAGCTCCTGAGAGAGAGGTCGAGGAAAAGCAGCGCCAGAGGAAGTTTGAACTTGAGAGGCTAAGACTCCAGTGACCCACGCCAGAGAAGGTAACTGGCAGGGGTGAATCTGAAACTCCAGGGTTAGGGTATAAGTTCAGTTCCAAATTAATAAGTGACTTTAAAGAAGGGGAGGATTTGGATGCATTTTTGAACTCGTGAAAGTCTGTATCCAGGCAAAGGTACCCAGGGAAGCCTGGAGCTTTCGACTGTCCCTGCTGGCATGAGACGCTAGGCCAAATGAGATAGTGAGGACAGCAAAGACTATGAGAAACTTGAAGCTGCTTTACTTAAAACGTATGAACTAACTCCTGAAGCCTACAGGGTTAAATTCCATAAACTCTGAAAAAGCCATGACATGAGCTTTGAAGAACTAGCCACAAAGTAATGGCAGTTTTTTAAAACGTTGGTGGGAGGGAGTGGAAGAGAACTTTGGGGGGAAATTAAGGAGGTTATTGTTTTAGAACAGTCCTTTTGGGCTTGCCCAGCGGAGCTGAAAACATGGCTGGAGGACCGGGATCCAGAAAACGGCACAGCAAGCTGCTGAGCTTTTGGATCGCTATGCTAGGAGCAGGCCTGCTCTGAAAGGAAGTGGGGGAGCAGGTGTTGCAGGACAAAAAGGGGAAAGCGCTCCTTCACGGCAGCTAAAACCCTCCGTGTCTCTGCAGAAAGGGGGAAGTCCCAAGTTACCAAGAAAGGATGTCTTTGGTGGGGGGGAAGAATGATGAATTTTGGTTTTGTAAGCAGCCAGCTCGGTGTCCTCCAGCTCATCTTGCTAGGCAGTGTCCTAAAAAGACAGAGCGGACAGTGTCCCTCGAAAGGAGGTGGTTGCAATGTGTATCCATGTGAGTAAACCTGTGAACATGAGGAGGGGAGCACATACACCTAGTTACTGTAAATGGGATGCAGACCCACGGGTTAAGGGAAACAGAAGCGTCTCTTACCCTTGGTAAAGGGGAATTTGGTTGAGCCTGAACAGATTATACCTAATCAGTTTGTCACTGAGGGGATTCACAGGGGAGGAGAAAACCCTGCCACTTGCTAGTGTTCTCCTGGATTGGGGTGACACAGGAGAGGGGGTGCAAAAAGTGGCAGACAACCTTGCTCTGGATGTGATTTTATAGGGAATAATGTACAGCAGGGGGTGGTGTGTGCAGTCAGACGGCTAAGGCCACTGGTAATTCCCTGACCCCACCCCCCAGAATCCCCTGTGGAAATGAATAGGAGGCTCGTTCCCCAGCCTGTCTCTCCTGAAATGGAGAATAGTGAAAGGAAGGTAGAACTTCCCAAAGTAGCCATTCACCAAACCGCTATAGAGCGATACTCTGAGGAGGGAGGGGTAACAAATGGTTAGAAGGTTGGGGATGGCAGTGACTGTGAATGCCTGACACTAGAGCTATGGATCCCAGTTTAGGAACTGAGGGGGACATGCCCCATGCTTTGGGGAAAATGTGAGGATTTTGCAGCCGCTCAGAGGACTGACTCTAGTTTGGACAGGCTAAGGGCTTGAGTAGAATCTGATGGGACACAGGGAGGTGACGTAGGGTATTTTGGGACAACGGGCTGTTGTATTCACAGGACGTGGGGACAGAGGGGAGGGTTGATGGGCAGGCAGCTTGTTGTTCCCCAGGGGTTACATTAGCAGTTGCTGAAGGTCATCCATGATATCCCCATGTTTTGGGATCGCTCGCACCACGCAGCGATTGGCCCAAAATTTCTGTTGGCCCAACTTCACCCAGGAGGTGAAGGAATGTTGCAGGTCTTGTCACCAGTGCCAACAGATAGGGAAGGCAGGTAGTAAAACCAAAGCTGCCCTACTTCCCTTGCCCATTGTGAAGAAGCCATTCCAGAGGGTAGGAATGAATACTGTGGGACCCTTGAATATCCCAAGTTCCTCCAGGAAAAAGTTTATCCTAACGGTGGTCTATTTACGCCACCCGTTACCCAGAGGTGGTCGCTGTCTCCTCCATTAAGGCCCCAAAATGACAGACACCTTGCTAGATATTTTCTCCCATGTCTGGTATCTGCAGAAGGCTATCTCTGATCAAGGGGGTAGCTTCATGTCAGACCTGATGAAGTGTTTGTGGGAGAAGTGTGGGGTGGTGCAGAGACTCACAACACTATTACCCACAATAGTTCCCTAAAAATGATGTTCCAAGCGTTTGCTGAACAGCATGGGAGGGACTGGGTGAAATACCTTCTCCACGTGTTTGCATATAAGGAGGTGCCCCAAGAGTTTATGGGGTCTCTCTTTTCAAATTCTTATAAGGACATAGGGTGCGTGGGCCCCTAGACTTGATCTGGGAGGACTGGGAAGGAAAGCACACCACCCAGGGAACTCCCATATTGGAGTATGTCCTTAAGTTCAGGGAGAAGCTGAAGAGCTTGTGGGGGTGGCCCAAAGCAACCTGTCAGCTGCCGAGCAGAAGCAAAGTCTGGTACAACCGTGGAGCCAGAGCTCGCTCATACAGCGCAGGTCAGGAAGTGATGGTCCTTATTCCAGTCTGGAAGACCATATGAGGTGGAGGAAATGCTGGAGTTAGAGGTAATCCAGAAATCCCACTGTCCCTGGACCTCGCCCGTAGTCCTGTTCTCCAAGTTGGATGGGTCAACCCACTTTTGTGTGGACAATCATGGACTCAACACAGTCACAAAGTCCGCCCACCCAATGCCCCGGACAGACGAGTTGTTTGCGGGGGGGGGACCTACCTAACAGGGTACTGGCAGCTGGAGTTGATTGCCAGAGCTAGGGAATGGTCAGCCTTCGTCACCCCAATAGGCCTCTTTGAATTTAAGGTGTTGCCTTTTGGGATGAAGAACACCCTTGCCACATTCCAAAGGCTGGTTAACCAGGTGTTACAGGGTACTGAAGAGTGTGCAGTGGCTTATCTGGACGATATTGCAATCTTCAATACCACCTGTCCCATCTGAAGGAAGTGTTGGGCAGGATAGAGAAGGCAGAACTTGCTATAAAGGCCGAAAGTGCCAGGTGACCGTGGCTGAGGTATCATATTTGGGACATGTAGTGGGGTGGGGACAACTACGTCCAAACTAGGCCAAGATGGAGGCCATTGAGGCATGGCCCAGGCCGGAGACTCGGAAGCTTCCTGGGGACTGCAGGGTACTACAGAATTTTTACCAAATTACAGCACCCTGGCAGCTCCCCTGTCCATTTTGTTAAAGAAAATGCAACCCCAGAAAGTAAAATGGGACCCAGCATGTAACAGGGCCTTCACTTGGCTAAAGGCCGTGCTGTGCAGTGCCCCTGTTCTGGCCAGCCCAGACTACGCTAGACCTTTGTTGTGCAGATGGATGCCTCTGATGTGGGGATTGGTACCGTCCTCAGCCCTGACAGGGCAAAGATCGCCCAATTGTGTACCTTGGTAGGAAGCTACTTCCTCGGGAGCGGGCGTAATCCACTATGGAAAAATAATGCCTTGACCTGGTGTGGTCACTTAAGAAGCTAGAGCCCTACCTCTGTAGGAGGTCCTTTGAGGTACAGACAGACCACAATCCTCTGGTGTCGGAAAGACAAGTGGGAGAGTCCTTAGGTGGTGCATTGCACTACAGGCCTACGACATGGCATTAAACATGGGTCCGGATCGGCGAATGCCAGTGCAGATGGCCTATCCTGCTAATCGGAGTAAAGGGGCAGAACTGGTGGAAACTCTTACTAAAAAGGGGTGTATCCCCCCCCCAGGTTACTAAAGGGGTGTATTTCCCAAGGTGCTGTTAAGGAGGGAGGAGTGTGGAGAGATAAGGCCATACCTTATTGTTTTGGTCATGTTTTATATTATTCTATGTATATGTAACCCCCCTGTTACTCGGGGTTACTAGAATCCCAGTAAGACCTAGTGGTAGGCAGGGAAGGCAGCTTGTGAAACTCCAGTTAAGTGGATTTCACACTGTCTCACTGTTCTCAGTCCTAGCTGAGACTGAGGGATGACATCACCATAGAACTTTTGCAGGTGCATAAGCCACACTGGAATGTTGCAGTTGGAGGTTAGTGTAGAACGTTGGGGATTTTGAATTCAGTCTGTGTGCAGTCTGAGTGAGAGACAGTAGTACAGCTGAGTGTGTGCAGGCTCTTGGAGCTTTAAGCTCTGTTTTAGAGCTACTCTGGGAAGGTGTGTGTTTCCACCTGTAAGAGAAACACAGGAACTGGTAATTGAAGTGGTGGAGACCACTTTCAATGGTTCAAGCAGCCCCATCCCTGAGGGGACTGGGGGGGAAGGTTTTGCCTATTTTCCAGGGGCAACCCTTCTGTGTCCGGCTAAGGGAAAGAAGCTGCCTATTCAAGTTGTGCTGAGGCACCAGAAAGTCTGGGAGAGAAATTCCTTGTGGAGGAATCGCCTGTGGGGCACCTGCAACCAAAGGGTGAGTTCGCTCTGAAAAAGGGCCAAGTGTTTTTTCACCTGAACAGTTGGAAAGTGGGGATTGGACTACTTAACTCAGTGGGGGTCTAGAGAAATGGACAATGCCACTTAAAAGTATGCTCAAGTCCAGCACAAATGGGGAGCAAGACCAGTAGATGGATTGTGATACGTTTATCAAGAATCTACATTGCAAAGCTTTACAGGATGAGGTGTTTACTGTCCAGAGAAATGGCCGGGTATGAATTGTGGGAGCGAGAGGTGGGAGACCTCCTCCCATCAGTAGTAACCAAATTCACCTCTATGGATTTGCTCTGAGACACCTTTTACTTTCTCTCGGGTACTTGGCCAGTGCCTGAGGAAAGTACCCAGACGTGGGATTAAGAGGAAGAATTCCCTGATGGAGCCGAGGTGCTCTTAGGTGGTTTAGGGAGCCACCAGAAAATGCTTCCATGAAGTATTGAAGGTGTCAGAGCGGCCGGCAAGGGAGCCGAGCCAGGGGAAAACCCGGAACAGTGTACAAGTTCGGGCTGTGTGCCCGGTGGGTTCAGAGCCAGAGGGCTAAAGTGTTGAAGTGTTCTTGTTTCCTTTAATCTGCATTACCAGGAGTGTAGCCCCATGGGGGTCCATCTATGCGTTGTTTATTCTGTTTGGATGTGAGTAAAAGCCACACTTTAGAATCCCACTTCTGGTATTGGACATTAGTTATTGCTTCCTGTGTTCGGAATTACTTGGGTGCCCCTGTGCAGAGTAGCCAAACCTAGCCTTTGTGCCGAGTGACCTATTCCTACCCGAACCCAGCCCACCTGGTATTGCTGTCGGATTCAAACAGCATACCGGCCCTGTGTTACATATATAATGCATCAGACGCCCGTGGTGGCCAGTGTAAGTGCAAGGGATCATAGATACATAGACAGTGTCGGCAGATAAGGGCCTATGGCCCACCTAGTCTGCCCATTTGAGCTTGTAAGTTCAGTTTGTTTTCCTAGAAGTCTGTTGCACCTTACCCTGACCTCTAGAATTCCTTTATGTCTATCCCATGCATTCTTAAATCCGTGATTGTTTCAGCCCCCACCACTTCCTCTGGCAGGGTGTTCCACTTGTCCACCACCCGCTCTGTGAAGAAATTCTTTCTCATATTTCCTCTGAATCGTCCCTCCCTCCAACTTCATCCCATGCCCTCTAGTCCTGAAACATCTTTTTGCTTAAAATAGTGTTTTCCTGCACCCTGTTCCTCCCTGTAAGATACTTGTATGTCTCTATCATATCCCCTCTCTCCTCCTCTCCTCCAGGGAGTACATGTTCAGTTCCTTCAACCTGTCTTCATAGGACTTGTGATGCAACCCATGCACCATCTTTTGTTGCCCTCCTCTGAACCTTCTCTACCCTATGTCCTTACATAGGTATGGTCTTCAGAACTGTACACTGTACTCCAGGTGGGGCCTCACTAATGTCTTGTATAGCGAATTATGACCTCCCTTTCCTGCTGGTGATGCCCTGCCTATACATCCCAGCATCCTATTTGCTTTACCTGATGCCTTGTCACACTGTTTCCTACCTTGAGGTTATCAGAGATGACAACCCCAAGATCCCTTTCCTGCTTGGTGCATGCTATATCCTCACCCCCCAACTGATATATTGTGCCAGGGTTTTTGTGCCCCATATGCATTATCTTGCACTTCTTTGCATTGAATTTCAACTGCCAAACCCTTGACCATTCTTCAAGTTTCTGCAGGTCCCTTCTCATTCTGTCTACACCCTCTGGTGTGTCTACTCTGTACAAAGAAAGCCCTGGGCCCAAAAGAATGATGTTGTGACTCTTGTTACTGGGCAGAGAATCTGTCAGCTGTTGGCCGGGGACTATAGTTAATTAAATCACTTAAAAGGCCGCAAAAGAATAAGCAGAGCTGGCCAACAGGCGCGTCCATTTGTGTTTTGAATGGGCCAACAGTATCCAGAATGTGCCTGGATGTCTGGCTATCCTTTGTCTCTGCAAGGCTACCCAAGTTACTAAATGGGCTACCATTTAAGGGAACCGCTAAACAGCTATGCTGAGTGGAGTTTAATTACAGCTATCTCCAAGGAGGGAGGCTGGAATTTCCCCGTAAGAATTCTGGTTTAAACTAACGGATCTCGGAGTGGTGTTTTTTTTTTTTTGTTTGTTTGTTTTCCCCTCATATATTCAGAACTGCATTTTGTGTGTGTGTGTGTGTGTGTGTGTGTGTGTGTGTGTGTGTGTGTGTGTGTGTGTGTGTGTGTTGCCTTGTGAAGAGTTGTTCAAACTATACTATGCCTGCGTGACTGTTTTTAAGGTCAAACACTACCAAAGTGAAGTACCACTAGAGTTTGTGACGAAAGGAGGGGAGGAAATACGAAGGATTTCGGGAGGAGTCTGTGGGGGTTTGAACAGAGCTTTATGTAACCCCTCTGCAAATGGGGGTTCCCAAAAGACTTCCAGGAGCTTGCTTGAATGCTCCAAGCCTGAATGGTGTTTGGCGTTTAAGCCATTTATCAGTGAGTGTTTTTAGAGCCTCTGGTACTCTCTTTTTAAGAGCTGTCTGCTTGCAGACATAATTAGTTTGTATGGGGGACTGTGTGCTTTGTTTGAGTACCACTCGAGCTGCGCAATTCACTCCATTTTGCAGTCACTAGGAGTGCAAAGGGAACCTATCTGAAAGATGTAACTGTTTGCCAGAAATCATTTACAGTAATAATAAAATTACAGTTTGTCTAACCTGCTTTCTTTGCAGTCAGAACTGTCTGCCTAGTTCCCCATTCTGGTTTTGAACTGCTGAACTGGACCAATCAGTGTGGGGTAAGCTAGCTCTAAAATGGTGCCTTGGACGAATCAGAACTTGGACTCATAATCTGAGCCAGCCACAAGAGGATTGTATGGGCAGTGACTCTGGGAGATGTAGTTTAGACTTCGGCGCCTTTTTGGACCAACAGCAGCAGTCTATTGTGAGTGACAGCCAATCCAGTCAAGAACTGGGAGGAACTCAAAGGAAGTGCCCGGTTTTGTCTGTTGGAGTTTCAGTTTTAGCTCTGGAGTGAAGGGGAAAGAAACCCTGTGCTCCTTCAGTGCACAGTTTCAGTCAAAAAACGTGTGTAAGGCCCAGAGTTCCGGTCTGCAGCTTGTGTAACTGCTTGTTAGGACTGAATACGGCCCTGTGAAAAGAATCAAAGTATCTCTGAAGAGTAGAAACCAGGCTCACCCTGTAGAAGACTGGAGAAATTGTTGAATTGCACTCGGTCTGTCAGGAACTGAATCTGCTGTGTGTTCTCCTGGTATTGTGCAGTAATTGCGATCGGGATAGAGAAGCAGCCTGCCTGGTATAGTACTTTCTTTTACCATATAAATGTGTGAAGAGTCTCATGGAGCTCAAGAGTAGCCCTGCTGATGTTGAAGGACCCTATCTTGTTTGGAGGTCGTGAGTACTAATTCAGGGTCGCCTCCTGTTGAATTGCCACATTAAATCCAAATGGAATCACTGTACTGCTGACTGTTTAAACTAATTTTTCTTTTCACTGTGTGAGTGTCTCACCAGCTGCCACGTTTGGACTAGCCACTAGGCTTGGGTACCCAGGGACAGTAACTGGTAGGGATAGGCCTGTGCACAAGCCATAGGTAGATAGTAAAGTGACAAGCTAATTAACCTGATTTCCCTGTCCTTGTTATATCCCCTAAATAAATCAGGAGCTGCTTGTTTCAGCAAAGTTATACTGCCTGAGGTATTTGTCTATGTTAAAGTACTGTACTGTGATTGTTGCACTGTATCTTATTTCACAGGAGGTCCCAGTGCGGAGCTAGTCCTGGGGGTAAGTGTATACTGTGAAAGTAATTTGATATATTGTGGGGCCACTAGTGGGAAGAAAGGGGTTGCAGTGTCCCAGAGGGCTGTGACCAAGTAAGTTTAACTATTGCAAACCCTGACCTCTGGGTGGAGGCACCCGCCATTGGATCCAGGCCCCTCAACCTGTTAGTGGCAAATCAGGCAGGGGTAGTAGCCCCTGGGATAGCGCCATCTAGGGGTTACATTTACATTTCTGGGGAAAAAGACATAATAGGGTGTATAGGGCCCCCAAACCCTGTACACGCCTGTGGCTTTCTGGTTCGTGTGCAGTGGCAGACAGGGGTCCTACCCCAGGAACACAGACTCGAGGCTGTAATTGTACCTCCTTTCATGGAGGGAAGGCGCCCTGGGAACCTCTGGCGACGCTCAGTTGTGAAACGAGAGCTTACTTAAATGGACTGAGGAGCGGTATCTCAACATCCCCCGTCATGAGGGATTGCCAGCCCGAGAGAATTTCACCCTATGGAGTGGACTTGAGACACCTACCACAGAACCATCTCTGGTACTGCTGAGCAGTGTGGGACTAGGATTATAAGCTAGTGCCCTCTTACTTGTGCTCTGTTATCGCAGGGTCACTGACCTGGGAATTGGAGCTTGGAGCATTTGCCTTAGACTGATCTCCAGCCCAGACATCTGTGTTTTTTGGGTGGGGGGAATTTGGGATGCTGCTTGAGCAGTGATTATAAGAAACTGTTCATCTGTTCATGTGCTGAGGCTGGCAGGATCACACAAATATTTGGGAGATTTAGAAGAAAGTGTGTGTGTGTGTGTGTGTTGTTTTTTGGTTTTGTTTTTTCTTTATGCACGAGAAGTGCAACTGTGGGGTTATAGACATTCCCTGTTGAATACTGGTAAACTATAGATTTTTCTTTGTACTTCTGTTTTAGGTCAGAAAGGACAAAAGGTAGAACAATTGACAAGACAAAGCACATTTTCTGAGGTACCCCTGGGAGTAAAAAAGACTTTATCAAAGTAAGTATGCACTTGATTTTATTTCTTTTGAACCTTGGATTAAAGTATCAGTTCCTTGGTATACAACATGTGCATTCAAAACGTTTTCTTAAAGGATAAGAGTATGACATCATCATCCACCCTTTAATCATTTTCTTGGGTAGTGATTTTCAAACTTTGGGTCGCATGGCCCAAGCCTGAACTGTTCGGGCTGCAACACAGGATTGATCATATTATTTTAATTTAGCTCAACTTGTAAAAATGTTCTCTCTTTCTGTTCTGTACAATGTCTAACAAATGTTGTCCATAAGATGACCATTTCAGAAGGCAAGCTTGTTTGTTTATATGTTATGTATTTTAACTGTCACTAAGTGGGCCACGTAATTCTTTTAACTTAATGTGGGCTTCAACAAAAAAAAGTTTGAAACTCGCTAATAAGGATCAGTAGGAAATTGAATATAAATCCCTTTGTCTGTTTTGTCCCCTCCCCTGTGGATTCAAGATGCCCTGTGCTCTCAAGCTGTATCGATCAACAGATTATAATATTCCCCATAACTCATACCTGTATGGGCTCACAAGCTTTTAGTTTTCCTGGTTCCTCTCTGTAGTATACTCGTCATTGGATCAAAAGATATGTAATTGTATCTGGACCTTCAAATACTGGCTGTGGAGATATGTAATGGTAGTGGGACCTTGAAATACTGGCTGTTGTATTATCTCCACAGCCAATATTTGAAGGTCCTGATACAATTGCGCATCTTTAGATCTATTGGTAGCATATATCTGATACATAAACATAGTGGGACCTTCAAATACCTGCTATAAAGGTCCATAAATGTATTGAGACCTACAATACTGTCTGTGAAGACATGTTATTGCATCAGGATCTTCAAATAGCGACTGTAGACATGTGTAATTCTGTTGCAACCTACAAATACCAGCTTTGGAGATACCTTATGTAATTGTATTGGGATCTTCAGATATTGCCTGCAGAGACATGTATTTGTATTGGGACCTTGAAATACTGGCCATGGAGATATGCAAGAGTATTGAGACCTTTAAAGAGCCACTGATGCCTTGAGAAAAACCTTGAAAAACATAATTGGCCACAAAGCAGCTTATATTTCTCATTTGTTTTGTATTTCATATCCCCATCATTTATTACTGAGGTCACATGGATGAAAACATGAAAGTTGTTCCCTGAGGGTTCATCAGCTGAGCTCCTATGGCTTCTTCCCAGCCTGATGTCATAATACTTTTCTTGTGACATCACAATTATATACCCATGGCAACAGACTGATGTCACAACAGAGCATTATGGTTTCAGATAGAGAGTAAGCTATAAAGGCAGATGAACTCTGAGGGATAAATATCTTGTAGTTTGTCAAAAAAAAAAAAATTCATCAGTAATAAATAATGGAGAGGAGAAATCTATAAAAGACGTGAAATACAAACTGAATTGTGTCCAACTATGCTTTTCAAAGTTTTCCCAAAGGTGTCTGATGCTGGCAACAGTGTGCATAAAGGGCCCCTGCACTCAATGGTGGGGCTAGTCCCAATGTACACTTTGTGTGGAAAAACATTTTGGCTTGCTTACTGTTTACTGTAGTCTAGTAGATTGCATCAGACTCATTTTGCTTAGTTCTAGGCTGATGCATTCTATTACTACAAATCCAGAATGCCCTGCAGCTGACATAAGAGCAGCAGACAGCAGTGGGAGATTCAGTAGCTTGCAGTACATGTTTAGAGCTTATATAAACTCTGTTTTGTTTGCTGGCCACACTGCCCTCCCTGGGCTATGTACAGTCACACAGAACTGTACTTAGTCCCTGGAGCAAGCAGACCCAGAAAACATCTGATCGGAGTTTACTAAAACCTTAATACGCACTGCAGGCTATTGAATCTCCCACTGCTGTCTGCTGCAGGGAATTCTGGGATTTGTAGTAACTGAATATATCCGCCTAGAACTAAGCAAAATTAGTCTGCAATCTACTAATACTGCATTAAGCGGTAAGCAAACCAAAACGTGTTTGCACACACAGTACACATTGGGACCAGTCTCACCCTTGAAGTTCGGGGACCTTTGTGCTGGCTGTTTCCCTTAAAATACTTGCTGTGAAGATCTGTAATTGTGTTGGGATCTTCAAATACCTGCTCTGGAGATACGTAATCGTATCAGGGCCTTCAAATATTGTCTGTGTATAGATATCTAATTATTGTATATGGGAGAGAGCTATTACAAATGAACTTCAGTGAATTCCTAGATTTTGTTTTACCATCACAGTGATGTCAAACTGCTGTTGTGCCATCTTGAGTACATCACTACGATGGTACGATAACTTAGAATGTCCTTGCGCTTCCCTTACCCTGACAGCCATGCCGATCGCTAATTGTTTTTTCCTTCAGTTTCTTCTGCCAGTTATAAAGCGAAAAACGAGCAATCGGTGATGGCTTCATCTGTATTTTCTAAATCTGTAAAATCATATCTGCACCAGTTCACACACGATCAGGAAAACTGCAGCGCAGAGAGAGAGAGAGAGAACCCCAAATCGGGTGTCAAATTATTTCATAATTACCTTGCAGACACGGGGGATGCTGGAAACCTCTGACATCCCCGTGGTAAAGCTGACACTTCCGGAAGACATTTCAAACTGTCAATTATGCCCAGCAATGTCTGCTGCTACTACAATATTTTTAAATGGACTCGTTCTTTGTAACGTCTGCCACCACTACAACATTTAAAATGGACTTGTTGTTGTATATTTAAGTTGATGGTTAATGTTAAAGGGGAACTCGTCTTCAGGGTTTCTTAATATATGAAAGCCCATAAAAAGTTGCTTTGAGTGAGACATTGTGATTGATTACCTGTAAGTCTTAGCAGTCCAGAGTTATTCATATGTAAAAAAGCAGCCTCTAATTAAGGGTTGGAGGCAGCCTTGTGTTTTTAGGCATTTGAGAGGCAATGATGTCACCGCAGTGCTTTGACTGCAGATAATCTAATTTATGCAATAGGTGTGGAACCAAAGGCAATTGCATAAATCTATTTATTTTCACATATGTGGGATAAATCTAACCACCCTAGATTTATCCCACATGTGGGAATTGCAAACTGTCTATCAAAGCTTTTTTATCTTTTTTGACAAATGTGAATAACTTTTAAAATGAAAAATAACACAGTACTGTGAGCACGCAAAATGTTCAGCACAAAAATATCTACAAAATGAGTGGTGTTTCATTAATAAATACCTTTTAGTTTATTTATAATTGGAAAAAAAAGCATAAAATTCAGTTTTTGTTTCACTTTTTCGACAAACAAATGTGAATAACTTTAAAACGAAAAAGGTAGTATGATACTGTGACCATGACATTTGTTCAGCAAGAAGTACTCTACAAAATGGTGTTTCATTTAATACCAACCACCATGCTAGGTGGACATACACTAGCAAAGTTGACCGAAAGTCCCAGAAATTATTTATATAAAAAAGAGAGAAAAAAAGAAAAACAGTCAAAACCAAATGTTCTTACACTGATAAGAAGCATCCGTATTGCATAAATGAAATATACAATAGTGAACTGTTAGATAATGATTTATCTACACTTGTGCTGTTTGACCTCGGACACCTCACTTGTGGCTTACGCCACTCGTGAAGTTACCAGAGGTCAAACAGCACTTGTGTAGATAAATTATTTATCTGACAGCTCACCATTGTATATCCCTTATAGGTTAAATAGGAAGTTGTCTAAAAGTGTTGTTACAACACTTTCTATATTTAGAATAATTGTTTTGTACAGTATGTGCAATGAAACGAGTGAGTTATTACCTTTCTAAATTTCAAACTGTTGGTAAAAATAATCCAATTGAATTCTGGTATTTTTATGTTCTAAAATAAGACTATTCAGTCCGGAATACTTCAGTAAGAATCTGTTCTACTTTTATCTTTATCAAAAGAAGTAAATGACTGTTTTAATAACACATTACAAGTTGTGCAAACACTGTTGTCCCTCTGTGTTTTTGCAATTAATGAATGTGACCACCTTCTTTTCAAGTCAAATCTGGATATAAGAATAATATTTGCTGAATCATAACAAACGTTTACAGATATATAAGGGATATACAGTGATGAGCTGTCGGATAAATGATTTATCTACACAAGTGCTGTTTGACCTTGGGTAACCTCACGAGTGGCGTAAGCCACGAGTGAGATGTCGAGGTCAAAAATCATTTATCTGACAGCTCAACATTGTATATTTCATTTGTGCAATAGGGATGCTTTCTGTCATTGCAGGGACATTTGCTTTTGATCCCCGTACCTACTGGCCTGGCAATATGGGTCCAGCCTAGCTGGCCCGGTGGCGCTAAGGGTTACGGTGCTGGATGCCACACCTCATGCCGACGACCTGGATTCGGGAATGAGCACGGGTCGTCGGTGGGGCTGGGGAAGAATTGAGCGTCCCAAGGACTGCTCGCCTTCCCTCGGGGAAGGGGGTCTCTCGTGTGCCGATACACTAGCAGCCTCTGGTGGTGGCTGGGGGATTGCAGTGCTCAGCCGGCAGAATGCAGTGGTTTGAGCTGCGGCAGATGTCTTTCGGGTGTGCACAGGAGCGTGCACATGTCAAGCAGGATGTCATTGCACATCTGAGCTCTGGGGACGAAACTCAAGTTTAAAAAAAAAAATAAATAAATAATCCATGGATAAGTGAACGTGCCGCCTATGTCCGGGCCACACTCTCGCCATCTGACTCTCCTTCCAGGACTCCTCCTATTCCAGCTCTGGCATGTTTGATTATAGATGGAGCGCCGGGGTGGGTGGCCCTACCTCGGGGGGTGGGAGGGGCTTGGAGCTTGGGGATTCGCCAGGCTGGAGTGGAGTTTCAGACTGGGAGGTAGTCTGGCATACGTGGTAGCTGGAGAGAGAATTCCATGGAACCGGGGAGAATAAAGAGAATTTACAAAAGGAAAAAAAAAAAGGGGTCCAGTCTTGACATGTGAAGTTTTTGACGATCTGCTCACAGAATAGCCTAGCGGTTAAAACTGAGTTGTGAACAAGCTTGGTTCATCCAGCAGAATGGGTTTCCATTCCAACATGCACTACTTGAATACTGTGTTACCCAGAGCAAGTCACTTAACCTACCTTTGCTCCCAAAACGCACCTGGTAACAAGATGCTCAGTGTGCCTTTCCTGGACAAAGACAGAAATAATCTGAGCATTTGTTATAATTCTGCAGATGATATTGTCTTTATATCCAGATTTGACTTGAAGAGGGGAGGTTCCAATTACTTGTTTAACCCGTGTGTGTGTGTGTGTGTGTGTGTGTGTGTGTGTGTATAGATATATAGGGTGTGTGTGTGTGTGTGTGTCCAAAATTCCTGTACATTCTAATCCTGTCGGCAGCCTAAAGGTTAATTGCAAAAACATAGATGGACTACAGTGTTAAAACATGTATGACTTGTAATGTGTTATTAAAAGAGCATTTTACTTCTGTTGATAAAGTGAAAAGTATAACAGTTTCTTACTGAAATACTTTAGACTGAATGGGATTTTCTAACATCATAATACCAGAATTCTACTGAATTATTTTTTGTAACAGTTTGAAAAGTAAAGGTGATAACCCACTAGTTTCAATGCGGATACAAAACAATTACTATAAATGTAGAAGGTGTCATAACACCTTAAAACACACTTAATAGCCAACTTCCTGTTTAATCTATTAGATTATTTGCAGGGCCAAGCCTGTGGTGACATAGTTACCTGTCAGAAGCCTAAAACACATGGCTGGCCCCAGTCCTTTAATTATAGGCAGAGATACTAAACACATATTTTTGCTCAGTATTTACAAAGGAAGAGGGGGGAGATACATAAAACAAACAGTAGTAACACTCTGGATACAGAAGTTGGTACCGGCCCATTTACAGAAGAAAGGGTTCTGAAAGAACTCTTAAAACTGAAGGACAAAGCAATGGGGCCTGATGGGATTCATCCCAGAATTCTAAAAGAACTAAGGGTAGAACTAGTGACACCACTGACTACCCTTTTAACAAATCATGGGAGGATGGGGTGGTACCCGAGGACTGGAGGAGGGCAGATGTGATTCCCCTTCACAAAAGTGGGAGCAAGGCAGAAACGGGAAACTATAGATCTGTTAGTTTCACCTCAGTGATAGGGAAAATGATGGAATCACTTCTAAAGGAAAGAATTGTCGAGTATCTAGAGGCCAGAGGGGCACAGGACCCTAGGCAGCATGGATTCACTGCGGGAAGGTCATGCCAGACAAATCTGATAGATTTCTTTGACTGGGTGACCAAAGTAGATCAGGGAGGGGCTGTGGACATGGCCTACCCAGACTTTAGCAAGGCATTTGACACAGTCCCACACAAAAGATTAATATACAAGTTAGCCAGCCTGGGAGTGGGTCCCAAGATGACAGCCTGGGTAAAGAATTGGCTGGAGAATAGGACCAGAGTTATAGTAAATGGAGTCCACTCAGAAGAAAGGAGGGTTACTAGTGGGGTACCGCAGGGTTCAGTATTAGGACCGGTCCTCTTCAATGTCTTTATAAGCGACATTGCAGAAGGACTGGAAGGAAAAGTATGTCTCTTTGCAGATGACACTAAGATCTGCAACAGAGTTGATGCACAGGGTGTGGTGGAAAGGATGAGAAGGGACTTGGCAGGTTAGAGGAATGGTCAAATGTATGGCAGCTTAAATTCAATGCTAAGAAGTGCAAGGTAATGCACTTGGGAAACAAACAGGGAAGAGTACACAATGGGGTGAGATACTAACAACAACAAGAATGGAAAGGGACCTGGGGTAGTCATATCAGATGACCTAAAGATGGGCAAGCAATGTGAGAGGGCAGCAAGGAGGGCTGGGGGATACTGGGATTCATAGGAGAGGCATCACCAGTAGAAAACAGGAAGTTATTATCCCTCTGTACAGACAGCTGGTGAGACCCCATCTGGAGTACTGTGTGCAGTTCTGGAGACCCAATCTCCAAAGACATAGACAGGATGAAGCTGTCCAGAGGAGGGCAACTAAAATGGTGCAGGGTCTGCACCGAGTAAGTGTATAGAGAGACTTAAGGAGCTTAATATGTATAGCCTCGAGGAAGGGGGACATGATAGAAACTTTCAAGTACCTCAAAGGAATCAAAGTCCAAGAGGGTAGCATCTTTCAAAAAAGAGGTGTGCAAGAACAAGAGGGCACAATTTGAAGATGGGGGGGCTCAGAGGTAATTTAAGGAAGTATTTTTTCACAGAGAGGGTTGTGGATGCATGGAACGGCCTTCCGGAGGAGGTTGTGGAGTCAAAATCAGTGGGGAATTCAAGCATGCATGGGATAGTCATAAGGCAATTCTGGGGTGGGGGTAGGAAGAGGTAGGCTGCTGGTTAACTAGGATCTGCAGCTTATCCAGTAGGTAGGGAAATGGGCAGACTGGGTGGGCCAAGCAGTCCTTATCTGCCGTCAAATTCTGTGTTTCTATGTATAGGCTAATTTACATATGAATAACTCTGGACCGGTAAGAATTACCGGTAAGCAGAATAGCTCACTCAAATTAGCTTTTTATGGACTTTCAGACATTAATAAATCTTGAAGATGACAGTTTCCCCTTTAAATGTTGATGTTCCTCAATAAAATAAAAAAAAAAATGAAAGGTAAGTATGTGGCGGTCTGAGAGACGATCACTCATGGTACCAATCAAATTTTCACTTATGCTAACTCTCCGAAAGAATGCTGCTTGCTACATACTGCTTAAAAATTATTCGTTGTTGCACTGTTGTCTATACACTGTAGAATGGATGGGCACAGTGAACGCTGTCTCCACTTCTCGAGGTTGTCATGACAACCGTGGACCGCTCGAGCTTCACTCTATCTACTTGGTTGTCATGACAACCTCTCCAAGTGAACACAGCGTCGTTGTTCACTGTTGCCCATCCATTTTCCTCTAATATATGGATGGACGTTATTCACTATAGCAAAACCATACCCAAAAAAATCCTGTAATACCATCGTTGTGACATCGCAACTATAGTATTGCAAGATGCAAAGTTTCTAGCACCCTGTATCGGAAGGAATATGCTTTGAAGACCAGAAAGTGATTCTTAACGCACCCCAGCCATAGTGGCAAAATGCTCTGATGCTGCCCTGGAGAGGTGCTGGAGGGATTGTGGATATATGCAGCCGGACCAGGACATATACTGTGGACATGTGTGAGCCCGTGGTTGCCTACTGGCAAGAGGTCATTCAGGAACTAATGCCATTTGACTGCTTGGAATTACTTACACATTGACGGTCACGCTGCCAGAGGGGGTTAGGGTGGATAAGGGGCACTTATAGGCAGGTCACCTTGCTTGTCCTAGCCGCCAAAAAAGTTGTTACCCAGCTATGGTGTATGCCGACAACCCCAACTCAGGAGGGCTGGCATGCTCTTACTAGGGAAATTTATGCACTAGAATGACTTGCTGCTAGACTTTTGAACCATTTGGAGGCCTTTGACCTCCGATGGCTCAGGTGGGTGGTTTACCAGCTGGAGCATTATACAGATTCAAACAACATGAAGTCTTGCTATATTATGACAATTGCAGTTTGTCCCACCATTAGAACTGCTCCGGAGGTGAAAGAGTTAACTCCATTCCATGAATGGAACTTAGAGCACGAGCTCTAAAGAGAAGCTCTGTCTGTGTAGTTTCAAATCTAAACTGTCAGATTCTTTACTTCGCCTCACTGAACAGTCGCTCCGGAGAGTTCTCCTACTGCTCGGTTCATTTCTCGGTTTAAACAGTGTTTTCTCGGTTCGATTCAACTGAGAATAGTTTTATTTTAACCGCAAAACCGATCGGGTTCAAGCTCTGTCTGTGGTATCGTAAGTAATTCTTATTTTAATTCTGTGTGGAACTTGTAAGTTTTATCGGTTCGGTTTTGAACCGATCAGCTTGGGTTAAAACTTAGTTTTTAAACTTGATATTTTAGAGTGCGGTTCCCGGTTCTTATCGGTTCTAAAAAAAAACGGATTTCATTATGGTTTCTTCCAATACCCGTGACACGGTTAGGAACCGATAAGGGTGTCTTGCCTGGCACTGCCGTTTAAAGGGCAAGTTTTTCTGGTTAGGCTGGCATTATGTCTGAGAAACCCAAAAGAAAAACCGGGCCCACTGGGTTTCAACACTATGATGTCTGTGGGGAAGTTTTTGCCAAGGCTGACCCACACACCACATGTGTTTATTGTCTGGGGTTTGACCACCTCCAGTCAGACTGCCAGATTTGGAAGAATTTCCTGCAGCCACCCTGAAAAGAGATTGGGAAGGCTCAGGGAACGAGGCCAAAAGTCCGCTGACCCGGATGGCCAGCCCGGTTCGTGACAGCCGAACTGAGGAGTGCCTCTGACCAGGGCGAGACTTCCTCGGGCAAATGCGAAAAGCTGGCTCTGATGAACCAGTTCCAGTAAAGAGAACAAGAAAGTCAGCAGGTTTGGAGCCCAAAATTCTTACTCCAACTGCTGCAGAGATAGCAAGAGCTATTCAGATTGTCCAGTCACTTTCTCCGTCGCGCCCGCAACTGCCACTATCTGGTAAAAGGTCGGTTCCATCGGTTCAGGAATATGATGTTGAGGAGTTTTATGAACCAGAGGAGGGGGAGAATGATTATGATCAGTATGAATGTGACTTGAGGGTCTGGGTGTGCCCATTGAACCGACATCTCCCCAGACAGACCTTAGAATCTCCCCCTATGCTTTCTGAGTCCCCCTCTCATTTTATGTTTTACAAAAAAGTTGCTGAAACCCTCCAGCTTCCTTTTGGAGGAAGCTGTGGATGAGCAAGAGGAGCCTGATTTTGTAGAAATGATGGATATACCAGAGTCTAGGAGATTGTCTATTCTTCTGCATAAGTCATTTAGGAAACAAACAATAAAAATCTTAACTCCTAATTCTGTGCCTCCTGTAGATAAAAAGATGGACAGGAGGTACACACTGTCAGGTCCTGATACAGAATTCCTTTCTCAGCAATGCAGTCATGTTGGAGTAGTTCAGGCTGCAGCCTGTGATAAAGCGAATATTCCCCTGGCTTCACATCCTCTTGACAAGGATTCCAGGAAGATTGATGCCATGGCAAAAAAAAAAAAAAAAAACAGTACATGGCAGCGTCCTTGGGACTCGGGCAAGCAAATTATATGGCTTATGTAGCAAGGTATCAGAAATCTAGATGGGATACTGTTCTGAGTTTAGCCAAACAAGCCCCTGGCCAGCTTGCTAGCGAGCTGGAGCAGGTGGCTGCCGATGGCATTGAGGCTTCTAAGGTGCAGTTTCATGCTGCTGTGGATTTTAATGATGTTTCCTCTAGACTAGAGTCATGGCCACATCTGTAGCTTTGAGGTTGGCCTGGCTCAGGTGTACTAGCTTGTCACAGGATACCCAGACTAAGGCTATGGATTTTCCTGTGGTAGGAAATTCTCTGTTTGGGGAGCAGACAGAGAATTATATGAAGAAGATGGATGAATATAGGGACTACCTATAAAGTGCTTAAGCCAAGGAGCCGGCAAGCCACTCCTCAGAGGCACACCCCAGGGTAGGGGTAGGCCTTCACAGGCCTTTTACTAAACCCAGGCCTCCTCTGCTTATGCTCAGAGGGGGTTCTTCTGAGGCAGAGGCAGACGGTGGGCAGGCCTGCCCCCACCCCTCAGCCTAAAGCACCTGCCAAGCAGGCACCCTGATGGGGTGCCCAGGGCCGATTTCTCCTTTACCAGTAGGGGGCAGGTTGGCTTACTTCAGTCAGAACTGGGTGTCTTTAACTTCAGACAAGTGGGTTCTGGAAGTAGTAAGCCAGGGTCTGGTTCTCGGCTTCAAAAAGTTCCCAAAGATGAGAATCGGGTCTTTTCCACCTGCAAGCTCTTTAGAGACCTTTACTCTAGAAGCAGAGGTCTCAACCCTGTTAGCTCTCAGAGCGGTAGAAAGGGTTCCTCCCCTACACCAGGGCAAGGGTCTGTACTCCAGATACTTCCTTACCCCAAAAAAGACAGGAGAATGGCGGCCCATTTTAGACCTCAGATATCTGAACAAGCATCTTTTGAAACCAAAGTTCAGAATGGTAACTCTGGCAATGATTTTCCCTCTCTAAGGCCAGGGGACTGGCTAGCTTCCCTGGACCTCAAGGATGCCTATTTTCACGCCCCAATCAGAAGCTCCCACCGAAAGTACCTCAGATTCAAACTGCCCTCAGGTCACTACCAGTTCAGAGCAATGCCCTTCGGCCCACCTCTGCCCCAAGGGTATTCCACGAATGTCTGGCAGTAGCAGTGGCTCACTTGAGGAGGCAAAGGATTGCTGTTTTTCCCTATCTGGACGACTGGCTCATTGTAGGCCAGTCCCCAGAACAGGTAAAATCTCACCTGCAAGTCACCCAGCAGCTTCTCTCCTCTCTGGGCTTCCTGCTAAATCTACCAAAGTCGGTTCTGGAACCAGTTCAGGTACTCACCTTCATAGGTGCAGAATTGGACACAAATCTGGCCAGAGCTTTTCTTCCCTTAGAAAGGGTAAGGAACTTGGTGGCTCTGGCCTCCTCCTTCACTCTGCAGGTCTCGACCAGCAAGGCACTTTTGCAGCTCTTGGGGCACATGGCTGGCCCACAGCTGTAGTGCAGGGAGCAAGATTTCAGATGAGACATTCAGTTTCACTTGAGAGCCTATTGGTCTCAGAGAAGAGACCCTTTCCAACTTGGTCCCAGTGACCCAACCTTGATCCAGGCCTCCAGTGGTGGCAGGATCAGAGCAACTTAAGACTGGGGGTCCCTTCATTCCCCTTCTCACACTTTGACCCTCACTACGGATGCTTCCCTCCTGGGGTGGGAGCCACATGGGCGACCCTCCACCAGGGAGTGGTCCCCTATAACTCTGCTCCACATCAATTTGCTGGAACTCAGAGCTGTCTTTAGCACTTCATGCTTTTTGCTTCTGTCCAGAACAAAGTGGTACAAGTCAGAACAGACAATACCACAACAATGTGGTACATCAACAAGCAGGGGGGCACTCTGTCTTCGGCCTTGTGCACCGAGGCAATGAAGTTGTGGTCTCTGGCCTATTCCCTGAACACTTCTCTCATAGCAGTTCACCTTCCAGGAAAGGACAATGTCCTAGCAGATGCTCTCAGCAGGATTTCTCAGGGCCATCACGAATGGTCTCTGGATCCTGAAGTATTGGGGATAGTTTTTGCCAGATGGGGCACCCCTCAGATAGATCTTTTTGCAGCCCCAGACAATCACCAACTTCCACTGTTCAGTTGCAGGCCCCAGTGTTGGGCTCAGTCCCCTGGACGCCTTTTCTCCTGGATTGGGAAGGAAGTTTTTATGCTTTTCCCTTCCTCTCCTATTCAAGGTGTTAGTAAAATCAGATCCCAGCCTTGCAGGGTGATTCTGATTGCCCCAGATTGGCCAGGCAGCCCTGGTACCCACTCCTTCTGACCCTGACAGTCCATCTCCCCCTGTGTCTCCCCAGGAATCACAACCTATTAACCTGTGCCCAGGGGAGAGTTTGGTATCCGAACCTCAAATCCCTCAACCTCAAGGCCTGGCTCTTGAGGAGTTAGAATTTGCTGACCTACACACCTCTCAGGGTGTTCTTGAAATCCTAAAGGCTTCTAGGAAGCCTTCCACTAGGGCTACTTATAATTCTAAGTGGAAAAGGTTCTCCATTTGGTGTTCTGGGAAACATATTTCCAGAATCTGCTGATTTGCCCATTGTGTTAGATTACATGGTCCATCTTAATTTTTGGGCCTGAGACCAGCTACCCTGAGAGTTCATTTGGCAGCTGTCTCTGCTTTTGTTTCAGCAGGAAAGCCATCCTCTCTTTCTGCTCACCCGTATTTTCCAAGTCTTTTAAGGGATTACTCATACTAATCCACCTTTTCGATCCGCCCTGCTCATACCTTAATGTTTGCATTGCCCAGTTAATGCAACCCCTTGAACCTCTGTTTTCTGCAGAGCTTAAGTATCTAACTTGGAAAACTGTTTTCCTAGTGGCTATCACTTCTGCTAGACGACAAGTGAGTTGAAAGCCTTGTCAGTAGAAACTGACTTTATTTCTTTCCACAGGGATAAGGTAGTCCTCAGGACTAACAAAGTTTTGCCTAAGGTGGTTTCAGATTTCCATCTTAACCAATCTATCTCCTTCCAGTGTTTTTCACTGAGCATTCCTCTTCTGGTGAGAGGAGATTGCACAGTTTAGACGCTGAGAGGCCCTTAGTTACTATATAGAACGCACTAAGGGTCACAGGTTCGAATCCTCCAACTTTTTCTCACTTATGGTGAGGTTGGGAAAGGAAACCTGCCACTAAGAGATCAATTGCCAGGTGGATTGTCTCTGTATCCAATTTTGTTATCAGAAACTGGGCAGAGATCCCCCGCTTGAGGGCTCATTCTACCAGAGGTATAGCTGCGCCTCTAGCTGCTGCCAGAGACATCCCTATATTGAGATATGTCAAGCTGCTACTTGGAAAACGGTACACACTTTCACCAAGCATTCCTCCTGGATGTCCAGGCTAGGAGAGATGCTCAGTTTGCACAGCTGTGCTTCAGAGCCTATTCCTAAGTAGGTTCTGTCCTCCTCCATGGAGGTACTGCTGTGTAGTCTGTAATTGTCATAATATAGCAAGACTTCATGTTGTTTGGAAGAAAAATTACTCACCTTAGTAATGTTGTTTCTTCTAATGGAGTCTTGCTATTATGACCTTCTCCCCAGCCTGCCCCTCTCAGAACTTCTACTTGGGTATTGGGTGGCAGCCTAGTGTGGCACTATTTTATGCTCTTTTATGTGTTTTCACCCCTTTTGGGGGTGTGGTGTTTTTCATTTTTTCCTTATTTTTCTCTCATATTGTTAAATTATACTATTGGTTCTGGTCCCCTGACTTGAGTGTTAATATTTAGGTAGCCAGTTGGCTAGTGTAGGTTACAGCTTCCACACAGACCTTAGTGAGTTTTTGCTCGTAAAGATCTGACAGTTTAGGTTTGAAACTACACAGACAGAGCTTCTCTTTAGAGCTCGTGCTCTAAGTTCCATTCATGGAATGGAGTTAACTCTTTCACCTCCGGAGCAGTTCTAATGGTGGGACAAACTGCAATTGTCATAATATAGCAAGACTCCATTAGAAGAAACAGCATTAATAAGGTGAGTAATTTTTTCTTTTGTTCCTTAAGCAGTATAAATAATTGCACCTCTTTTTGGATTTGCTGCACAGTTGATCACTGATGGAATGGGGGACACACGTGTGGGAGGGGTTTCGTTTCGCATACGCCCGCCCCGCAATTTTCGATCTCTCCATTTATTCACATGTGCAGAGTGAGATATATGTATTCTCTTCTCCCACTCCCTCCCCCTCTTTTGGTACAACCAACGTTATTTAAATTGGTTTTATAAGATATGTAAAACTAAAATAACTCCATACAGAGATGGGTTTATTCAGGTGGACTTGAATTTGTGTCCCATCCTATATATGTATTTTTTTTTTTTTTTACTCCTAGTCATTTCAACAATATGAGTTCAAGAATAATTATCTATCTTTCCTCGACGTGGAAGATGGAGTTGACTTCCCTAGAGGTTGTTGCAAGCAATTCAAAAGTTGGACTGCTTTTGCATCTGATACTTAACTCTACAGCGTGTTATATGGGAGTCTTAAAGTTCTACATTTTGATTCCATACAATGTACAAGTCCAGATGCTCATGCATATTGAATCTGATATATTAATTGTATCATTTATTTATTTCGTGTATTTTAGTTTCATAGTCTGTAATGTATTGCTCGTGTATTTATACAATAAAAAGTTAAAGTATTACAAGATAATGTTTTGAAAAATCCTTGTGCCCAAGTGCAAACCAGCATTTGCTGTAACTGTCGCGTACTGTAAAAGCTGGCTAGCACTGAACTGAAAATGACTAAGTCATCCTCGCAAACGTTGACAAACAACAGACCACCTGATTACGACCCAGGAACTGCACGTTCAAATGCCTCCTCAGCCACCAGCGCCAGCAAGATTCTTCACCATGTAGAACCCTAGTACTGCAGCAATGGGGACAGGCAGAGCACAACTGGAGGAGCAGGAGTCCAGGGTTGGAGTCGAGCCCTGGCTTCCAGCCAGCACTTTGTGGCTGCGTCCCCATCTAGCAGTCCTGCGATCCTGGCTCTAGGACTGCTAGCAGGACCAGGACGAAAAGCAACATTGGGTACACAGCAGCTCCCCAAAAACAGGACAATTAGTAGGGATAGAAGTGAAGCAGCAGCAGTGCCGTAAATCGGTTGGCTCCATATATTACACAGAAACCTAGACAGTGCCAACAGAAAGACCACTGGTCCATTCAGTCTGCCCAGTTTTACCCTACTGTTCCTGTGATGTATTGTCCAGATAGTGTTTTCACCCTACTCGCTTAGTGCCCCAACCCTTCCAGTATCTGCCAGCAGAAGTAGGGAGGGAAGCTACTTTAATGGGTTTAAACACGTCTGGGACAGGGTAAGGGGACTCCTAATCTCATGGGGGCAACCTGGGATTGAGGAGTGAGGGAGCAGGGCAAGACTGAGACAACCCACCAGTACAGTAGATCAGTGCAGTCTGGTAGTGAGTGCAGACTTGATGAACCTTTAGTCTCCTACTGCCATCAAATTATGTTTCTACTGTATAAAGATAGGCTAAATAAGCTAGGTTTCTAGGGACGTGGATATGTTGTTCAATCCACACTTGCTGGCAGGTTCCTTGCCACTTTAAATCTTGCTGGAAGGTCTTCAAGCTGGCTCCTCCTGCCCACCCACCTGGGTTGGTAAAACTCTCGGCTCCGCCCCATGACGCCAGATCTTCCTTACAAACTCATTCTAAAGTTTAAAAGACTTTGGTCGTCTTTTTCCCTCGCGGCTGCGATGGACAAACCGACTCCTGGATTTTGTCGGTGCCCTGTGGGCAGAAAATGTTCCGGACCGATCCGCACTCCACGTGCGTTTATTGCCTTGGACTCTGCCATGACTCACAGGCTTGTGAGTTATGCATATCCTTTTCAGCTTTGGTCTTCAAGGACTGCGCTGCCCGATTGCTGTTGGGGCGACCTGACAAACATTATCCTCCGGTCAAGTCGTAGGAGGCCCGTTGGGCTGTGTCTGGCGGCGGGCTCGGCAGAACAGCTGGAGCAGATGATCGCTCTCGAGGAGGAGGCGGTCCAGGCCGCATCATCATCATCATCCTTGGTCGCGGCATTTATCCCACTCTCATTGGGCTCTTCCTATACAGCTTCTTTTAAGGAGCTTTACCAGTCCCTCTCCATCAGGGGAGAAGGGTCATTGGGACATTCATCTCGGTCTAAAAAGGAGGACTTCAAAGGTAAGTACCACTGTCTACGTTCGTGGGACCAAGAGAGGTCCCCTTCCCCGGATAGTCGACACTCTACTTCAGTTGAGGTTGCGGCTAAGGCTGCTGACTTCACGGTGTCCCCATCGGGTCAGACGGCCGTCGAGGCGGTCGAGATTTTTCTCTACCCGTTGGACGGTTTGTCGACTGGAGAAGCCGACAGTCCTTCTTCACTGGTTCCCCCGGTGGAAACAGAGGACTTGCCTGTGCCTCCTGTGCCTCAGTCCAGCTCCTCTCTCGGTTCAGGGACCTTAACCGGGGTTTCTCCCCGGCCCACCCTCTGAATCCCCGAAGGTCTCTGTCTCGGACCTCTTCCAGGTCCAGCAGTTCCCACCGACATCGGCGGTCTCTGTCTCTGCACCATGGAAAGCGGCGGCACCGCTCATCCTCGTCGTCCTCTTCGGAGGATAGGTCTGGCGTAGTTGCATTGGTTCTACGAGGATTTAATGTGACAGCAGTTTATTGTCTGGGCGACTGTCCTTCTCTAGCCATTAAGTGGCTGTCACCGAGCCGCCAAATCAACCCCTCGTAGTAGTCGAGGAGCCGAAGCTGGCACCGGTTGTTCGGCTGAAACCGGCTGTGCCACCCATTGTGGTGGCACCTCCACCTCTACAACCAAAGACTGGGGCGTCGGGTCAGGGTTTGCCCCATAGGTTGTCGGTCACCCTCACTCCCAATCGACCTTGGCAGGTGGAGGGTGGCTCAGGCGCTCAGCAGCTGTTCGCAGACTCCTCGGAGTCTGACGACGACTCCTTGTTCTCCAGGCCGCTTGACTTGGAGTCCACTTGGGGTCAGTCGGTGGACGAGAGCCCATCCTAGTTTCTTGGAATGCTTTGACTCCTCTGAGTCCACTGGGATGAAGCTGGAACCCGTTTCATAACGGGCCAAGTATCTCCTCACGAAGATACTGGACTGAGGGGATTCTCCTACGGGGGCCTTCCTGGTGGCTGAAGCAATTGTTGGCCGGGCCCTGGAGCTGTGGCAGCAGCCAGCTTCTTGTCCAGCACCTTCGGCCAGGATGGCTCTGAAGTATGCTATCCCTACCGGTTCACTCTCCGGTTTCTCTGAGTACCCCTCTGCGGAGGGGTTAGTGACCGACAGCGTTTTCCGGCCTTCCGAACGCCGAGATGTGGACAACACCCGATAAGGAGTCCAAGAAATTGGACTACCCGGCAGAAAGTCTGTGCTGCTTCCCTCCCAAGCCTTCGCTGGGGCTAGCTCAGGCGTCCTGATGGCACACTTTTCACACGCCATTTTGGGCTCTCTGGATGAGGCGATTCCTCATCTCCCAGCTGACCTTCAAATGACTGTCAAGCAGGTGCGGGATCAGGGAAGGGCGGTGGCCAAACAGCAGCTCCAAACTTCCTTGGACATCTCTGACTCGTGTGCCCAGTCAGTAGCCACCGCAGTGGCCATGCGCCGCAGAACTTGGCTGTGGATCTCTACCTTTACGGCGAATACCCAGCACAAGCTGCCAGACGTTCCCTTCCTGGGTACAGACTTGTTCGGCCCAGTGTGGAGGGTCATCTTCAACGGATCGAGAAGTCCAACACCACCTTGGACTTGGTTACGTCTGCCCAGAAGGACAAAGGCCGCCAGCAGCAGCGTAAGCCCTTTCATCCTTCAGCCCCTGCGGCACGTCCGGCCCAGCAACACCAGCATCAGGGCCAGCAGGCTCACACTTGGCACCCCAAAACCAAGCCTGCTGCTTCCTCCAGCAGGAAGCCAGGAGGAAAAGGTCCAGGCGGCTCCTCGACCAGCCCTTCCTCCAAGCCTGCCCAGTGACTGGTTGAGGGGTGTCTCCCCCAACTTAGTCACTCCTCTTCGGGTTTCCCCCTGTGGGGGGACGGCTCCGCCACTCTTTCTGCCTTGTCCGCTATCACCACGGACTGCTGGGTGTTGGAAGTGGTCGGCAGGGGTCTGCCTCTGGAATTCGAGCAGTCCCCACCCTATTGCCCCGTCGCTCCACGGGGGGCTACGGGTTCAGCAGCTTCCCTGTCAGCTCGTCGAGACAACATTGCCCTGCTCCTTCAGAAGGAGGTGATCAGGGTTAGTGTCCAGGTACTTCCTGGTCCCAAAACGGATGGGGGACTGGTGCCCCATTCTCGACCTACAAGACCTGAACAAGTTCCTAAGGTCTCGCACCTTCAGGATGGTCACTCTGGCTCAGATCATTCCATCCTTGGAACGAGGCATGTGGTTCTGTTCTCTGGACCTTCAGGACGCGTTCTTTCACGTCCCAATCCATCCGTCTCACCAACGATTCCTCCACTTCAAGGCAGAGGGATCTCTTTACGAGTTCCGGGCCGTGCCCTTCGCTGCCTCTCCAGCTCCCAGGGTCTTCACCAAATGCATGGCAGTAGTGACAGCATTCCTGCGGCGCCGAAGGGTCCGGGTGTACCCTTACCTGGAGAACTGGTTGATTGCAGCCCCCTCCAGGTTGGAGGTGGAGCGGTCCAGGGATCTGGTCCTCCAGGTCTGCTCTCAGATTGGCCTCCTCATCAACGAGGCCAAATCGGAACTTGTGCCATCGCAGGCGATTCAGTTCATCAGGGCAGAGCTAGACTCTCTTTGAGCCAGAGCACGGCTCCCGGCGGACAGGGCCGAGGGTCCTTTCTTCCTTTGCCCAATCATTTTTGGTTGTGCAACTGTGCCCTGCCCGGGACTTCCTGCGCCTTCTGGGCCTTACGGCGGCCTGCACCAGTGTGGTCCATTGGGCCTGCTGGCATATGCATCCCCTGCAATGGGGGCTGGCCCGCCAATGGTCACAGCGCTCCGGTCCTCTGGACGTGACAGTGACCCAGGAGAAGTGGAACGGCCTCCAGTTGTGGCTCATTCCACCTCATCTGCAGGAGGGTATCCCGTTTGTCTGCCCTGAGCCGACGGTCACTCTGACGACTGCCTCTCTGATGGGTTGGGGTGCCCATCTGGGGGAGCTCAGAGCTCACTGCCTCTGGTCCCCTCAGGAGTCTCTATGCCCCATCAACCTGCTGGAGCTTCGAGTGGCCCGACTAGCCCTCACCACCTTCGCTCTGTTTGTACGGGGTCAAGTGGTCCAGGTCCAGATGGACAACACCACGACCATGTACTACCTAAACCGTCAGGGTGGGACGCACTCCTTGCCCCCTGTGCAAGGAGATTCTCCGCACTTGGTCTCTTGTGATCAGCCTGGAGGCGGATCTCCTAGTCATCCATGTGGCAGGAGCCTTCAACACTCTGGCCGATGCCCTAAGCCGGATAGATGCTGCATCTCACGAGTGGTTTCTCCTGCCGGAGGTAGTACAAGATCTGTTCTCCCACTGGGGCACTCCTCAGGTGGACCTGTTTGCCTCCAGGGAGAATGCGAAGCTGAGTCTGTTCCATGCCTGCCCCCCTCAGCAGGGCTCGCTGCAGGGGGATGCCTTTTCGAGGCCGTGGACCCCGGGCCTCTTCCACGCCTTTCCTCCATTTCCCTTGATCCACATGGTGCTTCTCAAGGTGAAGAGGGACAAGGCACAGGTGATTCTGTTATTCCCAGACTGGCCCGCCAGTTCTGGTATCGAGATCTCCTCCGCCTCGGCTCCAGGCTCCCGAGGCGGCTTCCAGCCCGCCCGGACCTGATCTCTGTCAACAAGGGGAAGGTGCTCCACCCGGAGCTTCAATCCCTGCACTTGACAGCCTGGTTTCTGAACGGCTAGAGTTCCAGGCCTTGAGTCTTTCCGACGAGGTCCTCAACGTTGTTGAGGCATCCCGTAAGAAGTCGACCAGAAAATGCTGTGCCTTCAAATGGAAGAGATTCTCCATTTGATTTCAGGATAAGGGGTTGGACCCTTCCTCCTGTTCTTTGGCTAGCATTCTGGACTACCTGTGGTCCCTTTCTCAGCAAGGGCTTCGGTCGACGACCCTTAAGGTGCACCTGGCAGCCATCTCTGCTTACCGGACGTGGGCTGGCAAGCGGTCAGTGACTCAGCAGAAAGCGGTCGGGTGCTTTTTCAAAGACCTTGATCACATATCCCCTCCAGTGCGAGAACCTCCACCTTCATGGGAGCTACTGCTGGTATTGGCTAAGCTTGTGGGCAAGCCATTCGAACCAATGCACAGGTGTGACATCTCTCACCTGTTGTGGAAGACCGCCTTCTTGGTGGCTATTATGTCAGCAAGAAGGATGGGAGAGCTCCAGGCGCTTTCCATAGAGTCTCCTTATCTGGTCTTCCACAGGGACAAGGTGTCCTGCGCCCACCCAAATTCCTTCCGGGTTGGTGTCGGAGTTTCACCTTAACTAGGTGTTGACTCTGCCGTGTTCTACCCCAATCACACCTCGGAGGCCGAATATAGGCTTCATACTCTGGACCCTAGAAGAGCGCTGCTTTATTATAAGGAGCGGACGGCTGTTCGGGGAGAGGTTCACCAGCCGTTTGTCACCTACACTGAAGCCGCACCTGGCAGACCTGCAGCCAAGCGGACGATAGGCAGGTGGGTCACCTTCTGCATAGATGTCTGCTATAGGTTGGTGGGCATGGAGCTTCCCAAAGGGATAAGAGCTCATTCTACCCGCCATACCGCTGCTTCAGTGGCTGCTTCCAGGGACATTCGTATACAGGAAATCTGCAGGGCTGCTACCTGGAAGTCAGCACACACTTTTTATTACCCACTAACACATCGACCTTGAGTCATGCCGGGATGCTGGTTTTGGGACCTCGGTTCTCCAGTCCTTATTTCCCAAGTAGGGGTGCGCTTTGCCTTCCTCCTCCTCCCGGAGAACTGCTAGAGTCTGTCAGTAAGTGGATTGACAATATATCCACGCCCCTAGAAATACAGGTTCTAGGGACATGGATATGTTGTTCATCCACACCATTGGCAGGTATCCTTGCCGCTTTAAATCTTGCCGGAAGGTCTTCAAGCTTGCTCCTCCCACCCACCCGGTGGTATAACCTCGCCCGCCCCCATGACGCCAGATCTTCCTTACCGCTGCAGCTCAGGTTCTCCTTAACGCCTGCGCTTGAGACTGGTTCCTATTTCTCGCTTATGGATTTAAAATAAATTTTGCAAAAGACTTCAGTCTTCTATCCTCGCCTGCAATGGACAAACTGACTCCCAGATTTCGGAGATGCCCATGCGGCAGAAGATGTCTCGACGGATCCGCACTCCACGTGTGTTCACTGTTTAGGCCTTGAGCACGACCGCAGGCTTAGCATCTGTGCTCATCTTTTCTCGGCCCACGCCCCTCGAAGACCGTGTTGCCCGATTGCAACTGGGCCGCCCTGAGAAGCGCTTCTCCGGTGAAGTCCAAGGAGGCCCGTTGGCGTCTCAAAGGCGGCTCGGGCGGATCAGTTTTGAAAGGATGGTCGCCTCGAAGAGGAGGCGCGCTGGCCAGACGCCTTCCCTTGCCGCGCATTTATCCCGCCTCTCTGGGCTCTTCTTACGGCTTCTTTTAAGGAGCTTTGTCTGTCCCTCTCCACTAAAGGAGAAGGGCCTACGCTCATGGACCTTATTCTCGGTCCAAAAGAGGAACAGGGTAGTCCCTCCGTCGACGCCTCGGAGCGGGAAAGGCCCTTCCCCGGGTCGTCGACTGGCCGGCTTCGTCGACCGCCTGGCTTCGCCACTGGCCTCACGGTGTCCCCGCCAGGTCAGTTGACCGAGACTCCCACCGGCGAAGCCCAGGATTTTCTCGACCCGTTGACGGGCCACGCCTTAGCAGCCGAGATTCCTCTCCCGGTTCCCGGGAGGAGTTGAGGATCCTGTGGGCTCGCCTGTCCCGGTTCGGAGCCTCGGATGGACCATCCGAACCGAGGAGTGCCGGTTCGGCCGACACCTCCCGCACCGACCTTGAAATTCGGGACTCTCGGACCTCTTCATGGTCCAGCCGATCCCACCGTCTACAGGTGGTCTCGGTCTCGGCACACGTAAGCCGAACGTCGCCGCTGCCCCTCGCCTCCCTCCTCGGCGAGGGAGGCTCGCGTAATTACGCCGACGGTAATGAGGACTCCATGTTGCAACAGTTTCCTCCTGGCCGGGAGTAAGCCGACCCGCCGCCTTCCCGGCCATTAAGTGGCTGTCACCGGAGCTGCCGACACAACCCCCGACTTATCCGAGAGCCTATACCCAGGCCGTTGTTCGGCTAAAACCAGCTGCTCCACCGATTCGTGGAACCTCCGCCCCCAGCCACCAACTGGGGCTCCACCAAGGATTCTTCAGGCTATGGTCTACCCCATCGGTTGTCAGTTACCCTCCACTCCCGACCGACCTCGCAGGTGAAGGGTGGCTCAGGCCAGAGGTAGTCTTCGAGGACTCTTCCGAGTCCGAAGATGATTCCTCTTTTTCCAAGCGACTGGACTTGGAGTCTTCAGGAGGTCAGTCAATGACGATAGCCCGTCATTCTTCCTAGGACTGCTTCTGCTCATCTCGAGTCCACCGGGATGGAGCTCGAACCCGCTTCAAACGGGCCAGGTATCCTCACGGAGACTTCTGGACCGAGGATTCGACGGAGGCCTTTCCGTGGCCGAGGCCACAGTGGGTCCGCACTGGAGCTTTGGCAGCGCCTGCTTCCTGCCCTGCGCCCGGCCAGGATGGCCAGGAAGTATGCGTCCCTACCGTTCCTTTGTCCGTTGAACACCCCGCTGAGGGGTTGGTTACCGACAGCGCTGCGCCACGGGCAACGCCAGGGATGTGGACAAACCTCCTGACAAGGAGTCCAAGAAATTGGACTATGTCGGGCGAAAAGTCTATGCTGGCGTCTTCTCTGCCTTCGCCAGGCCAGTTCGGCCGCCCTCATGGCACATTTTTTCTATGCCCTGTTGGGCCCCTGGATGAGGTCATCCTCATCTTCCCGCCGATCTGCAGACTACAGGTTACAGGTGCGGACCAGGGCAGGGTAGTGGCCAAACAGCAGCTCCAGACTGCTTGGATATAGGGGACTCATGTGCCAGATCGGTGCGGCCGCAGTGGCTATGTCGTCATGGCTTGGTGAGGATATCCACCTTACTGGATACCCAGCACAAGTTGGCGGATGTCCTTTTGGGACTGACCTCTTCGGCCCTGGGGTGGAAGGTCACCTGCAGAGGATCGAGAAGTCCAATGCTACCTTGACTCGGTCTCTTCCGCCAGAAGGACAAAGGCCGCAAACCACAGCCTAAGCTCCTTTCGGGCCCTTCTGTGCCCTCGGCGCCCGGCCCAGCAACGCTGGGGCCAGCAGGCTCGGCCTTGGTATCCCAAACCCAAGCCGCCGCTTCCTCTAACAGGAGGCAGGGAGGAAAAGGCCCAGGAGGTCCCTCGGCTGGTCCCCTCCAAGCCTGCCCAGTGACGGGCTGAGGGGTGTCTCCATCTCGCCACACCCACCTGCGGGGGACGGCCCTGCACTCCGCCGCCTGGTCCGCTGTTACCACGGACAGGTGGGTCTTGAGGTGGTGGGAAGAGGCCTGCCTCTGGAATTCGAGCAGGCACCACTCCTTCAGAGCCGTCGCCCTCGGGGCTTCGGATCCCCAGCTCACTGGCGGCTCGTCGAGCCGACATCGCCTCCCCTCCTCCAGAAGGAGGTGATAAGAGAGGTGGTGGACCCTCCTTCAGACCCAGGTTTGTGTCCAGGTACTTCCTGGTTCCGAACGGACGGGGCTGGCGCCTATTCTCGACTCACACGACTCAAACAAGTTCCTAAGGTCTCAACCTTCAGGATGGTCACTCTGGCTCAGATAATACCATCCTTGAACGCGGGCGGTGGTTCTGCTTCCTCTGACTCTGCAGGATTGCCACGTCCCTATCCGTCCGCTCCCGCCAGAGATTCCTTCGGCTCGAGCAGAAGGATCCTCTTCGAGTTCCAAGCCATGCCCTTCGGCTTGTCTCCAGCTCCCAGGGTCTTCACCAAATGCATGGCAGTGGTGAAAGCATTCCTGGGCGCCGAGGGGTCCGGTGTGTACCTTACCTGGACGACTGGCTGATAGCAGCTCCTCCAGGAAGGAGGCGGAGTGGTCCAGAGATCTGGCCCTCCAGGTCTGCTTCTCAACTGGGCCTCCTTATCAACGAGGCCAAGTCGGAACTCTAGCCAAGCAGGTATTCTATTCATCGGGCGCAGCTCGACTCTCTTGAGCCAGAGCTGCCCCGCGGACAGGGCCGAGGTTCTTTCCTCCTTTGCCCGATCATTTCTAGTTGGGCACCTGCGCCCTGCCCGGACTTCCTGATGCCTCCTGGGTCTCATGGCGGCCTGCACCAGCTGGTCCGGGCTAAATTGGCTGGAACAAGTGCGTCCCTCAGTGGGACTGGCCAGCCAGTGGTCACAACGCCATGCATCCTTTGACCAGCTTGTGTCGGTGACATAGATGTGGAACGCCTCCAGTGGTGGACCGCTCCAGATCATTTGCAGGAGGGCATCCTGTTCGTCCGCCGAGCCGACGGTCTCTCTATCGACTGATGCCTCTGATGGGTTGGGGTGCCCATCTGGGGAACACGGCTCATGGCCTGGTCCCCGTGGAGTCCCGATGCCACATCAACCTGCTGGAGCTCCAGTGGTCTGCTTAGCTCTCACCGCCTTGCTCCGCTCCTCCGGGTCAAGTGGTCCGAGTCCAGACGGACAATACCACGACCATGTATTATCTAAACCGCCGCGGGACGCAGCCTCCATGCTTCTATGCAAGGAAGCTCTCCGATTTGGTCACTGCGTGCGAGCCTGGAGGCGATCTCCAGCCATTCACGTGGCAGGAACTCAACACTCTGGCCGATGCCCTGAGCCGGATAGGGGCTGCATCCCACGAGTGGTCTCTCCTGCCGGAGGTAGTACAGCATCTGTTCTCCCATTGGGGCACACCTCAGGTGGACCTGTTTGCCTCCAGGGAGAACGCGAAGCTGAGTCTGTTCCATGCCCGCCCCTCTCAGCAGGGCTCGCTGCAGGGGGATGCCTTCTCGAGGCAGTGGACCCCGGGCCTCTTTTACGCCTTTCCCCCATTTCCCTTGATCCACAAGGTGCTTCAAGGCGAGGGGGACAAGGCGCAGGTGATTCTGATAGCCCCAGACTGGCCTCGCCAGTTCTGGTACCCAGATCTCCTCAGTCTCAGCTCCAGGACTCGCGGCAGCTTCCAGCTCGCCTGGACCTGCTCTCAGTCAATCAGGGAAGGTGTTCCATCCGGACCTTCAATCCTTGCACCTGACGGCCTGGTTCCTGAGTGGCTAGAGTTCCAGGCCTTGGGTCTTTCCGACGAGGTCCTCAATGTAGTTGAGGCGTCCCGTAAGGAGTCGACCAGAAAATGCTATGCCTTCAAATGGAAAAGGTTTTCCATTTGGTGTCAGGGCAAGGGCTTGGACCCTTCCTCCTGTTCCTTGGCAAGCATCTTGGACTATTTATGGTCCCTTTCTAGTCAAGGGCTTAGGTCGACGACCCTAAGGGTGCACCTGGCAGCCATCTCTGCTTACCGGGCGCGGGCCGGAAAGCAGTCGGTGGCGCAGGAGAAGGTGGTCTGGCGCTTTTTCAAAGGCCTTGATCACATTTCCCCTCCAGTGCGGGAACCCCCACCTCCGTGGGATCTACTGCTGGTACTGGCAAAGCTCATGGGCAAGCCATTCGAACCTATGCACAGGTGTGCTCTCTCTCACCTGTCGTGGAAGACCGCCTTCTTGGTGGCTATCACGTCAGCCAGAAGGATGGGAGAGCTCCAGGCGCTTTCCATAGAGTCTCCTTACCTGGTCTTCCACAGGAAGCAGTTGTCCTGCGCCCACCCGAAATTCCTTCCGAAGGTGGTGTCGGAGTTTCACCTTAACCAGGTGTTGACTCTGCCGGTGTTCTACCCCAATCACACCTCGGAGGCCGAATATAGGCTCCATACTCTGGACCCTAGAAGGGCGCTCGCTTATTATAAGGAGCGCACGGCTGAAATTCGGGGAGAGGTTCGCCAGCTGTTTGTCACCTACGCTGAAGCCGCATCTGGCAGACCTGCAGCCAAGCGGACGATAAGCAGGTGGGTCACTTCCTGCATAGATCCTGTTATAAGTTGGCGGGCATGGAGCTCCCAGAGGGATAAGAGCTCATTCTACCCGCCATACTGCTGCAACGGTCTGCTTCCAGGGACGCCCTATCCAGGAAATCTGCAGGGCTGCTACCTGAAGTCAGCAAACACCTTCATTACCCATTACCACATCGACCTTGAGTCACGCTGGATGCTGGTTTTGGGGCCTCGGTTCTCCAGTCTCTCTTTCCCAAGTAAGTATTGGGGTGTGTCTTGCCTCCTCCTCCCGGAGAACTGCTAGAGTCTGCCAATGAGTGTGGATGAACAACATATCCATGTCCCTAGAAATACAGGTTACTCACGGTAACAGGAGTTCTAGGAATGTATATGTTGTTCATCCCACTCACCCACCCGACCTCCGCTCGGCACACGCACAACCTGAGCTTCCAGCGGGCCAGATCTGGCGCCATGGGCGGAGCCGAGAGTTATACCACCCGGTGGGTGGGAGGAGCAAGCTTGAAGACCTTCCGGCAAGATTTAAAGCGGCAAGGATACCTGCCAATGAGTGTGGATGAACAACATATACATTCCTAGAACTCCTGTTACAGGTGAGTAACCTGTATTTACTCACCTGTAACAGGAGTTCTAGGAGTGGTATATGTTGTTCATCCACACAACCCACCCAACCTGGCTTCCAGTGGGCTAGATCAGGCGTCATGGGGTGGAGCAGAGAGTTTTACCACCTGGGTGGGTGGGAGGAGCCAGCTTGAAGACCTTCCGGCAAGATTTAAAGCGGCAAGGAACCTGCCAGTAAGTGTGGATGAAGAACATATACCACTCCTAGAACTCCTGTTACAGGTGAGTAACCTGTATATATTCTCACTTTAAAGGAACAGGTTAAAGGGGATAAGAGATGGGGTAATGTAGTGTGTCTGTCTCTCCCCCCTTTCCTGTTTAGCATTTGCCCAGAGTCCACGATCTGCTCCTTCCGGTTGGGTCTCTGATCCTGCCAAGCCCTGTCTGCCACTTCTCCTGCTTTTATGAGCCATGTGAGGCAGGGCCTGAAAGAGTACCGGTGACAATCATACACACCGTTTCTGTAGCGTACCACATTGTCAATGAGTAATCCTAACGACTGGGTATAGTGCACCCCTACCCGGGGAATGGCACAGCCCAAGCTTTAGAATGTTGAGCATATGAGGATTCCAAGCAGCAGCAGCAGCTCCCCAGCTTAGCTGTGCCATTTGAAGGGAACGGAGCTTTATCTTCTCTCAAGATTTTCAAGTTTCAGGATTTCAGGACTTCTTTTGGGGCTGCAATTCTGTATAGCAGGTTGAGGCTGCCTGTTCCAGGGAACACCCCTAAATTAAAATTCTGCCTGTTAAGCTGCAGCTTTCAGACTGACTAACCTGCCATTTTCTCCCATTTGTTGTGTGGATTGGGAGCCACTTCTACATTGTTAGGGTGTTTTTAATGGTCTCCATTTACAAAGAAAAACGAAAGGTGCCACAAGTAAGTACCTTTTTCGTTTTGTTTTGTTTTTATTTGTTTAATTCTGGGAGTGTAGGGTTTCTGTGGGTTCCTTCGACTCTGGCATTGGTCGTCCCCCCCTTCAGGTTCTGTGTTTAGTGCGTTTCTGCAGCTATCGTGTGCTTTTGGTGTACCTCAGAGTTTTTGGCTATTTTTCTTCACGGTGTTTTTCCGTTTGCGCTGCTGCCATTAGGGCTGGTTGCACACTCCTCCTTCAGGACGTTTTCCTGCATTTGCACAACACAATCGCCTATTAATTACATTGCGCACAGCTGTTTGGCACCTTTTTTAGGGCAAATTCTTTGTTTTTCTGTGGTAACTTTCAATTCCTGGCACCATGGCTTATCGAGGACCATTAATTATGAAACGACGAAAGACCTGCAAAAGGGACGACTTAGAAAGCCAGGATGAGGATTTCGGGGATCTTGGGGAAGCTTCTGACCAAAAAAATTAAATTGCTCACTGTGGAGAATGATGTCCCTCTGAGAGGAGGAGGAGGAGGAAGAGGAAGGGGAGTGGATGGAGCCTAAGTCAAGGATACAGATTCTTCCTCTCCCTTCCCTGTTTCACAATAAGTCATAGAAACATAGAAATTGCCAGCAGATAAGGACCACTAAGCCCATCCAGTCTGCCATATACAGTGTATGTGACCACTGAGCCTATGTAGCTTTTTTGATAACTGAGGCTTGTAGATCCTTACAGCTTAATGAGGAGCAGTCCATGGAGATGGTGGATGTCAATCAAATTCTGTCTGTGTCCTCCTCTTGCTCCAAAATATTTCCTAGGTTTTATTCACTGTGACCAAATTCTTGAGCAATAATGGGCAGGTGTGTATTGGAGAAAGGCCTTCCCAAACCAAATCACGGAATGTTTTTTTTTTTTTTTTTGAGGAAAGATCTCGGAAATGGGAAGCATTACCATTGGCAGTGAAAGCTGTTTTCAAACACACCACCCTGCCTTTTGAAGACTCTCTGGCCCTAGCAGATTCACAAGCGGGTGGACACTGCATGCAGGAGGGCTTTCGCCACTAATGGAACAAACATTCGTAAGTCTTATGTTTCATTTTATTGTTGCCAGAGCTTTTAAACATTTGGGTCACTGCTCTGGCCAGTTTTGTTCCACTGGACTCGGAAGGTGCGAGCATTTTGCAGTTAGTGGTCATGGCCTCCAATTTTCTTGGTGATTCCACAGTGGAGAATTTGTCAGTCTGCTCGTTTGGCCTACAGTATTGCTTCGGCCATGAAGGGGGTGTGGCTTAGACATTGGGCTGCTGATCAAGCTTCAAAAGTGAAACTGTTTAACTTTCCCTTTGAGAGAGGCTTATTGTTTGGTTCCAGCCTGGATTCTTTCTTTAAGGATATTCAGAACAAGGGCCACCTTTCAGTGTCCAAACAATGGTAGCCCAAAAGGGTCAAGGCGATGGTCGGCACAGGCAGTCCTGAAGTGGGGGTTAGTCCCTTTCAGAACTTTGGTAACCACAGAAATAGGAGTCTATTCAAGTAACAAAGGTTATGGTAATAGAGGAGCCTTTGCGAGGAACCGTGGAGGAGGACCAGCACAAAAGCCTGCTGCCTCGCAATGAAGGTATGTTTGCCCATCCCTGCCCCCCCTTCTGTGGTGGAAGACTTCAGTTCTTCTTAAGATGGGCCCAATCAACGTCAGACACTTGGGTTACGCCATAAAATTCTCAATGGTTCCCTCAAGGGGATGCTTTCCACTGTCCCTAGTTTCCAGCTCGTGGCAAAACGCAAGTTGGTGTCAGTGACCCTGACCCACCCTTGTTCAAATCGGGCCATTGTTGAAACATGAAGTCTTGCTGTATTTTGACTATTGCAGTTAGCCCCAGCACTTATACTGCCCCGGAGAGTAGAGGGTGGATTTCTATGCAGAGCATAGAACATTGAGCTTGAGCTCGGTTCAGATCTCTGTCTGCTGCACTTTGAAGCACAGCCATCAGATTCTTTACTCCGCCTAACTGAACGGTTGCTGCGGAGATTCCTCCTTTGCTCGCGGTTCGAAAGTCTGTTAAAGTCCTCGGTTTTACCGATTATTTTTCGCAAGTTTCGGTTCAGATCTCTGTGGTACAGTAAATACTAGGTAGTGAACTAGACATAGTAAACTTGTGGAAATTGTAAAAATTGATTTTTCATCTGGTTCGGCTGAACCGGCCGTCTAGTGAATTGTATATTCTGTCTTTGTTTCTAAACTTAGTGTGGTTACCGGTCCTTATAACTGATAAGGGTGTCTTGCCTGGCTGTTTACCATAAAAAGGGTAAGATTGTGGTTAGGATGGCTACATCTGAGAAACCCAAAAGAAAAAAACGGGCCCACTGGGTTTCAACACTGCAGTGTGTGTGTGTGTGGGGAGGTCTTTGCTAAGGCTGATCCCCACACCACCCGTGCTTATTGTCTGGGGTTTGACCACCTCGATTCAGACTGACAAATCTGAAAAACTTTCCCTAAGTCTACCCTGAAAAAAAGATTAGGGAGGCTTAGGGATAAGGAGGCAGAGAAGTCCGCTGACCCAGATGGCCAGCCCGGTTCGGTTCTGACCGAACTTGTGAGTGCCCTCTGACCAGGGCGATACTTTTTCGGGCAAGAGGAGAGGTGATCCTGAGGGATTGGTTCCTACAAAAAGAAGGGGGGGGGTCTGCCGGTTCAGATCCAGAGATCCATTTTCTGATTGCCAAAGTGATAAGGATTGTAGAATTGCTTCGCCCGGTTCCGTCTGATCCAGTGCCTTCTGGCAGGTGCTCCGTTAGGTCATTTCCTCCGGTTCAAGATCATGCCCCTGAAGATTTCTGTGAACCGGATTTGGAGGGGGAATGAAGATTATGAAGAAGACGATGGTGTGGAAGGTCTGGATGAGCCCATTGAACCGGACATCTCCCCAGACAGGCCTTCTGGTGTTTCCCCTCCTAGGCTTTGAGTCCCCTTCCCACTATATGTTTTGCAGGAACGTTGCAGAAACCCTCCAGCTCGCTGTGGAAGAAGCTGTAGAGGAACAAGAGGAACCTGATTATGTGGAGATGATGGACATCCCAGAGTCCAAGAGACTGTCTATTCCCCTTCATAAGTCTCTTGGGAAACTGACACAAGATTTTAAAAACTCCAAATTCCGTACCTCCTGTCGACAGAAGGATGGACAAAAGGTACACCTTATCAGGTTCAGGTACAGAGTACTTGTATCAACAATGCAGTCATGCTGGGGTTGTGCAGGCTGCAGCCTGTTAAAAGGCTAATATACCCTTGGCTTCACACCCCCCAGAAAAAGACTCTAGGAAGATGGATGCCATGGCAAAGAAACAGTACATGGCATCCGCCTTGGGACTCAGGCAGGCTAATTATATGGCCTATGCAGCCAGGTACCAGAAGTCCAGGTGGGAGACTGTACTGGCACTGGCTAAGCAGGCCTCCCCCAGCTAGCCTCTGAACTGGAGGGAGTGGCTGCTGATGGAATTGAGGCATCTAAGGTACAGTTCCACGTTGCTGTGGACTCCAATGATGTGTCATCTAGAGTCATGGCTACATCTGTGGCTCTTCGGAGAATGGCTTGGCTCAGATGTACTAGCCTCTCGTAGGACACCCAGGCTAAGGCCATGGATTTCCCTGTGGTGGGTAATTCTCTGCTTGGGGAGCAGACAGAGAATTGCATGAAAAAGATGGATGAGTATAGGACCACCTATAGGAGTGCACAGGCCAAGGAAAGGCAGGCAACTCCTCAAAGGCAGCAAGCTAGGGGCAGGCCTTTTCATAGGCCTTTCTACCAAGCACAGGCCTCTTCTCCCTTTCCTCAGAGGGGGTTCTTCAGAGGGAGAGGCAGAAGGGGGTTGAGCAGGGCTGCATCTACCCCTCAATCTAAGGCTTCTGCCAAGCAGACACCCTGATGTGTCAGCCTGGATCGACTCCACCATTCCTGTAGGAGGCAGGCTGGTTTACTACTTACAGGACTGGAAGTCTGTTACCTCAGACAAGTGGGTACTGGAGGTGGTAAGCCAGGGGCTGGTTCCCAGCTTCAAGAAATTGCCAAAGCTAAGGGCCAGATCTTTTCCACCTGCAAGCATCTCCGAAACCATTGCCCTAGAGGCAGAGGTTTCATCTCTATTGGCTCTAAAGGCTGTAGAGAGAGTTCCTACATTGCACAGGGGCAAAGGTCAGTACTCCAGGTACTTCCTTACCCCCAAAAAGACGGGGGTGTAGTGACCCATCCTAGACTTAAGATACCTGAGCAAACATCTTTTAAAACCAAAATTCAAAATGGTGACTCTGGGGGAAAAATCGATCTTATTTGAGATACAGCTCTTGCAGCAGGTTACACCATTAGGACTGAAGCCGGCGGGCTTCAGGACCTGGAAAAATTCTAGCTAGCTATATTCAGTGGGACCCCCCACGCTCGGTCCTGCCCCCGACGTCGGGCGTAGTACATAAGGGGGCAGTCCCGCCAGATTCCCCAGTTCTTTCCCACCGTCGACTTGCATGTCTCGACCCTTCGGTTCGTTTTCTAGTGCGCGACGTGTGGTTGTGTTTTCCTACGGGGAAATTCGTTCTTTGGATTCAGCCTTTTCGGATGTCCTCTCCAACCTCCGGTCACTCCTCGAAGTGCGCCTGTGGGAAGCAGATCCCATTCAAGGACCCACACTCGGCCTGTGTCCTGTGCCTGGGCCCAGACCACGACACCCGGTCCTGCTCTTTTTGCCAGGGCTTCAATAGCAGAACCCGGATCCGTCGCCAGAAGGCCCTTCAGGCTTTTTTGTTAGAGGAGCGCCTTAAGACCATGGCTTCTAAGGGGGATTCTTCGCAGAAGGCCCGTAAGCATGCTGAGAAGCATAAGGAGAAGGCCCCTTCCAGGTCCCTGTCTAGGGCCTCTGATTCACACAGCTCTGGCTCCAGGTCAGACCGCTCTCCTTCCCGGGCCAGCTCTCAGCCTCCCCCCGCTGCGGTGAGCAAATCTTCTGCCTCTTCTCAGGCCAAGACTCCCAGGCCTTCCTCAGCCAGGGCCTTGGAGGACAAGTCGGGGGATCGCCACCATCACCATAGGTCGGGTTCCCGCCATCCTGAACCCGTCAGGTCTGCCTCCCTTCCTCCGCCGCTCCACAGGAAGACCAAGGAGCTTACCTCGCTTAAAAAGCCGTGGGACCCGATGCCTGTTCGTCCGGCCTCTCGACACAGGTCCCCAGAGCAGTCGTCAGTCAAGAGACCGTCGCCGGCCAGGCAAACTCATCATCGGACGCCGGTAGGGGGACCGGCGCCCACTCCTACCGAGAAGAGGACTCCGGCGCCTCCGACCGACGTCGGTCAGGAGACCATCACTGAGGAGGAGTTAACTCAGCCCAAAGACCAGACGGCAACCCGGTCCTGTTGAGACTCCCAGGGCACCTTCGCCTTCCACCCAAGCCCTCAGGGCGCCGACGGGACCGCGCCCGGCCGTCAGGGATTTTCCTTTAGAGGTAAAGGAGCTGTTCACTTTCTGGTGGGATACCGCCAAAAGGACATGGTTCCCATTCCTCCTCCTCCTCCTCCTCCCCCACGACTCTCATGGACTCCTCGGCCAGAGCAGCAGCTTCAGGCGTGAGCCTCCGGAGACACTCTTGGCTTCGTGTCTCCGGTTTTACCCCGGATGTCCAGAAAAACATCCTGGACGCTCCATTCGAGGGAGAAGTTCTGTTTGGTAAACCCTCAGAGAAGATCATTACCAAACTCCAAGAGGCCGGGAGGTGAGGTCGGTCCAGGCCATGTACCGACTCAATCTTAGTTCCTTCAGTGGAACCTAAGCCGATTGCGGACAGACGAGAGACAACAGTCCCGCCTCCGCTTCCACAACAGAGGGGCTCCGGTTTTCGCAGAGCCCAGGGGAAACAACCTGCAGGCCGAGGCCAGCGCACTCCTAAGCCGGTCCAGCCAGCGGGACCCTCGGCCGCCACAGCCTGACTCATGGTCGGGGGTCGCATTGAGAATTTCCTGCCAGGATGGCAGACTATATCCACAGACAGGTGGGTTCTACAGTTGGTCGCAAGAGGCCACTTTATAGAATTTGAGGAAAAGCCACCCTCTAGGCCTCCTTTGCTTTCCCGGTACCCGGGTCCGCACAAGTCATTGATCAGACAAGAAGTACTCGTGCTCCTGCAAAAGAGAGCGATAGAGTACGTCCCAGAAAACCAGGGAGGACACGGATACTATTCTCACTTCTTCCTGGTTCCAAAGAAAACCGGGGACCTCCGTCCGATTCTGGACCTCAGTGACCTCAATTTGTCGGTCGTCTACAAAAGATTTCGCATGGTGGCCGTTCCGGGTCTTATCCCCATGCTGAAGCAGGACGCCTTTTCAGCGTCTCTAGATATGCAGGACGCTTACCTGCAGATCCCCATAACTCAAGCGCACAAGAGGTTCCTGTGCTTCCAATTCCTCGGCCATCACTTTCAGTTCCAAGCTCTTCCATTCGGGCTGTCATCGGCACCCAGGGTCTTTACCAAATGCATGGCAGTCGTGGCAGCGTCTCTGAGGAGACAGGGCCATTATGTGTTCCCGTACCTGGACGATTGGCTTCTCATGGCCGCCTCCAGAGAGGCGTTATTACGGGCGACCCAGGACCTGTTTCGCTCTCTAGGTATCCTAATCAACCACGAGAAGTCCCTCCTGGTACCGTCGCAGAAGCTGCAGTTCATAGGAGCAGTACTGGACACTGTTGAGGGAAGAGCATTTCTTCCAGACGACAGAGCGGAGCGCGTCAGATCCCTCATCAGGGAGCTTTCGTCGATCGAGACCGCCCCAGCCAGGTCGGTCTTTCGTCTGCTCGGACACATAGCTGCTGCCATTCCTACTGTCCCTTTCGCAAGGCTCCACATGCGGGTAACTCAGTGGATGCTCAGAGTGCAATGGGATCAAAGACAAGACCACTTGCAGTATCCGGTCAGAATCACGAACACCGCAATTCGAGACTGGCAGTGGTGGCTAGACCCAGGGACACTCTCTGTGGGTGTCTCGTTCGTAGCGCCGTCCCCGTAGGTAATCCTCACTACAGACGCCTCAGGTCTAGGGTGGGGTGTACACCTGGATGGGGTGAAGTCTCAGGGTACGTGGACGCCTTTGGAGACCCATCTTCATATCAATGTCCTAGAGATGAGGGCGGTCCTTTATGCCCTGCAGGCATTTCAGTCAGAGATCCCGCCGAGCACTGTTCTGCTTCAGACAGACAACATGGCGGTGATGTATTACCTCAACAAACAAGGAGGCACACACTCTTATCCCCTTTGCAGGGAAGCCATGAGAGTGTGGGATTGGGTAATCTGGCACGGCGCGAACCTGATCACAGTACATGTTCCCGGGGTTGACAACGTTATTGCAGAGGGCCTGAGTCGCTCCCAGGCCAGAGTCCACGAGTGGGAACCTCTTCAAGAGGTAGCAGAGGATCTGTTTCTTCGATGGGGAACTCCAGATTTGGACTTGTTCGCCTCCCCATCCAACGCAAAACTGCCCAATTTTTGCTCGCTAGATCCAGGGCCTGATGTTTTCTGGCGAGACGCTGTCCCTCTCCTGGACAGATTTCTACGCCTGCCCTTCCTGCTGATCCAGAGAGTTCTTCTCAAACTGCGCAGGAGCATGCATCAATGATCCTAGTGCCTTGCTCTGGCCCAGACAGATCTGGTTCCCCTTCCTAATTCAGCTGTCCCGGGAACTTCCGCTCCCATTGCCATTCACCTCCCACCTATTGTCTCAGGAGAAAGGTTCGCTGGTCCATCCGGACTTACGCTCTCTGAACCTGCATGCATGGCTCCTAGAGACATAGCCATCCTGCATCACGGGTCTCGCAAGAGGTTGCGGATGTTCTGCTGCAGCCAGAAAGCCGCAACGATGCCATGAAATGGCGCCGCTCTGTTTATGGTCGCAAGCACCGGCTTTTTCCCCTTAGGTTGTCCAGCAAAGAGGTGTTAGACTACCTGCTTTCTCTTTTCGCTCGGGCCTCGCTGATCTCTATTAAAGTGCACCTCTGTGCCATTTCAGCCTTTCACCTCCCAGTAGATCAGCACACAGTGGCACAGCTAGACGCCTGTCGTGAATTTTGAGGGTGTTGCACCTAGGCCGCCCATTAAGGATCCGTGCCTCCATGGATTTGCTTATCTCTGGAGCAACTCCACGCCCGAACCTGCCGCTGATTATAGCCGCGTTTCATGGAAAAACATTTTAGTTGCGGTCACGCAGCGAGAAGAGTTTCTGAGCTTCAGGCTCTCATGTGCAAAGAGCCTTATTTAGTTTTCCACAGGGACAGAGTTTCCCTGAGGACGAATCCCAAATTCTTGCCTAAGGTGGTTTCCACACTCACTCTCAATCAGGATATTGACCTACCGGTTTATTTTCCTAATTATTCCAACAGAGGAGAGGCGATGCTTCACACCCTGGATGTTCACCGCAGCTTAAGATACTACCTGAGCAGAACTAAGCAGCTTCGTTCTTCGGAGCAACTCTTCGTTTCCTTTTCTGAAAGGATGATGGGCCATCCAGTTTCCAAACAGTCCCTGTCTCGCTGGCTTGTCCAGTGCATCTCATACTGTTATGATATCAAAAGAAAGCCCCTCCCTGGAGCAGTCCGGGGACATTCCACTAGGGGTGTGGCCACTTCCGTTGCAGCTCTTCGGAACGCCTCCACTTTCTGCTATTTGTGCTGCTGCCACTTGGAGTTCTGTTCATACCTTTATCAGGCATTATAGCCTGACATCGCTTCAAGGCGTAAGAGCAGGCTTCGCCTGGCAGTGCTGCAGGGTCTCCTGTCCTAGATTTGAGGCCTGGAACGTTTCTTTTGAATTTCCTACTCCCTGAACGCTTACAAGCGTTATTGCTTGGGAATCAGTCCTAATGGTGATTTGCTGCAAGAGCTGTATTCAAGTAAGATAGTACAGTTACGTAAGAATCTCACCGTAACGGGTATATCTTCGAGAACAGCTCTTGCAGCAGGTACCTTCTCCCGCCCACCTTCCCTTGAGGAGGCATGGCTTAAGCCTTTTCTAACAGGGATTTATTCCCTTATTGTCTTCTGATGGTGGATCTTGGTCTCCCATTCTGATGTCATCCTGCTTGGAAGTCTCCGGCGGAGAACTGGGGAATCTGGTGGACCGTCCCTTATGTACCACATCTGACGTCGGGAGTCCCTGCTGAAGATGGCTAGCTAGAATTTTCCATGGAGTCCTGACGCTTGCCGCTTCAGTCCTAATGGTGTAACCTGCTGCAAGAGCTGTTCTCAAAGATCTACTGTTACGGTAAGTTCTTACGTAACTGTACTTTCTTCCTTCTAAGGCCAGGGGACTGGCTAGCCTCCCTGGACTTAAGATGCCTACTTTTTTACATTTCCATCAGGTGCTCCCACAAAGTACCTCTGGTTCGAATTGCCTTCAGGCCATTATCTGTTCAAAGCTATGCCCTTCGGCCTGACATCAGCTCCAAGGGTATTCACAAAATGCCTAGCAGTGGCCTTTTTAAGAAGGAAAAATATTTCCATACCTGGACAACTGGCTCAATGTGGGTCAGTCCCCAGACCAAGTCAGATCAGACCTGCTAGTGACTCAGCAAGTGCTCACTTCCCTAGGATTCCTTCTTAGTCTTCCCAAGTCAGTTGTCAAGCCAGTACAGCTCCTCACCTTCATAGGTGCAGGGTTGGATGCAGTCAAAGCAAGAGCTTTTCTTCCCCTGGAAAGGGCAAGGACTAGTGTAGAGCTGGCTTCTTCATTCCACCTTCTGGTCTCTCGGCCAGCAAAGCACTTCCTTCAGCTTCTGGACCACATGGCAGCTTCTACTGCAGTGGTCCAAGGGGCCAGATTTCAGATGAGGGACATTCAGGTTCACCTGAGGGCCTTTTGGTCTCGGAAGAGATTCTCTAACCAAACTAGTTCCAGTGACTCAGACTCTGATCCAGGCTCTCCAGTGGTGGCAGGATCAGGGCAACCTCAGGCAAGGAGTCCCATTCGTCACTCAGTCTCACTATGTGGTCCTAACCACGGATGCTTCTCTGAGGTGGGGAGCCCATCTGGGGGCTCTCACAGCCCAGGACCTGTGGTCCACTCAATAATCCCTTCTTCGGATCAATCTCTTGGAACTCGGGGGTGTTTTTGTTTTTTTTTTTTTTGGGCCCTGCAAGCTTTCTCTCGGTCAGTGCAGAACTAGGTGGTTCAGGTCAGGACAGACAACGCCACTACCATGTGGTACATCAGCAGGCAGGGAGGCACTCTGTCCACGGCCTTGTGCACGGAAGCCATGAAATTGTGGTCCCTAGCTTATTCTCTGCAGACCTCTCTGATAGCAGTCCACCTTCCAGGGATGGACAATGTGCTAACAGATGCATTGAGCAGGATCTCCCAGGGCCATCACAAATGGTCCCTGGACCTTCTGGTGTTTGAAAGGGATTTTTTCAAGGTGGGGCACTCCAAAGATGGATCTGTTTGTAGCCGCAGACAATCACCAGTTCCTCCATTTTGTTGCAGACCCCCAGTCTTGAGCTCAGTCCCTCTGGATGCTCTTTTTTTTTTTTTAAACTGGGAAGGGACATTTCTATATGCCTTTCCTCTACTGTTCAAGGTTCTGGTCAAGATAAGGTCACAACCCTGCAAAGTGATTCAAGATTGCTCCAGAATGGGCCAGGCAGCCTTGGTACCACCTGTGGCTGTCCCTAGCAGTCCATCTTCCCCTGTCTCCTCCCAGGAATTACAACCTGTTAACCTCCTCTCAGCAGGGGATTTGGTACCCCAATCTTTGGTCTCTCAATCTCAAGGCATGGCTTTTCAAGAGTTAGTTTGTAGATTTGCATCTGTCTCAGGGGGTTCTGGATATTCTCAAAACCTCTCGAAAGCCAGTCACCAGAAAAACTAACTCCAAATGGAATAGATTCAGCATTTGGTGTTGAAAGAAGCATATATCCCCAGACACTGCTGAATTGTCTACAGTTCTGGATTATATGGTTCATCTTAATGGCCTAGGCTTCAGACTAGCTACTCTCAAAGTACATTTGTCAGCTGTTTCTACTTTTCTGTCAGTGGGAAAGCCTTCCTCACTGTCATCTCACCCTGTTTTCTGTAAGTTTTTTCATGGGATTGCTTCATACCAGTCCTACCACTGCTTGGGATCTTAATGTTTGCATTGCTCGGCTTATGCAACCCCCTTTTTGAGCCTTTGTCTTCAGCAGAGCTTAAGTACTTGACTTGGAGAAAACTGTTTCTGGTAGCTATTATCTCTGCCAGGCGTATCCGTGAATTGCAAGCTCTGTCAGTGGAGTCTGATTTTTTTTTTTTTTTTTTTTTTCCCTCCTATCTCATTCCATAGAGAGAAGGTGGTCCTTGGAACGAATAGGAGGTTTTTACCTAAAGTGGCTTCTGATTTTTCATCTGAACCAATCTGTCTCTCACTGTGTTCTTCACTGATCATTCTTCAGGAGAAAGAAGTTTACACAGTTTGGATGTTAAAAGAACCCGTAGTTACTACATTGAGCGTTCTAAGGCTCATAGGTTTGAGACTCTCCAGTTGTTTCTCACTTATGGGATAGTGGGGAAGGGCAAACCTGCCACTAAGAACTATTGCCAGATAGATTCTCTTGTATTCAATTCTGCTGCGAGAAGCTAGGCAAAATACTTCCCTCAGGCCTGAGGGCTCATTCGACTAGAGGTACAGCTGCTTCCCTGGCTGCGGCCAGGGATATTCCTTTGCTAGAGATATGTAAAGCAGCCACCTGGAATACAGTCCATACATTTACCAAACATTACTCCCTGGCCATGCAGGCTAGGATTGATGCTTGGTTTGGTATAGCATACTGCAGAGCATATTCCCAAGGTAGGTTCGATTCCCTCCTCCATGGTGGTACTGCTTGGTAGTCTGCAATAGTCCGAATACAGCAAGACTCCATTAGAAGAAACATAATTACTAAAGTGAGTAATTTTTTCTTCCAGTCCCATCAAACGAACCAGGTCAAGGGTTCTATTCTTTTTTGTTTTGTTTTGTGTTTGTCCCCCTTCCCCGGTAGTTCCCAAGTCACGTTTCAGACCAATTCTGGATTTGAAGCATCTGAACAAGTTCATATGCCACAGAACTTTCAAGATTGAGTCTCTGAGGTTGATAACCCAGGTCCGGGGGACTTCTGAGCTTCAGTAGATCTGACTGATGCTTACTTTCACATCCCAATCGGTCAGTCCCACCGGAAATATCTTGGGTTCCCAATACTGGGACATTTTCAGTACAGGGTGCTTCCGTTTGGCCTGGCAGCAGTCCCTCGAGTTTTGTCGAAGGCATCGATGGTCCTGGTGGTTCAACTTGGGCAGGGAGGGCATCATGTCTGTTCTTATCTGGACAACTTGCTCATCCATGCACCAACGTTGCCTCTGGCAAAGAGGTTGTGCTCAGGACTCTGGAGATCCTGGAGTCACATGGCTGGGTGGTGAACCAGGAAAAGAGCTCTATCGAGCCATCTCAGGCCTTGTAACGTCTGGGGGCAGTCTTCAACACAAAACTAGAGAAGGCTGTTCTCACATTCTTGGAGACATTATTGTCGGAAGCCCAGAGGTTCAGGAATCTGTCATCGGCCTCTGCCCACAGTTTGCTGCGAATTCTAGGCCTCACTGTGGCAGCTGGATTTAGTCCCATGGGCTCGCTTCCATATGCAGCCTCTTCAAGTGGGCTTGTTGATGGCTTGCAGTCCATCTGAGGATTATCAGGCCAGAGTTCTCCTCGGCTTCATCACTCCCTGACTTGGTGGGTGCATGTGCAGAATCTCAGCAAGGGGTTCTGCTGGCACCTCCCAAGATTAATTCTCACAAACATGCCAGTTTGCATGTGTTTGGGGGAAGTCCTGAATCAACTTCCCAGTCAGGAGACTTTCTCAGTACAGGAACATCATCTCCACATAAATGTTCTGGAGATGGGGGAGGTCTGCTTAGCTCTACTTTGGTTTCAGACCATGCTGAGAAACAACGCAGTAAAGGTGCGGTCAGACAGCGCCGTCACAGTGCGTACATAAACAATCTGGGAGATGCTTCTAGAGGCCTCCGCACTCGAGTTGGGCGGAGGAGCATCTTCTCTCTCTGTCAATAGTACATCTGGCAGGGAGAACATTCAGGCTGACTGGCTAAGTCATGAAAATGTTCACCCTGGAGAGTGACACTTGAACCTGGAGGTGTTCAAACTCCTGAGCAACTGGTTAGGTCGACCGCAGATGGATCTGTTCGCATCCAGCCACAATGCTCTGGTCCAAAGGTTATTCAATCGTTTTCGATGTCCACAGGCAAAGGCAGTGGAGACACTGACTCGAGTGGACCTTCAGCACAGCATATGCCTTTCCTCCACTGCCTCTTCTTCCAAAGGTTTTATAATAAATAAGACACTCTAAGAAGCTTCCTGTAGCTCCAGCGGGGCAGAGAAGACCATGGATCTCTGACCTGGTGAAATCTAGTTTAGCAAGTTCCCTTCTGTCTTCCAGTGAGGAGACCTTCTTCTGTTACAGGGTCCCATTCTCCACCCAAATCCAGGAGTAATGCAGCATGCTCAGGCTCACCATAATAGGCATTTGTGGTCGATGTTGGCACAGGTGTTAGCATTGTTGCTTGGTGCAGAGGAATCTAGGCAGGCCATCACCCTCTCTGCGCAGGGTCCGGAGCTTGCAAGGCACCAGGCAAGGGCATCGTATGACACCAGTGAGGTGGCTTGCAGGATAGTAGGGACAGCGATCTGCATTAGGTATGGCATTGCCTGTCAAGATATCGCCCATGGTCTGGTGTAGGGTGATTTCCTTCGCCTTCTGGGGAACCTGTCTGTTTTCCCGCAGGGTGAGGAGGAATTTGCAGGGGCGTCTTCCATGCCCCCCCAGTCACAGGGAGGCATCGCCTCACCCTGGACAGCCTTGGGCCATGTGTGGCCTAAGATGACTGGAAGGGTCTTTCCTCTCCTGCGTCTCCCCCACAGGAAGGTGAGACAAGCTGTTTCCTCAGGACAGTGCCAGGTCCCCTCTTGGGGGGGGCTTGGTACTCACCCAGCTGTAATGAATGGTGAAGACTGACAATGGGAAGATATGAAAATTTACGTACCTACTGTAATTCTTGATCTCTCCTTGTATCTTCACCATTCATTACTGATTCCTGCCCGCCTTCCCCTCTTGGGTCTCAGTCTCTGGGCGTCACCTCCACCCTGCTCGCCCTCCCTCTCTTCTAGGCCAGTTGGAGGCAGAGTCCCCCTGGTACCTCAGGACCATTTGTTTCCTTCTTTAAGTCACAGAGGGGCCCACCGGAGGGGGACAACGAATAGGGTCTTTGATCTGGCCTTGGAAGGAACTCCCTGGGGTTCTCTAGGTGCACTGTGGGGTCCCTTCTGCACTTGGCACGGGCCTGTCTGGTCTGTTACTGACCGGGGACTTCGGTGCATCCTGCCAAAGGATCCATTGGGACTTCCCCCTCTTTTCTCTAACCCCTCTATATAGGGATTATTTCTGGGCAGGGTCCTCTCTTAATTAGAGGTTCCTCCCTTGCTAACCCTTCAAGTGGCAGGCTTGAGAGTGCCCTACCCCGGGACTTTAATCCCAAATACAGATGTAGGGGTAGGAGGGAGCAGACACTGCCATGCTGTATATTTCCAAGACCATCTCAAGCTCTCCTGTCCTGGACCGACGTCCAGTGGTTTCTGGAGCCTGACAGGAACCTTGCACCCATATCTTCACACCTTTCCAGGTCTTGAGATAATGGTAAGTCGGCAGTCTCTTGGCTGAGCACGACAGGGATCTCTTGCCTTCTCCCCCTACCTTTCTTATTCCTTTCCCTCTCTTTCTCCTATGCTGGGGCCCTAATGTCCGAAGATTAGAGTCCTTCTTCCCCTCTGGCCGGCTTAATCCTTTTTCAGTTTCTATCCTTTCCTTTTTCCTATCCCTCTGCTGTCTTGCCTCGTCTTAATTTTCTCTCTCTCTCTCTCTCATTTTTCCTTCTCTCTGGCAAAACAGAACTGGGGTGGAGGAGGAGTCATCAGCGCCTAACTGCCAACCCACAAGCTCCATGCAGTGCGTCTGCCTTGTGGGCGGCACCGTCGATGCAGACTCCTCCAAAAAAAAAAAAAAAAGATAGGTACTTAATTTTAATTTCATTTTTTTAGCAGCCAAGCAGAGTCAAAAAGCCTCTAAGGCCATCCTAGCTACGTCGGTGCAGGCCTGCTTTGCTAAGGCCTATGTCACAAAAAAGAGGCCTCCGGCTCTCATCAAAGCTCATTCCACCAGGGCTATGATAAGTTACTATGCGGAGAGGGGCGAAGCCTTGGCTTTAGAGTTATGCAAGGCAGCTATGTGGTCTTCCGTCCACACGTTCACGAAACATTACAAATTGGATGTTCAGAGTTCTGCTGATGCAACTTTTGGGTGCAGAGTACTACAGGCAGCAGTTTGCTAGTAATTCTTAGAGCTTGCCTCTGGTATATGGGATAACATTTCTCCCCTTCCTGGTTTCTCTGGGTACTGTTTCTTAGAATCCAGCGGCCCACCCGGGAGTCTAGTTCCTGCAGGAGAATCTTATCTGGTATGCTAGGAGGAATGTCCTGTTTGATAAAACCCTTCCTTTCGGACACCTCTTTATTCTGCTGTGCTGTATGGTGTGACTGGTGTGGAGCATGCCTTGCTTCCTGATTGTCTGCTCCTGTAGGGAGGACCGAATTGTCCAAACCTTGTGTCCAGTGGAGAGCATTGTCTTCCTCGATGTCTGTCTGCTATGAAGATTGCATTTATTTACAGTACTAAGGGTTGTTGCATACAAGTAATTGGTGATAATATAGACAAAATGTATAGCTACTATGGCACTGCGAGGTCCGTAGTGACTGGGGAGTTGCTGCTTGGAATCCTCATATGCCCAGCATTCTAAGGCTTGGGCTGTGCCATTCTCCTGGTAGGGGTGCATTGTACTCTGTTATGACTACCCACTGACAATGTTGGAGCTAACGGAAAAGGAAATTATGGTAAGTATGAAGAAATTTCTTTTTGTCCTGCTGACCACCCTTGCAGTGTCCTCCTACTGAGCAGATTACTGGGCAGCTGCTTGGCTGGGTCCCAAATCTGTTCTGAACCCTGGTCACCAGAGTGAGATTGTAGTATGCTACCCACTGGGCCATTGGCCGGCCTGGGGAAATGTCTATCTTAAAGGCTCCACATCTCTGTGTGGGGCTGCCCCCAATTAGCTTAAAGTACAGAACAGAAATGTTAGCTTGTGTGGTTCAGTATTTACACTGGCTTGTTTTGATCATGCCATGTCCCCAGCTTGACATAACATGACCCTTCCAGTCTGAGCGGCATCCCAGCATTAAACGCTCCTGACTTCACAATCTGGAATCTGCCATGAAATATTTGATTGGCTCACCTTATTACCCGAGCTACTAACTTTGTTTTGCTCGCTGCTAGTCCTGCTGCTTTACCGAGACTTGGTATAGCTTGCATGAGATGTCACTGTCATCCTGTGAAGCAGTCTTTCTCTGTCTCGCTCGTGCGCGCTCTCTCTCTCTCTCTCTGTATAGATTCCTGCTTTTAACGTTTGCTGACCTCATGTGGGCTGCCTGATTGCATTTGTGCCCAGTTAAGTTGTCAGTCTGCCTCTTCTGCTGCCGGGGCATCCCTATCAATGTGATTTGTAGAGGGTGGCATTTGCTCACAGGTGTAGAAACCATTGTAGCTTAGAGCGCTTGGCTCCTATGGATGCACCTTTTATTTTTTATTAGTTTTTTGGCCCTCTGTCTTAAGTCTCCCTTCAGTTGAGCTGGGGGCTTAACCCCCTACAGGCTAGGTAGTGACCATATCTGCCCCCTTCCCAATGAAGGCAGGGCCTGACAGTGCAGTCATTATATGACGACAAGGGACGTTTCGTTGTTCAGTCTTTCCACCTTTCTAGTACTGCAAAGAGCATGCGTGGCCTTGTGTGCCGTGGTGACACATGAGCACCTACTCCTCACAAGAGAGCAAGTGGCAACACTGCTTCCAGCCTGGCCATCCAGCTGCAGAGAGTCTGTCCTTCTCCTGAACCTGAGCCACCTGCATGGAAGGGTTGATGCATTTCCTTTGGGCCACCTGGCTGTCCCAGACTGGATACTTCTAGTACCCTGCACAAGGAATCTAGGTAGTCGCAAGACAGTTACTCAGCTATAACTATTTTTTCACTGCTGATATTCCTTCTGTAGTCACACTAACCTGTGTGACCTTCCCTAGTTACTAGCCCTCATTTTTGTGTGCATTGTTTTTGTTTTTGTTTTTTTGTGGTGTTTTTTGATATTGTTGGACAAGGCCTCACATTTCTTGCTGTTCTTATTCAAGATCTGAGGCACGGAGGGGTGAAACAGAGGAGCAGCTATAGCCAATGAGGCAGTGTGGACTAGTGGTTGAACACTGGCTTGGGAACCAAGAGATCACTGGTTCAAAACCCACTTGACCCAGATATTTAATATGACCTTCGCAATCCACTTAACACCCCTACTCTTACTGCAGAAATGGGTAAAAAGCAGGACCCCACTAGAGATTTTGTATCTCAGCTGCACAGTCATGGGTAAGTCATGTTTAAGAAGGAAAAAAAGATGATGCTTTCTGAGGACTTGGCACAAACTCGGATGACTGAACAAGAGTGACTGTCTCAAAAGAGCTCAGGGCAGAGATAGCAATGCCAAAACACAACTCTGACACATTTCAAAAAGTTGAGTAATTTGTTGCAAATGACTTGTAACAGTAAAACACACACTACATCACATTTTATTCCCAATAATTGATATTGGCATGAGTATATAGATGCAGTAATGTAATTTGTGTTATCTTTCCTTAATTTGTACCATTTGTTTTAAGTTCAGCTACTCAGAAGACTGAGGTCAAAAGGGCAACACTCGTCTTGAAAGTAAAGAGTGAAGTAAAAAGTATGAAGACCGTAAAACCAGATCCGGTGAGTTGTTTGGTTTTAGTGGTGATGTCCTCCTGTGTTCTGGAGCTGAAATTCCAGAGCAATCTTAACAGTGCAAAACTGAATGTCCTAGAAGTAATAGTGGCGCTGTGTGTGTGTGTGTGTGTGTGTGTGTGTGTGTGTGTGTGTGTGTGTGTGTGTGTGTGTGTGTGTGTGTAAAACAAAGTTGTGTATTTTTTTTTATGAGGAAAAACAGTATGTACACAGCAGTGCCACCTAGTAGTGAAAGTGGTGAATAACACTTAAAGCAGTGCTGAATAAATGTAGCATTTCAGTTGTCCTGTTAATGCATCAGTAGCACTACCGTGCAAGTCGTTTGGTCTGACCAGGAGCCGGAAAGTCTAGCATCTTGGAGGATGCTGTCTTCCTCTGGGGAGGTAAGGCCGCAGCTGCTACCATATTGCCACCTGGGTGACCACATGTGGCAGACAGTACAGTGGCAACGCCGGAGGGAGGTGGGATGTTGGCAGAGCTTCACTCTGCACAATCTGTACGTGTGGTGCTTAAGCGAAACATGCTGAAGTCCCAAGGGACAGGTGCCAGAGAACAAGACAAAAGCACCATCTCTGGGAAGGTGATGTTGGGTTTACTTCGGCCCCACCCCCTACAACTGTCTGCTCCTCTCCCTACCCCTGGAACTCTTACTTTGGCACTGAGGAGGAGAATGGATCTGGCATGGGGTGGGAGGTAAACCTGTGTGACCGAAAAGAGGTGGGGGTAGTCCGAACCCTGATGAAGTGGGACCGTGATAGTATGGAAGCAATAAATTTGGTGACCCCCTTAGTGTGATCAAACACCATAATAACTGTGTGTGATGTCATAGTCTGTTATTACAGCATTTGGAGTGCTCATGCTTCACTTTCCCTGTTGGGAAAACTTAATGTTTGTGCTTATGTCCCCACACCAGTTAATATAAAAAAATAAAACAGAAGTGACTGTGTTGCCTATGCATTATTCTCTGTTTAACTCCTAGTGATGTTCTATGGATGACAAATAAGAGTCAAAGAGGTTGTAACCTACAAACCAGAGGGTAATTTGCCTTGAGCTAAATTGTTAGCACTGCCTCTGGAATACTGTCCTTGGTTTGAGTCCCAGCAAGAGCTGGAGATGTAATTTATCTGCCCAAGTTGCGAAGACAGCCATGTTTATTTGAATTTTGGTAACTGGGTAAACCCACTGAGACATAATGTCAATTTTTCAGGGGAGGTGCAAAATAAGGCGATTCAGTAGTAATAAGAATGTACAAAAGCAATTTGACAGGTACAACTTGATAAAATATCTAAGCAAAAATGGCATAAATTCTAGGGACATGAATATGTTGTTCAATCCACACTTGTTGGCCGGTACCTTGCTGCTTTAAGATGGGACGGAAGGTCTTCAAGCTGGCTTCTCTCACCCACCCGGGTGGTGAAATCCTTGGCTTCGCCCCATGACGCCAGATCTTCCTTACCGCTTGGAAGCTCAGGTTCCCTCCTTAGCACTCCTGCGTTTTGTAGGCCTGGATCTTAAATCTTCAGATTTCCCTAACTTGTACTCAGTTTCACTTGAGTTCGGTCTTCGCTTGATTCCCTCGTGGTTGCGACTGATGTTAAACTGCTCCTGGGTTCTGTCTATGCCCCTGCAGGCAGAAGATGTCTCTGACTGATCCTCACCCACGCATGCCATTACTGCCTTGACTCCACCCACGGTTCGCAGGCCTATGACCTCTCTGTCCTTCTCTCCTTTAGTGCTAGAGGACCACGCTGCACGACTCCAACTAGGGCGACCAGAGAAACTGTTCCTGCCTGTTAAATTGAAGGAGGCCTGTTGGGCGGTGTCTGGCGGTGGGGTCCGTGGAGCAGCTAGAACAGCTTACGGCCCTCGAGGAGGAGGTGGCCTAGGCCACGTCTTCATTCTCCTCTGCATTGGCCTTTATCCCGCTCTCCCTGGGCTCCTCCTCTAAGACTTCCTTTTGGGAGCTTTGTCAGTCGCTTTCTACCAAGGGAGAGGGTCCTTCTGGGTCTCATACCTCTCTGTCTAAGGACCACAAAGTTAAGTCCCAGTGTCTACGTTCGGGGAGCTGGAGAGGTCTCACTCCCCGGATCATTGTCTCTTGACTTCAGTCGAGATTGCGGCCTGGGCCGCTGGTTTCTCAGAGTCCCTGTCGGACCAGACAGCCGAGACTCCTGTCGACGAGGCAGAGATTTTTTTTTCCCTCTCTAGCCTACCGGCAGGTTGTCGTCCGAGGAGGCTGGCCGAGACTGGACACTGGTTCCTCCCGGTGCCTCCTCCAAGGACTTGTCTCTGCTTCCTGAGCAGACGCCCCGGTCAAGGACTTTGAACCGAGGAGCTGTGGGTTTCACCACCCTCCTCGGGTCCACCGCCTGCGCCACAGACGGTGGTCTTGGGTCCCTTCGCTCCAGGTAAGTCCCGCTGGGTCCTGACACTCGCTGAAAGCGCCACCACCCTGCTGAGGAGAGGTTCCGCAAGTTGTGTCTGCGCTTATGAGGATCTTTATGGCAGCAACTTTTAGCTGGCAACAAGCTGACTCGCTGGCTCCTTCACCGGTGATTATGTGGTTGTCACCAGAGTGGTCAAGCAGTCTCCCACGCCTGGTTCTTCGTTGAGAATCCAGCTCGGGTCTAGACTGGTTGCCCGCCATTGTGGTGGAACCACCGCCTAAAGCTTTTTGTTTTTTGTTTTTGTTGGGGAGGTCCGACCAAGGATTCTTGATCGGCTCAGGGCTGCCCATTGGTTGTCACCTCACCCCTGACTGCCCTGGCAAGTGGAGGGTGACTGGGTGGTCGGTAGCTCTATGTGGACTCTTTGGAGTCCAAAGACTCCTCGCTGCATTCCCCGCCCAGCTCGACTTGGAACTTCGGGGTGTCTGTCTGTGGACGAGGGCCCCACCTTGTTCTTGGGTATCCTTCGCCTCCTCATCTCAGAATCCACTGGGATGCTGCTCGAACCCATGCAGAAGCTGTCCAGATATCCCCTCACGGAGATTCTGGGCAAGGGGGATTCCCCCTTGGAGGCGTTCCTCGTGGCTGAGGCCATTGTGGGTCCAGCTCTAGAGCTCTGGCAGCGCCTAATCTCTTGTCCTGCACCTTTGGCCAGGATGGCCCGCAAGTATGCGGTCCTTACCGGCTCCCTTTCCGGTTTCTCAGGGCACCTTTCGGCTGAGGGGTTGGTGGCAGACAGTGTCTCGGTGCTCTGGTAACACTAAGGATGTGGACAAGCCCCCAGACAAGGAGTCCAAAAAGCTGGACTACTCTGGGAGAAAGGTATTCGCTGCCGCCTCCTTAGGGCTTCGTCAGGCTAGCTCGGCTGTCCTGATGGCACACTCTTCTCATGCCCTGTTGGGCTTCCTGGATGAGGTGCTTCCTTATCTCCCAGCTGACCTTCAGACCACGGTCAAGAAGGTTTGGGATAAGGGAAGGGCTGTGGCTAAACTGCTACAGACAGCTCTGGACATCGCAGACTCCTGTGCCCGGTCAGTTGCAGCCGCAGTGGCCATGTGCCGCAGGGCTTGGTTGCGGATCTCTACCTTCATGGCAGATACCCAAGACAAACTAACATATGTCCCCTTTCTAGGGACTGACCTGTTCAGCCCAGGGGTGGAGGGTCACCTCCAGCGTATTGAGAAGTCTAATGCCACCTTATACTCAGTCACATTTGCTCAGAGGGACAAAGGTCACCAACAGCAGCATAAGCCCTTTCGTCCCTCTACTTCTGTGGCAAAATCAGCCCAGCAGCAGGGCCAGCAGGCTCATTCTTGGCGCCCCAAAGCCAAGTCCATCGCTTCCTCGGTCAGAAACCGTGGGGGGAAGGGTCCAGGCCGCTCCTCAGCTGGTTCCTTCTCCTCCAAGGCTGCCCAGTGACTGGTTGCTGGGTGCCACCCCAACCTCGTCCCACCTCCCCTGTGTCCCCCGTGGAGTGCCGGCTCGGCCACTTCCTTTCCGCCTGGTCCACTATCACCATGGACCACTGGATGCCGGAGGTGGTCAGCAGGGGCCTGCCTCTGGAATTCGAGCAGGTCCCTCCCTTTAGAGCCCGTGCCCCGGTGGGACTACCAGATCTGTAGCCTCCCTGTCTGCTCTCCGAGACAAAATAGTTCTGCTTCTCCGCAACGGGGTAGTCAGCAAGGTGGTGGATCCTCCTCCTTGCCCAGGGTTTGTGTCCAGGTACTTCCTGGTTCCAAAACGGATGGGGGGCTTGCGCCCCATTCTCTACCTACGCGATCTGAACAAGTGCCTAAGGCCGCGTGCCTTTCGAATGGTCACTCTGGCTCAGATCATACCATCCCTGGAACTGGGCATGTGGTTCTGCTCCCTGGATCTTCAGGATGCCTTCTTTCACGTCCCAATTCGTCTGTCCCATCAACAGTTCCTCCGCTTTTGAGCAGAAGGGAAACTCTTCAAGTTCTGGGCCATGCCCTTAGGCCTTTCTTCAGCTCCCAGGGCCTTCACCAAATGCATGGCAGTGGTGGCAGCATTCCTAGGGCGCTGAGGGGTCTGGGTCTACACTTTACTGAATGATTGCTTGGATGATAGCAGACCCCTCCATGTTTGGAGGCGGAGCGGTCCAGGGATCTTGCCCTCCGGGTTTGCTCTCAACTAGGCCTCCTTATCAACGAGGTCAAGTCGGAACTCATGCCTTCACAGGTGATCCAGTTCATCGGGGCAGAGCTCAACTCTCTCTCCGAGCCAGAGCCCGTCTCTCAGTGGACAGGGCCGAGGTCCTTTTCTCCAATACTCAGTCATTTCTGGTTGGGCAATTGCGCCCTGCCTGGGACTTCCTGTGCCTCCTTTGTCTTATGGCGGCCTGCACCAGCGTGGTCCGTTGGGCCAGCTGGCATATGCACCCCTTGCAGTGGGGGCTAGCCTGCCAGTGGTCTCAACGCTCAGGTCATCTAGACCAGCCAGCCTCCGTGTGCCAGGAGATGTGGGACGGCCTGCAGTGGTGGCTTGTCCCAGCTCATCTGCAGGAGGGTATCCCATTTGTCAGCCCCCAGCCAACTGTCATCTTGACGACCGCCTCTCTGGGTTGAAGTGCCCATCTGGGGAGCACAGGGCCCACTGTCTCTGGCCCCCTCAGGAGTCCCAATGCCACATCAGCCTGCTGGAGCTCTGAGTGGTCCGGCTAGCCCTGACTGCCTTCGCTCAGTTCAGGGTCAAGTGGTCCAGGTCCAGATGGACAACACTATAACTATGTACTATCTCAACTGACAGGGCTGGATGCACTCCTTGCCTCTGCAAGTAGGCTCTTCGCATATGGTCTCTTGTGCTCAGCTTGGAGGCTGATCTCCTAGCCATCCATGTGGCAGGAGCCTCTAACAGTCTGGCTGATGCCCTCAGCCGGATAGGCGATGCATCTCACGAGTGGTCTTTCCTGCTGGAGGTAGTGCAAGATCTGTTCTCCCTCTGGGACACACCTCGGGTGGACCTGTTTGACTCAAGGGAGAATGCCACGCCCGCCTCAGCAGGGCTTGCTGCAGGGGGATGCCTTCTCGAGGCCGTGGACCCCAGGCCTCTTCTATGCCTTCTCTTGATCCACAAGGTGCTTCTCAAGGTGCAGGTGATTCAACAAGGGGAAGGTACTCCATCCGGATCTTCAATCCCTGCACCTGACTGCCTGGTTTCTGAGCGGCTAATGTTCCAGGCCTTGGTTCTTTCCAGCGAGGTCCTCCACGTCGTAGAGGCGTCCTATAAGGAGTCACTAAAATGTTATGCCTTTTTAAATGGAAGAGATTCTCCATTTGGTGTCGGCAAGGGGTTGGACCCCTCGTCCTGCCCATTGGCTAGCACTTTGGACTACCTGTGGTCCCTTTTTCAGCAAGGGCTTTGGTCGACCTTGAAGGAGCACTTGGCAGCCATCTCTGCTTACCAGGCGCGGGCTGGCAAGCAGTCGGTGGTACAGGAGAAGGTGGTCTGGTACTTTTTCAAAGGCCTAGATCACATATACCCTCTGGTGCGTGAACCTCCACCTCCATGGGATCTACTGCTGGTATTGGCCAAGCTCATGGGCAAGCCATTCGAACCGATGCACAGGTGTGATATCTCCCACCTGTCATGGAAGACCACCTTCTTGGTGTCGATCACGTCAGCCAGAAGGATTGGGGAGCTCCAGGTTTTTTAATCTCCTTACCTGGTGTTCCTCGGGGACAAGGTTGTCCTGCGCCCCCACCCGAAATTTCTTCTGAAGGTGGTGTCGGAGTCCCACCTGAATCAGGTGCTTGTTCTACCAGTGTTCTACCTGAATCGCACCTCGGAGGCAGAGAACAGGCTCCATACCCTGGACCTGAGAAGAGCGCTAGCCTACTATAAAGAGCGTACGGCGGAAGTTTGGGGAGAGGTTCACTAGCTGTTTGTCACCTATGCTGAAGCCGCACCTGGCAGACCTGCAGCCAAGCAGAGGATTGATAGGTGGATCACTTGTATTGATCTCTGCTATAGGTTGGTGGGCAAAGAGCCTCCCAGAGGGATAAGAGCTCATTCTAACCACTATACCGCTGCTTCAGTGGCTGCTTCTAGGCATATCCCTATTCAGGAAATCTGCAGGGATGCTCCCTGGAAGTCAGCACACACCTTCATTTCCCATTACCACATTGACCTAGAGTCATGCCTGGATGCTGATATTGGGGCCTCAGTTCTACAGTCCCTCTTTCTTAAGTAGGGGGTGTGCGCCTTGCCTCCTTCCTCTCGGAGAACTGTTAGGAGTTCGTTAACAGGTGATTGAATATATCCACGTCCCTAAAAATACAGGTTCTAGGGACATGGATATGTTGTTCATCCACACTTATTGGCAGGTTCTTTGCCGTTAAATCTTGGCCGGAAGGTCTTCGTTGGCTCTTCCCACCCACCCGGTGGTAAAACCTCAGCCCGCCCCATGATGCCAGATCTTCCTTACCGCTTGGAGCTCAGGTTCCTCTTAGCGCCTGTGTATAAGACTGGTTCCTAACTCTTCGGTTTTAATTCAAGTGTTTTCAACTTTAGACTTGGTGTTTCTATCCTCGCGCTGCGATGGACAAATCGACTCCCGGTTTCGGAGATGCCCTGCGGGCAGAAGATGTCTCTAACGGATCCTGCACTCCACATGCGCGCCTACTGCTTAGGCCTTGAGCACAAACCCGCAGGCTCATGGACTTTGTGCTCTTCCTTCGGCCTACGTTTCTAAGACCGCGCCTGCTTACAACTTGGGCGTCCCGAGAAGCATTTTCCTCCGTGAAGTCAAGAGGTCTGGTTGGTTGCTCTCAGGCGCGGGCTCAGTGGATTAGCTTACAGATGATCGCCTCGAAGAGGAGGCGGCTCGTGCCGCTACTTCCTCGGCCGCGGCTTTTATTCCGCTCTCCCTGGGTTCCTCTTATTCCGCCTCCTTCGAGGAGCTCTGTCTGTCCCTCTCCACTAAGGGAGAGGGCCCAATGTCTGCTGGACCTTCTTGGTCCAAACAGAAAGACAAGGATAAGTCCTTCCGTAGACGCTCTTGGGAGCGGGAAAGGTCCCTCTCCCCGAGTAGTCGGCCATCGACTTCAGTCGATCCTTCGGCTTCGGCCACTGGTCTCACGGTATCCCTGTCGGATCAGTTGACCGAGACTCCCGTCGACGCTGTCGAGATATTTCTCGACCCGTTGGACGGGTTGTCGACTGGTGAAGCCGAAAATCCTCTCTCCCCGGTTCCCCCGGTGGGAGTTGAGGATCCCGTGGGCTTGCCAGTGCCTCCGGTTCCAGAGCCCTCGGGTGAACCTTCCGAGCCGAGGGGAGAGCCGGTCCTACCTGTCCCTCCTCCGAACCCCACTCGGGATAACAGAGGTTTGCGGTCTCTGTCTCAGCATTTCTTATGGTCCAGCCAACTTCATTACAGGCGGTTCCCTGTCTTCAGACCTGGCAAGCGGGGCGTCACGCCGTCCTCTTCCTCGGATCTAGGAGAGGCCCGACGAAGTTACTGCCGTACGGCACGAGGACCCCATGTGGCAATAGTTTTCTCTGACCGGGAACAAGCTGACTGTCGCTTCCCCGCCATTAAGGATTGTCACCGAGCGCCAAGCAACACCGCCCTCCCCGAGGCGCCTGTTCCCAGGCCGGTTATTCGCCAAAACCAGCTGCTCCACCGATTCGTGGAACCCCGCCCACAGCCGCTATATTTGGGCCCGACCATTCTCAGTCTGCTCAGGCCTGCCCCATAGGCTGTCTGTCACCCTCACTCCCGATCGGCCCGCAGGTGGAAGGTGGCTCAGGCCCGAGGCAGCTCTTATGGACTCTTCGAACTGACGATTCCTCCTTTTCTCCAAGCGAGTGGACTTGGAGTCCTCTGGGTCAGGTCGATGACGAGCCCTTCGTCCTTTCTGGGCTTATTTAGGCTCATCTCGAATCCACCGGGATACAGCTCAGCTCCGAGCTCTGAGCGGGCCAAGTATCCTCAATGGAGATATTGGACTGAGGGGCTCTCACAGAGGCCTTCCTGGAGCCGAGGCCATTGTGGGTCCGGCTTGAGCTCTGGTAGCGCCCTGCTTCCTGCCCTGCGCCCGGCCAGGATGGCCAGGAAGCATGCGGTCCCTACCGGTTCCCCTGTCCGGTTGAACACCGCCCGCCGAAAGGTTAATAATAGCTGCCCGCGTGCCGGGAAACGCTTAGGACGTGGGACAAACCTCCCACAAGGAGTCCAAGAAATTGACCATGCCGGCTTAAAGCTCACGCTATGCCCTCCCTCAGCCTTCTGCCAGGCCAGCCTCGGCCGTGCTGATGGCACACTTATGCCCTGTTGGCCCCTGACGAGGTAATCCTCATCTCCCGCCGACCTGCAGACCACGGTTACAGGTGCAGGACCAGGCAGGCAGTGCCAAGCAGCAACTTCAGACTGCTTTGACATTGGTGACTCATCGCCAGGTCAGTCGTGGCGCAGTGGCCATGCGCGTCGGGCATGGCTGAGGATATCCACCTTCACGGCGAATACCCAGCACAGGTTGGCAGATGTCCCTTCCTGAGGACCGACTCTTCGGCCCTGAAGTGGAAGGTCACCTCCAGAGGATCGGAAGTCCAATGCTACCTTGACTCTGTCTTTTCCACACAAGGGACAAAGGCCAGCCTAAACCTTCGCCCTGCTGCGCCTGCTGCACGCCCGCCCAGCAGCATCGGGCTGGCAGGCCTCGCTGGCACCCCAAACCCAAGCCCGCGGCTTCCTCCTCCAGGAAGCAAGGAGGAAGCGTCCGGAAGTGTCCTCTCGCGGAGGTCCTCGGCCGTTCCTCCTCCAAGCCTGCCCAGTGACGGGTTGAAGGGCGGCACCTCAACCTCATCGCTTACTCAGGTTCTCCCATGGGGGACGGTTCACTATTCTTTTCTGCCTGGTCCGTTATTACCACGGACAGATGAGTATTGGAGGTGGTGGAAAAGGTCTGCCTCTGAGTTCGAGCAGGCTCCGCCTTCAGAGCTGTCTCCCCGGGTCCGAGAGCTCACTGTCGGCCCCGCCGAGCCGACATTGCTCTCCTCCTCCAGAAGGAGGTGATCAGGAGGTGGCGACCCTCCTCAGACCCGGGTTTGTGTCCAGGTACTTCCTGGTCCTGGGGTGGACAGGGGCTGGCGCCCATTCTCATCTACACGACCTAAACAAGTTCCTTATGGTCTCGAACCTTCAGGATGGTTACTCTGGCTCAGATAATACCATCCTTGGGACACGGCGGTGGTTCTGCTCTCTGACCTGCAGGACGCGCTCTTTCACGTCCCTATCCATCCGTCGATAGAGGTTCCTTTCGCTGAGCTGAGGGATCTCTCTTCAGTTCCGAGCCATGCCCTGTCTTGTCTCAAGCTCCAGGTCTTCACCAAATGCATAGCAGTGGTGACAGCATTCCTGCGACGCCGAGGGGTCCGTGTACCTTACCTGGACGATTATTGATAGCAGCCCCTCCAAGCAGGAGGTGGAGCGGTCCAGGGATCTGCCCCTCCAGGTTTGCTCTCAAGTCGGCCAAGTCGGAACTCGTGCCAAAGCAGGTGATACAATTCATCGGGGCAGAGCTCGACTCTCTAAGAGCCAGAGCACGGCTCCCGGCGGACAGGGCCGAGGTTCTTTCCTCCTTTGCCCGATCATTTCTGGTTGGGCAATCTCACCCTGCCCGGGACTTCCTGCGCCTCCTGGGTCTCATGGCGGCCTGTACCAGCGTGGTCCGTTGGGCCCGCTGGAACATGCGCCCCCCTTCAGTGGGGGCTGGCCAGCCAGTGGTCTCAACGCTGCGATCCTTTGGACCAGCTAGTGACGGTGACCCAGGGGATGTGGAACGCTCTCCAGTGGTGGATCGTTCCAGCTCACCTGCAGGAGGGCATCCCGTTTGTCCGCCCCGAGCCGACGGTCTCTCTATCGACCGATGCCTCTCTGATGGGTTGGGGTGCCCATCTAGGGGAACACCGAGCGCACGGCCTCTGGTCCCCGCGGGAGTCCCGATGCCATATCAACCTGCTGGAGCTCCGAGCGGTCCGCCTAGCTCTCACCGCCTTCGCTCCGTTTCTTCGGGGTCAAGTGGTTCGGGTCCAGACGGACAATACCACGACCATGTACTACCTAAACCGCCAGGGCGGGATGCGCTCCATGCTTTTATGCAAGGAAGCTCTCCGCATCTGGTCTCTTGTGTGCAGCCTGGAGGCGGATCACCTAGCCATTCACGTGGCAGGAGCCTCCAACACCCTGGCCGATGCCCTAAGCCGGATAGGGGCTGTGTCCCACGAGTGGTCTCTCCTGCCGGAGGTAGTACAAGATCAGTTCTCCCATTGGGGCACCCCTCAGGTGGACCTGTTTGCCTCCAGGGAGAACGCGAAGCTGAGGCTGTTCCATGCCCGCCCCCCTCAGCAGGGCTCGCTGCAATGGGATGCCTTCTGAGGCCGTGGACCCCGGGCCTCTTCTATGCCTTTCCCCCATTTCCCTTGATCCACAAGGTGCTTCTCAAGGCGAGGAGGGACAAGGCGCAGGTGATTCTGGTAGCCCCAGACTGGCCCCGCCAATGCTGGTATCCAGATCTCCTCCGCCTCAGCTCCAGGCTCCCGAGGCAGCTTCCAGCTCGCCCGGACCTGCTTTCAGTCAATCAGGGAAGGTGTTCCATCCGACCTTCAATCCCTGCACCCGACGGCCCAGTTCCTGAGCGGCTAGAGTTCCAGGCCTTGGGTCTTCGACAAGGTCCTCAATGTTGTTGAGGCGCCCCAGTAATCGACCAGGAAATGCTACGCCTTCAAATGGAAGAGATTTTCCATTTGGTGTCAGGGCAAGGGCTTGACCCTTCCTCCTGTTCCTTGGCATATTGGACCACCTGTGGTCCCTTTCTCAGCAAGGGCTTAGGTCTGACGATCATTAGGTGCACCTGGCAGCCATCTCTGCCTTGCAGGCGGGCGGGGAAGCAGTCAGTGGCGGAGAAAAGGTGGTCGGGTGCTTTTCAAAGGCCTTGATCACATTTCCTCCGGTGCAGAACCTCCACCTCCGTGGATCTACTGTTGGTACTGGCAAAGCTCATGGGCAAGCTTCATTCAACCAATGCACAGGTGTGATCTCTCACCTGTCGTGGAAGACCGCCTCTGGTGGCTATCACATCAGCCAGAAGGATGGGAGAGCTCCAGGCGCCCATAGAGTCTCCTTACCTGGTCTTCCAGGGACAGAAGCATCCTGCGCCCCCACCCCGAAATTCCTTCCCAAGGTGGTGTCCGGGAGTTTCACTCAACCAGGTGTTGACTCTGCCGGTGTTCTACCCTAATCACACCGGAGGTCAACATAGGCTCCATACTCTGACCCTAGAAGGGCGCCGCCTACTATAAGGAGCGACGTGCTGGAATTCGGGAGAGGTTCGCCAGCTGTTTGTCACCCACGCTGAAGCCGCACCTGGCATTCTGCAGCTGCGGATTTATAAGCAGGTGGGTCACCTCCTGCATAGATCTCTGTATAGGTTGGCGGGCATGGAGCCTCCCAGAGGATAAGAGCTCATTCTACCGCCATACTGCTGCATCGGTGGCTGCTTCCAGGGACGCCCCTTATCCAGGAAATCTGCAGGGCTGCTACCTGGAAGTCGGCACAGACCTTCATTACCCACTACCACATCGACCTTGAGTCACGCCTGGATGCTGGTTTTGGGGCCTCTGTTCTCCAGTCTTTATTTCCCAAGTAAGTATCGGGTGTGCACTTGCCTCCTCCTCCCGGAGAACTGCTAGGAGTTCGTTATTAGTGATGAACAACATATCCATGTCCCTAGAAATACAGGTTACTCACCTGTAACAGGAGTTCTAGGAATGGTATATGTTGTTCATCCACACGACCACCCCGACCTCCCCGGCTTGACAAGACAACCTGCTTCCAGCGGGCCAGATCCGCATCATGGGGCGGAGCTGAGAGTTTACCACCTGGGTGGGTGGGAGGAGCCAGCTTGAAGACCTTCCGCAAGATTTAAAGCGCAAGGAACTCAGACAAGTGTGATGAACACATATACCACTTTGAACTCTCCTGTTACAGGTGAGTAACCTGTATTTACTCACCTGTAACAGGAGTTCTAGGAGTGGTATATGTTCATCCACATGGAACCAGATGACCTCCTGCCATGGATGCACAGACCTGGCCTCCCCAGCGCGTAAGATTCATGCCATGGGGCGGAGCTAAGGGTTATACCACACGCAGGGTGGGAGGAGCTAGCTGAAGACTCTCTACATTCTGTAAGGGGAAAAAGGCATGCCAATAAATGTGATGAAACAACATATACCACTCCTAGAACTGTTACTGGTGAGTAACCTGTTTTTATTGATTGCTCTCTAGCAATAATATATTAATTCGTCCCCCATTGCCACTTGTTGCTGAAAACGAGTGGTTTTATTTGCCTTCAGCTTGAGCCAGAACTGCTCAGCTTCGCTTCACTGTTCTCAGTCAGCTGAAGCCGTGTGAAACCACTCATTTTCATATAAGATGAAATCTTGCTGTATTCTGACAGAATGCAGTTTGCCTCAGCACTTGAACTGCCCCGGAAAGAAAAGGGTTAATTCTATGCCAAAGCATAGAATGTTAAGCTCTAGCTCTGTTTTCCAACCTCTGTTCCTGGTGCATTGTAATGTGACCATCATTCTTTACTCCACCTAACTGTGAAGATGCTCCGGAGATTTCTGCTTGCTGCTTCGGTTCGGTAGTAAAAATCGGTTTTTTTTCCAACCATTATCATTTTTCGGTCATCAAATCTCTATCTATGGTAGAGGTAGTGTAATTGGTAGATAGTGGAAGAAATTATTTCTTCTATGAGCGTGGATATGTTGTTCATCCACACTGTTTGACATGTCCCTTTCCCCTTTAAATCTTGCTGGAAGTCTTCAAGCTGGCACTTCCCACCCACCCGGGTGGTATAAACCTCTGCTCCGCCCCGTGACGTCAGATCTTCCTTTCCGCTTGAAGATGCAGGTCTCGTGCTCAGCACCGAGGGCCCTGATTCAAAGCTACTGTTTTTACTGTAACTTACCTTAACTTGTTAGTTAACGATTCTGATAGTAGCGCATCGGACATGGAGGATAAATCTGCTCCCGGATTTCGCCGGCGCTCCTGCAGCCAGAAGATGTCACGCACTGATCCCCACCTAACGTGCGTCTACTGCCTAGGTATCGGACATAACACCTCCACCTGCACGTTGTGCCTGGCCTTCCTTCCCTACGTCCTCGACAACCGCTTGACGCACCTAAAATTGGGGATACCGGAGAAAAGGAATTGAAGGAGGCTAGGTGGGTGGTTTCCGCGGCTGCGGGATCCACCGAGCAATTGGAGCAAATAAAGGCTTTCGAGGAGGAAACGGCTCAAGCTTCGGCCAATCGGAGCTCTTTTGTTCCTCTGAGCTTCGGTTCCACCCTTTTGCTCTCCTTCAAGGAGTTGTGCCAGTCTTTCCCCACTAGGGGTGAGGCACCCTCTGGATCACACTCCTCCCACCCGAAGTCTTCGTCCAAACGGAGATGTTCTTGAGACCGAGAAAGTTCCGTGGCCCAGGAACACGCGGTCTCTACCTCGGTCGAGATCGCTTTCTCAGCTGCCGGCTTCACGGATCTTCCGTCTGGCCAAGAGATCAAGGAAGTGGCCGACGAGGTTGAGATTTCTCTCGACCTGATCAACCCTATTTCGCCGACTCCGGTCCTTGTCTTTCCCGATGAGGAGACCCAGCCCGCTGGTGTCACCATCGAGGAAACTGTTCCGGGTCCCCTGTTTTCACACACACACACACACACACACACACACACACCCAAGTGTCTCCCGATCGATCGAGTCGGACAGCCCGATCTCGATCGAGGTCCAGAACCCCCTCGGTCGAACGACCGAAAAAGAGTTATAAGCACTCTAAAAAGAGGCATCGCTGCAGATCCTAATCTTCCTCGAACAAAGAGGTTTCTTTTGTAAATCTCATTTTTATTAAAAAGGAAAAAGGATTTTTTCCAACATACAGGTACATATCGACAAATACAACATTGACAGGTTTGTGTAATTACAAACATTTGATTAGATTCTTACATAGTAAGCATGCCAAGTAGTATAACACATTTTATTAAGTCATTAAGCGGCTAGGCATTATGAGATTTTTATCTTATGAATATTCCATCATTGCAAGTTTTCTATACTTTTTGTTATTTTTAGGGGTTCCACTGAGTCAGCGATATTGTCCCCCAGGCATACAAAGGGTGTCTGGCTATATTTTGGCCGTCATTGGTCTGCTATTGGGGATACGGGCAATTTTAGTATATTTAGTCTACATCTCTTGATAATAGCCCCTAGGGAGATTGTTACCATGGGTTTTCCAAAGCCCATGTGGTTGAGGGGAATTTCTAAATTGTTTTGGCCTGATTGGTTCCCATGAGATCTTAGGTTCTTCTCCCAGTGATATACCATTTTCTAATCCCGGAGGGCAACCCCGACTCATTAGGAAACTTGTGGACTTTCACTGTCCCTCACTAGTTATAAAGACAAATCTACATTCGGACTTTGGACTGTAAAAGTGCAATTATCTGATTGGAATCTTATAGGGTAGACAAGCATTATAATACAGTACTATTCGTTAAATATTTATAAGCTTTTAAAATCCTAACTTATTATATGTTCATCCTTTCATGTGGGACTCCACCAAGTCAGAAGTATATGCCTCCCAAACAAATGGGGGAGGGGTGTCCAGCTAGACCTTTTGATCTGCGTCGGACTATTATTGAGTTTAGGGGACTAGCTTAGTGTGATTAATCCTCCTCTCGTGATAATAGCCCGAGGTGAAATTATTGTTACTATAAGATTTCGGGGGCTTGAGAGGGTGAAGGCTATGTCTTACTTACTTTAGGCCAACTCCCCTCAGTGATGAGCCCAATTCTGACTCCGCGGAGTGATCCCGACTCCTTAATGGTTTGTAAGCTATACCCTGCCCACTAGTAGCCTCCCCTTATGGTACAAAAGAGTCATCCTGGGGCCTATAATATATAAGCCAGCGGGACCACCTTTCTGCACATTTCTCCTTTTCATTCAGGCTATGTGTAATTTGTTCTAACCGATGGATCTGTTTGGTTATGCCCCACCATTCAGGTATTGTAGGTTTCTTTGTCTGTCAGCCACAGCTTAGTAATAGTTTTTTGGCTGCGGTTAACAGTAGGTGTAGGAGATGTCTACTATACGGGTTCCTTAACTCCTGTGGGGTGTCCAGAAAAAGGAACATCTCCCTGGTCAATTGGAGTTGAGGACCAAATATCTTTCTCGGATAATCCTGTAAAAGGTCCCTAAATGGTTTGAGGGCCTCACATGACCACATGATGTGAGTGTGTGTGGCTTTGGTTTCACCACATTGTCTCCAGCACCCTGCTGAGGCTGTCTGAGTATAGTGACTGGTTATAACTGGTGTCCTGAAGAATCTAATTAGATTCTTCCATGCAAATTCCCGCCACTGATGGGAACACGTGACTCGGGTGGCGTACTCGCAGGCCCTCCGCCAGTCCTCCTGCATGAAGGGGGTACTCGGTTCCCCCTGCCACTGTGCTCGGATATTCTCCATATAAGTTTCTCCCTGAGTGTTTTGGGCCTCATAATAAAGGGAAAGCAATCTTGTTCCCACCCCACCTTTGTTTAATTGGAGTTGGACCCCTAGCAGTGAGGAGTATCTCTCGGGACAATGGATTACCTCCGGAAGCCCCTGAACATAGTGCCGGAGCTGCAGGAACCGATAAAAATCCCTGTTCGGTATATTAAATTGCTTCTGTATTTCACTAAAGGGCCACATCTCTCCATGAGTCATTATTTGAGGAAGAAATCTCGGCCCATATCTCTCCCAAATCAGGAATCCATGATCTAGCCTATTAGGGAGAAAATCACTTGGATTCGTTATTGGGCAAAGCAGACTCCGAAATGAGTCCAATGTCTGGTTTCTTTTAATTTGCTGCCATACCCTACAGCGTGCAGTCAACCAGGGATCTTCTGAGACGGGGGGTCCCATCCTCGGTCCCATATAGTAAATCTATTGAAAATAATCCCTATCTGGTAAAAGAGCTTGTTCTATCTGCAGCCAGTGTGGCTGACCTACCCCGATCTGCCTTGCCATAATGTGTGCCATCATTGCTGCATGATAGTATAGCTGCAAGTCCCCCTTCACTACGTGGAAGGGTCAAAATCCTCATCCTGACTCTGGGTCTCCCGCCCAACCAAATGAACTTAGAAATAAGTCGGTTCCATTCCCCAAAGGTTCTCTTTGTAATGAATAGTGGGATATTCTGGAATAGGTGCAAGGCCCGGGGTAGGGTGACCATTCTTATTAATTCGATCCTGCGGCTCAGAGAGAGAGAGAGGTAGTGTGGCCCATGATCCTAAGTCAGTTATAAGTTATGATGTGAAAGGATCATAGTTATTTTTAAAGAATTCTTCATATTTTTGAGAGATGTATACACCCAAATATTTTAGTTTTGTGAGATTCCAATTCCATGGGAAGATGGAGGTGATATACGATGAAGGTGTGTAATGGAATGTGAGAATTTCCGTTTTTGTTAAGTTCAGCTTATAGCCGGAGACCCGACTAAATTGGTCCAGGAGTAGCTGAATGGCCGGCATAGACTGTTCGGATTTGTGAGATACAATAGAACATCGTCCTCAGATACTGGCTATTCGATGCTCCGCACTCTCATATTCACACTCTGTGATGTTTCCGCTCTCCACGGATTGAGCTAGTGGTTCAATGAATGCCCAAGAGTAGGGGTGATAACGGACAACCCTGCCTAGTCCGCCGTTTCAGAGGGAAGTATCCTGAGTGGTGGCCTCCCACCTTGACGCATGCTTGTGGGGAAGAGTAGATGTTTTGTAGGACCCCAATTAGGGTTCTGGGGATGCCCAGTTTGGCCAAGACTTTGTAAAGAAAAGGCCATGATACTCTATTAAACGCCTTTTCGGCATCGAGGCTGATGAGGACCGATGGGGTGTCGTCCGCTCGCATTTTATGGGAGATATGTAGTGCACGCTTGATGTCTGTTGTAGAGCGTTGTCTGACAAAGCCCGTCTGATCTTGTTCTATTAACTGAGGCATTATTTTGTTTAAACGTTGTGCTAGTATATGCATAAATAGTTATAGTCACAATTAAGCACCGAGATGGGTCTGTACGAACTACAGAGCTGGGAATTTTTCCCAGGTTTCAGGATTACTGAAATAGTTGCGAATGACCATGACGGTGATGGGGGTTCCCCTTCAAGGATAGAGTTGTACAGGGGCAAAAGTTGTTTTAACTGTTGTCTCAAGGCCTTATAAAATTCGTTCCCATACCTGTCTGGACCTGGGGATTTTAAGGTTTTTGCTGTGGAGATCGCTTCCATTATTTTCCTCTCTGTTATGCTGGCACCCAGGGCTTCACTTTGGTCCGCAGCGAGTCGGGGCATCGTTATCCCATTTAAGTATTCCGTGATCTGATGCTGTAGGTGAGTTCTCGGGAGTAAAGGTTGGAATAGTATTTTGCAAATGCCTCTGTAATTTCATAGTTTAGTTAGGGGTTGGCCTCCGTGGGTGTCCAAGTGAGGTGATTGTTGATACTCCTTTCTTGCCGCTTCCTGATCGCCAGCAGCCGAGAGGCTCGAGGTCCGACCTCATAGTATTTCTGTCTCAGAAATGTTAATGTTATCTCGGTCTGCTGTAATACCAAACGATCCATCTCCGCCTTAACTTCCTGGAGTCGGGGGAGCACTGTCATATCTCCCATCTTATGTGCTATTTGGAGGAAGTGTAAGTTCTCCTCCAAGGTGTTCCTATACTCCCTTCTTTTCCAGTTCTGTTGTGTTGTGTGTTGTATAATGTGTCCTCTAAGGACCGCCTTTATAGTATCCCAGTGTATTGCAGGTGTGGTGTCCGCGGAGGGTTGAATTCTAGTATCTTGGCTAGCTTATTCGAGATATATTCTCAAAACTTCTCCGAGCGTAAATAGGGATTAAGCCTCCATCATGTTTTTTACACACATCCTTAGTTCCCACATCGAGCTCACTGGTGCGTGGTCCAACAGAGAAATGTTGCCTATCCGTGCATCCCCCAGTTGATCAAGATATTCAGTCTGGGTATAGGTGTGATCTATACGCGTGTAGGTCCGATGGGCCGCTGAGTAATGTGTAGTTCCTTGCCCGAGGGTGTAAATGCCTCCAGACATCAATCCAGCCTACCCCTTTAGTGAATCTCCTAAAAAAAAAAAAAAAAAACTTTGTGCCGGGGTTTGCCCAGGAGTTCTCAGGTTGGTAGTGTCCATTGTGGGATGTTGTGTCAGATGAAAATCTCCTACGAGAAGAAGCATGCCCTTTGAGTTCTGCAGGATTTTGTCTAGAAGCATTTTCAGCTGCGGAACTGGTATTGCAGGGGGAAAGTAAGCATTCGCCAGGGTAACCCGAACTCCATTTAGTGTGCCTTGCACTATTACCAACCTACCCTCTGAGTCACTGATCGTACTTTGATGTTGAAATGGGGTGCTTGCCGGAATAATTATTGCCACCCCCCTCCATCTTCCCGACCTAGAACTATACATAGTTCCCCTACTGAGCTTAGCCAGCTTGAGGTGTTCCTCAGGGCCTCGGTGCGTTTCCTGAAGATATACCAGGTCCGCCTTGCTCCTACGGAGATGAGCTAGGACCAGAGACCTCTTAACTGGCGAGGTTATACCATTTATATTCAGGAACAGCAACCTAACTGGAGAATTAGCCATTTTTACTCAAAGGTGGCCCCACTGGCAGGGAGGGTTCTCCCCTCCGTCATCCAATCGAACACTGTTAGCAATAGTTTAAATCTGTACCTGTCATTTCCAACTCATAACCATCCAACAAACATATGGACATGAAACATACAAACAATTCGAAAACTGACCAACATGCATAACTGGTACTTCCAACTATAGGGAACTGCTTTCTGTTCCCATTGTGAGGAAGGGTCCTTACCTTGAGGCTTCATCACTCAAAGTGATGTCCCCTGACACACTGAGTGTCTATTAGGAAAAGCGAAAAAAGGGAAGGTGGTGAGTCCTCTGCATAGTTGCGTCGGATCCGCCTCTTTTTTACAATGTCCTGAAACGATGAGTGAGATGTTTTTATGCTGTCAAGTGTGCCTGCCTGTCCCCCTTTTTCTACTCTGCTCAGCCTCTAAGGTCCTCACTCTTCAGTGGGGGTACGTGGGAAGGTCTTCCATATTATTTGTTGCACTCTTATGACCATGTGTTGACGGGCCCCCTCTCTGTTCTACAGCCCCTTCCCCCATCTGTCAGACCGCTCAGCTCCCAGAGCCCAGCGAGGGGGAGGTCCGAGGATGACCCCACTATTTGAGTGCCGCCCCTCCCCATCCCCCTCCGCGGGCTATCATCCTCCCAGAGGTGGTGTGGGCCAGGATCAGCACTCCCAAACTTCCACTCTGTACCACCCCTAGGTCGGCCAGTCCAACGAGCTGGCTTCCCAGATACTTGTGTGGTCTTTACCCCAGTGTTTCAGGATGGGGTCTCTCTGAGTCTTAACTCCTGCCTCTGGCTCACCCCGCCAGGCCCGTGGGGTCAGGCGTCTGCTGTGCTTTTTTTAATCCTATACCCTTATAGCTCCTCCAGTCGACCCTTGATTGGGGCTGGGCGCCCTCTCCACTCGTTATTTGGTATTCGCCCTCTTTATTCATCTATTGCCCTCAGTAATTCCAGTTAACGCTAGGGATCCCCACCTACCCTCACCTATCCCCGGCCCTTTCAATTCTTCTTTTATTTCTCCCAGATTACCCCGCAGGGGTGTTGTTACTTTGCACTTCTCAGTTCCTTGTTCCTGGCGCAGTGTCTGTAACATTATTATCGCCCCCCTTTCCCGAATTTGACCCTTTCCCGATTGGCCTCCGTTTGTTCTCTATCCTACTGTATCGCCCCCAACACTGTGGCAGTAAATCACTCTGTTTGGCTGTTTTCCCAAGCCTTCCCCGACTTTAGGGCACTGCAGGGAACGCTGTAATGAGGTCTCTGTTGGTATTTTACACATCTCCACTCGGTAAGCCAGGATCCTTTAATGTTTCGTACTTCAGCAGTACCTACTGCCGAGCCTGGGGTCAGTAGTCTCTCAGAGCCCAGAGTGTGATGTTTCCTGTGAGCGTAAGGCCCTCCATTCAAGTAAGTCCAATGACTGGCCTTTACTGCACCTTTAGAGGGCACACCTGACGCCCCACCATGTCCCCCTGCCTCCTCGTGTTCCACAGGGGAGATCGGATGGGCCTTTGATCTGCCTCAAAACTAGATCCAGAGATGGCCCACCCAGTGTATGGTAATGGCCGGCCTTAGGTGCCCCAAACTGGTAAAGGCCCTCAGGAGCGAACTCAATGTCCTCGGACGGGTGTACTATGTCTGGCGTGAGCTTGCAGTCGGTAGCCTCAACTCCGGGAGTACAGCCTCCGAGCCCGCTGTGCAGGCTAGTATTATCCAAGATAGGCTTCTCCAGCGAATACTCTCCCACCAGTCAGTCGCTTCCCCCTTCTTCCCGCCTCTGCACTGTCAAGGCCTCCACCGTGAGTAGAACGCCAGAGCTAACCCCGGGTAAACAGCTCCAATAGTCACTGGAGTGGCATTGCTTTAAACGACAGACAGCAGGGACACTCACAGGCGTGCCTCGTACAACAAACTAATTTCACCCTACATTTATCTCTATGCAAGCAGTGCATGCCAGTTTCTTTTTAATTCAGTGCCTCATGATGCAGGGAATAAAAGCGAAAGGTCCCTCAACTCCCTCCAAGTTACCTCCTTAGTTGTATTCTCTCTCTCTCTCTCCCCCTCCCTTTCAATTCCTGGGTACCCCTATCGATTTTATAACCTGTGGAGGGTCTATCTGGGCTAATGAGCTCATTCTGGGCACCTCGTATGCCTTCCAGCCATCCCCCGAGCCCTGATCCTTCCCTACATGTCATTCATTCTGGCATTATACTTAGCCTACCCGCACAGCTGCCTGAAAACCTGGGCAACCCATCAGATTCTCCCCACCACCACCACCACCGTTCCCTCTCCGTTTTTATTTGATTTATCTCTAAGAGCATGGTTGCCTGGACCAGGAAACCTTCCCTGCCCTCTCCGAATCCCCGAGTTCGGATAGTGAGACAGGCAGATAACCATCCAAACTTATACACGAACCCCAGTCTGCATCACCATACACCCCCCCGGTTTTCCCCTTCGCATTCCCTCTCCCTCTTCCCCCCTCAACCTACCCTCCCTCCCTTCCATCGTGCAGCCAGAACTTCAGGCATTAGTTATGTAAATATGACTGGTGGTTCTCACCATACCCCCTTTTTCCCACCTGCTCAGCCCATATTGTTATGGGAGTTGCTATTATAATCTGACCCCCTTCCCCCAGTCTTTCCCGATTTAGTATGGCTAGTCCAACGTGGTGCTTCTTGCACCCCCCCCCATCTTTCCTCCTCAAAGCCCGCTCACCTCCCTCCCCCCTTCCCTAGAAATAGTTAATTTACTTATTAGACATGATTAATTTAATATCTATCTCTTCCCCCATTCTCTCTGTGTCGAGCCCAGAGTTCACCCAGGTAATCCAGTAGCCAAGTGTCTCTCCCCACATAAGTGGTTTTATTATTAATCAGCAAATGAGGTTCTACTTGAGGTTTTCATCCCTCCGGTTCCCTCTGTTCTGAACCGCTCACTCCTGAGGCAGCTTGCTTATTCGGGGCCGCCACTATGTTTTGGATTGCTTCAGCTCCTTGGCGCCGCCTGACCTCACTTTGTCCATGCCACATTTTTTTGGGATAGCTTAGAAGCGATGGATGTTCCGGGATTAAGTCGCTGTGGGGGTGCATCATTTCCTCGGGTTCGCAGTTCTTGAGCCACTGTGGCCGGATTCTCGGACGTCAATGGACCATCTTCGAAAAAGACGACGCGTTTCGCTGGGTATGGGGTCTTAAAACGAATTTCTTCCGCTTGAGGTGCCCTCATCAGTGGGATAAAGGCTTTTTTTGACCATTATCTCTGGAGAATAGTCATTTTCAAAGTAGAGCCTGCTGCCCGACAGCATAACCACTCGGGCTTTCCATGCAGTATGAAGCACTAATTCTTTATCCTGAAATCTCAGAAAACGAACTAAGATTGTTCTGGGCCGTGCGCCTGCTGGAGGCCTCGGGCCCAGGGTTCGGTGAGCTCTATCTATTTCAAGCGACACGGAGGGTAGGACTGATAACGGCTCTCTTAATGTTTTTTGGATGAAGTTCTGCATCTCATTTCCTTCAGCCCCTTCGTGTATTCCCGAGACTCTGATATTATTTCTTCTGCTCCTACTCTCAGCATCCTCCGCTCTATTCTGTAGGGCCATGATTGTATTATGGATTTGTACTATAGCTCTTTCCGTCTCTGTAATGCGGTGATCCCTCTCAAGGGCCTAGGATTCTGCCTCCTCTTGTCGCTTCTCAAGCTTTCCCATATCTGTGCGAAGGGCTGCTGTTGTTAATCTGATTTCTTTCCTGAAGTCCCGTAACTCGGTAAACATCTGGGTCATTTGCCTTTGCAGTATCATGAGGGGGATTTGACTACCCTCTGTGACGTCTTGAGAGGAGCCAAACGAGGCCTGCAATCCCTCGCTCTCCGAGCCGTCTTCCTGTAATCGCTCCGCATCTGGCAGGTCTGTAGCTTTAATTTTCACTCTATCGTTTTTTGTCCCCATATTGAACCTCTCTCTAGACTTTTCTCCGATTTTTACTTGAATTAGGAGTAATTAAGAGCTTTTACAGGTGGATCACAACGGAGCCCTCTAACTCAGGCTGCAGCCCAGGGCATGACGTCACCGGAAGTTCCACGAAGAGAGGTTTCGACGGAAACTCCGTCGACGCTATGAGGATCTTATGTGGCAACAGCTGATTTTGACCAGGCAGAAGCCGGCTCCACCGTCCACCCTGGCCATCACTTGGCTGCCGCCTCCTGGGCCGACGCTGACCACTCTGGAACCGGAGCCTTCGGTTCCCCCGCCCATGGGGCCAGCCCGTGTCCTGGCTCGGCCCATCTCGGTTTCTCCAGCGATTCTGGTAGAACCACCGGCTAAGCAGCCTCAGGGAGGGGCTCCCTCAAAAGAGGACCGTACAGACACCGGGCTTCCCTGACGGTTACCCCGGACTGCCCTCGGCAGATCGAAGGGGGCATATGCGAGAGACCGTTGTACCACAACTCCTCAGATTCTGTCACAGGCCTGCACTCCCATCCTGGGGATGAGTCCTGCACGGCAGGTTTAGAGGAGGGTCCTTCCTCCTTTCAAGGCATTCTCCGCCTGATCTTTGAATCCACCAGAATACGCCTGGAGTCTAGCCAGAAAAAGGCGGAGTACCCCCTTAAAGACATCCTAAAAAGGGGGGATACTCCGACTGAGGCCTTTCCAGTGGCCGAAGCAATCATTGGCCCAGCCCTTGAGCTCTGGCAGCGCCCAGCTTCCTGCCCTGCACCGTCTGCCCACATGGCCCACAAGTATGCGGTGCCCATGGGGTCGCTGCTGGGATTCACAGAACACCCTTCGGCCGAGAGCCTAGTGACCGCTTCTGTGTTGAGACGTACTGGTAGCTCGGCTGACACAGACCGACCCCCCAGACAAGGAGTTCAAAAAATATTGACCACTCTGCCCACAAAGTCTACGCGGCCTCTTCCTTAGGCCTTCGGGCCAGTTTGGCTGTCATTATGGTACACTTCTCTCATGCCCTCCACAGGTCATTAGATGAAGTCCTCCCTCATCTCCCAGCGGACATGCAGACCACGGTCAAGCAAGTTCGTGATCAGGGCCGTGCTATTGCAAAACAGCAGCTCTAGATGGCCTTGGACATTGGGGATTCTTGTGCCCGCTCTTTAGCAGCTGCAGTGACCACTTGCCGCAAGGCCTGACTGAGGCTATCCTCCTTCCCGGCGGATACCCAGCACAAGTTAGCCGACATTCCTTTCCTTGGCACCGACTTGTTCGGTCCAGGAGTGGCCGGTCACATTCAGCGTATCAAGCAGTCCAATGCCACCCTGGATGCTTCCTCTGCAAAAGGTTCTTTGGGCAAGAACCAGCAGAAAAAGCCATTTCGGCATTCTTCCCCTGTAGTTGGGCAGCCCTCCTATCAAGGAGGCCAGCAGCAACAGCAGGCTCAAGCTTGGCACCCACAGCCCAAGCAGGGTCCTCAACAGCCCCGTAAAGGAGGCCGAGGCGCAGGTCCAGGAGCCTCGTCGTCCTCTAAGCCTGGTCAGTGACGGGTTGGGGGTTGTCACCCCTACACCCATCACGCCAGCTGTGTCCTCCCGTGGGGGTCTGGCTCCGCCACTTTCATTCCGCCTGGTCCGATGTCACTTCGTACGGGTGGATTCTCGAAGTGGTCAGTCAAGGACTGCCTTTAGAGTTCGAGCAGTACCCTCCCAGCCAAGCCTGCGCCCCTCTGGAGGAAAGGATCTCGGCTTGCACTCAGTCGGCTCTTCAAGACGACATAGCTCAGCTCCTCTGCAAGGAGGCGGTAACTCCAGTGCCGGATCCTCCTACAGACCCAGGCTTCATGTCCAGGTATTTCCTGGTGTCCAAGCAGATGGGTTGGCGCCCCACTCTAGATCTCCACGACCTGAATCAATATCTCGGGTCTCGCACCTTCTGGATGGTAATTCTGAACCAGATCATACCATCCCTGGAATGAAACATGTGGTTCTGTTCACTGGATCTACAGGATGTGTTCGTTCTTGTCCCAATCCGTCCGTCCTATCAGCGGTTCCTCCCCTTCAGGCTTGAAGGGACCCTGTACGAGTTCTGAACCATGCCGTTCGGACTGTCATCTGCCCCTCGGGTCTTCACCAAGTGCATTGCAGTGGTGGCAGCCCATCTTCAGCGTCTGAGTACGTATCTACCCTTATCTCGACTACTGGCGCTTGGCAGGATCCTCCCTACAGGAGGTGGAGAGGTCCAGGGATCTGGCTCTCCAAACCTGCTCCCAACTCAACCTCCTGATCAGCGAGGCCAAGTCGGAACTCGTTCCTGCTCAGGTGATGGGCTTCATCGGGGCAGAGCTCAACTCTTGTCAAGCCTGAGCTCGGCTCCTGGCGGGCAGGGCGAAGGTTGTCCTCCTTTGCCCGATCATTTCTGGTTGGACACTTGTGCCCTGCCCAGGACTGTCTGCGCCTTCTGGGTTGCATGGCGGCGTGCACCTCAGTTGTCCGTTGGGCCAGGTGGCACATGCACCCCCTCCAATGGGAGCTGCCCGCCCACTGGACTCTGTGCCATGATCATTTCGAAAAGCTGATCACTGTAACCCAGAAGATGTGGGATGCGCTCCAATGGAGGACCACCCCAGAACGGTTACAGGAAGGGATCCAGTTTGTCTGCCCTGAGCCAACAGTCGTCCTTACGACCGATGCCTCTCTCTCATGGGCTTGGAAGCCCACATGGGGGACAACGGGGCCCACGGGTTCTGGACCCCCGAGGAGTCCCGATGCCGCATCAACCTGTTAGTGCCAGTCTGAATGCTCTGAGCTCCATCAGCTTTTGCTCCTCAGCTCCTGGGTCAAGTGGTTCAAGTCCAGACTGACAATACAACAACCATGTACTAACTCAACAAATGGGGCGGCACGCACTCCTGTCTACTATGCAAGGAGGCGCTCCGCATCTGGACCCTCTTAAGTCTGCTGGAGGCAGATCTCTAGCCATTCATGTGGCAGGAATCTCTAACCAGCTGGCGGATGCTCTCAGCTGCATAGACCAGACATCCGAGTGGTCTCTCCATCCAGAAGTAGATTACAATCTGTTCTCCCGCTGGGGCAAACCGTTGGCGGACCTGTTTGCTTTCAGGGGAAACAACAAGCTGAGGTTGTACCATTCCCGTCCCCCTCAGCAGGGCTCGCTGCAGGGGTATGCCCTCTTGAGGCTGTGGACCCCAGGCCTCCTCTACACCTTCCCTCCATTTCCCTTGATACACAAGGTGTTACTCGAGGTGAGGAGGGACAAGGCGAAGGTGATCCTGGTAGCTCCAGATTGGCCGCGCCAGTTCTGGTATCCAGATCTTCTTGGCCTCAGCTGCAGGCCCCAGAGTGGCTTTGTACATGCCCGGACCTGATGTCGCTGAACCAGGGGAAGGTATTCCATCCGGACCTTCAGGCCCTGCACCTCACAGCCTGGTATCTGAGCAGCTAGAGTTCCAGGCTCTGGATCTTTCCGAGGATGTCTACACTGTGGTGGAGGCATCTCGTAAGGAATTGACCAGGAAATGTTATGCCTTCAAATAGAAGAGATTTTTCATTTGGTGTCAGGGTAAGAGTCTGGATCCCTTATTCTGCTCTGTGGCTAACATTCTCGACTGCCTTTGATCTCTCTCTCTCTCCAAAGGGGGTGTGCGGTCATCGACCTTTGGGGTGCACCTGGCAGCCATTTCTGCTTACTGGGTGCGGGCTGGTCAGACGACATTGGCGCAGGAGACAGTGGTCGGGCACTTCTTCAAAGGCATGGATCACATATCCCCTCTGGTGTGTGAACCTCCACCTCCGTGGGATCTGTTGCTGGTTTTGGCAAAGCTCATGGGCAAGCTGTTTGAACCTATGCACAAGTGTGCACTCACACTTGTCATGGAAGACGGCCTTCCTGGCGGCTATCACGTCGGCAAGAAGGACAGGGAAGCTCCAGGCGCTGTTGGTGGACTCCCCTTATCTGGTCTTCACAGGGACAAATTTGTCCTGCGCCCCCGGCCGAAATTCCTTCTGAAGGTGGTATCAGAGTTTCGCCTTAACCAGGTCTTGACTCTGCCAGTATACTACCCCATCTACACCTCTGACGCCAAGTACAAGCTCCATACCTTGGACCTGAGATGTGCTGGCTCTTATTATAAGGATCGAATGGCGAAAATTCGTGGAGAGGTTCGCCAGCTGTTTCTCACCTATGCTGAAGCCGCTTCTGGCAGACCTGCACCCAAACGGACCATTACAAGATGGATTCCATCATGCATAGGTCTGTGCTATTAGTTGGCAGGCAAGGAGCCTCCCAGAGGGTTAAGAGCTTATTCTACCCGCCATACCGCTGCTTTGGTGGCTGCTTCCATGGAAGTCCCTATCCAGGAAATCTGCAGGGCTGCTACCTGGAAGTCGGCACACACCTTCATTACCCACTACCACATCGACCTTGAGTCACGCCGGGATACTGATTTTTGGGGCTTCTGTTCTCCAATCTTTATTTCCCAAGTAGGGGGTGCACGTCTTGCCTCCCTCCTCCCAGAGAACTGCTTGGAGTATGCCAAACAGTGTGAATGAACAACATATCCATGCTCCTAGAAGAACAGGTTACTCACCTGTAATAGTAGATCTTACTTCAAAAGGGCTCTTGCAGTAGGTAATTAATTATAGGACGGATGGCGGCAGGACCCCACTGAAAAATTTCTAGCTAGCAGTCCCTGGCGAGGGACCGCCCCCACGTCAGGTGACCGGCGTCAGAAGATGGTATAAAGGGTGGTCCGGACGCTTCTTCAATTCTTTCCGCGTTAGCTCGTTACAGCTCTGTAGAAAAAGTTTGTGTCGTCAGCCCTACCTTCCGTCAGTTTTTACCGAAAATAAGTTTTTTCGACTAATGTCAGTACTGTCGTCGGTGTATGTCGTCCCCTACACCCTCCGAGCACAAGAAGTGTAATTTGTGCGGCGCACTAGGACGGCCACTCCTTGTGCCTTTTCTGCCTAGGCCCCGATCACCTGGTCAAAGTGCCAGCACTGCTTCAGTTTCAATGCGGCTGCCCGGAAAAGGCGGCAGCAATCCCTGGAAGCCCATATTCTAAAGAAAAAAATGAGTTCTATGGAGAAGGAGCTCAAAACACTGAGGCAGGTGTCTACTTCCCCCGAAGGCCATCGGAAGGAGGAGAGGCACCGGAACAAGGACTTCACCGCGTCTGCCTTGGGAGTTGCTGGGACGCAGGTAACATCCCCTCTGGGGCATCGCTCCTCGACGGCCGCCTCGGAGGCTTCCAAGGGGGTGTCTGCCTGCCCGTCTGGCACGTGCTTGGGCCTTGCGGGTGCCTCCGGGCAGTTGGAGGCCTCTGTCCCTGGTTCGGCCGCAGGCTTGCGTCCTACCACTGTGGGAGATTCCGGTAAGCCGGGCGTCGGCTCCTCTGACGTCCGCCTGGAGAGTGCCGATAAGACGTCTGACCCTTTGGGGGGGACACGTGGCTTCCATTCCACCGGACCAGGCCGATCGCGTACTCGCCCGCCTCGGTGATGGCTCTCGTAGTCGGACGCCACTCTGGCGCCACGAGCTCGCCCAAGCCTTCACGTTGGCTCTTCTTCTGATGTCCGGACGGTGAAGAAACCGACGACAGACCCCCCCCCCCATGTCCATTCAGTGCCGGTTCCCGCGGCCTTCGCTGCAGTCTGAGGGAACCAGAATCTCCATGGACCCGCTCACGGGGCCTCCGGCTGGGCCATCTGCTTCAGCAGGCCCCCCCTTCGGGTATCCTCCGTCCCATTGCCGGTATACCGGGACCTCAGTATCCGGCGCCACAGTACCCGACGCCGGGCTTCCAGACGCCGCAGTACTTGACGCCACAATACCAGACACCGGGCTACCTGCAGCCAGGTTTTGGATATGCTCCATACGGTTACAACCCGTATCCTTATCCCCCCGCCTCCTCCACCGCCCTTGTGGCTGCCGGTGGACCTGCAGGAGACTCTGGCCTCCTGGTGGGCTGAGGCCAAGGCTCAGCTCACCAAAGAGGTCGAGAGCCGCCTTCCGGCGATGGTGCCATCCTAGGTTCCCATACGTCCGAGGTGGCGCACTCCCTCACCACCTCCGGACTCCAGGGTTCTTCCGTCTGGATCCAGAGAGGGGCAGGACACGCTTCCCCGGGGACGTCCCAAGGGGTCCGTTCCTCCCCCGGGTTGGGAAAGGGAGTCTTTCTCCTTCATCCTCCACTTCACCCTTGAACTCTTCCGACAGTTGCTCCGAGAGAGACGACGAGCCTCGCACTCCGTTGAAGCCCAGGCCAAGGACTCCTCCGGAGGATCCTTCTTTTACGGAGTTGCTTAGGAAAATCCAGGAGGTTCATCAGTGGCACTCCCTTGAACCAGATCCTCAGTGTCTGAAACTCGCTGAGCATCTGGATCTGCCCGTGACAGCTCCTACCTTGGTGCCACCCTGGATAGAGCCCCACGCCGACCTTGTTACCACAATATGGAAGCAGCCGTCTGCCTTAGCCCCACTTCCTAGGAAGACGAGCTGGCTATATCAGGCTCCAAAGGGCGTAGATTTCCTGGATTCTCACCCTCGTGCCGACTCTGTTGTGATTAGTGCCGCTCACGGCCGGTCGGCGAACCCCAAACTTCTTCTTAGCTCGTCGCCGCCTGATGAGGAATCATGCCTTCTGGACCAGTATGGGAGAAAGATTTAAGCTTCCTCCACACTGGGGATCAGGGCTCTTAACTATGTCGGCCATATGGGGGACTACCAGAAGGCCATCCTGACTCAGGCAGATGCCTAACTGGACTCCTTACCTAACTCCCAAGTCAAGCAGGAGTTGGCAGATCTCGTCCGCTCTGCTCGTTCGGCCAGTTGACACATGCTATGTGCGACATACGATGCAGTGGACACTGCTGGGCGGAGCTCAGCTTTCGCTGTAGGTCTACGGCGTCATGCTTGGCTCCATGTGTCAGGTCTGGTCCTGGAGGTGCAATCTGCTATCCAAGAAGCACCCTTCCGGGGGTCGGTGCTTTTCGGCGGTGATGTGAAGGACATTTGCAAGAGAAGGGGATGGCTCTGAAGTCAGTTGATTCCATGTACCATGCCCATCAGCAGCAGTGCCGTCCCTTTCGCAGACGGAATTGGCCAAAGGCGAAACCCCAGGGAAGGCGGGCCACAAAACGCCGGGCCCCCACAGCTGCCAAGCCCACCCCCGTCCGCCCAAAACAGCAGCGGGTGCTTCAGCTGCGGCGCTGCCCCACACCACCTGACTCCTTTCCTCTCCCACTGCCTCTGGACTCCCCGGAGGAATCAGTAGGAGGGAGGTTTTTCCTCCACCTTCCGGGATGGGAGAGGATAACAACAGATTCTTGGGTGCTCCAGCTCATAGCACAAGGACACTCCATAGTGTTTCTTTAGAAACCACCTCGCCACCCCACTCTGAAGTCGTCGTATTCACGAGAACATCTTCTCTTGGTCCAGGAGGAAATCTCGTCTCTTCTGCTGAAGCAAGCGATGGAGCTTGTCCCCCTTCATCTGCAAGGGATGGGTTACTATTCCCATTTCTTCCTGGTCCCAAAGAAGACGGGAGATCTCGGACCAATTTTGGATCTGTTCCCTGAATCTTTATGTAGAGTACAAAAGGTTCAGGATGCTCTCTTTGCAGAGCCTTCTGCCCCTCCTCCGGCTGGGTCAATGGCTTTGTGCTCTGGATATACAGGATGCTTATCTACACATTCTCATTGCAAATACCTTTGTTTTGTGTTCCAGGGGGACCACTACCAGTTCAAGGTGCTCTCATTTGGTCTATCCTCGGCCTCCTGAGTAATTACCAAATGCCTGGCAGTGGTGGCGGCCCACCTGCGTACCAAGGGAGTGCAGGTTTTCCCGTACCTGGACGACTGGCATTTGGCGGCCTGATCCAGAGAGGAACTCCACCGTTTCCTCTTCTTTACCCAGCAGGTTTTTGCCTGCCTGAGTATTACCATCAACCATTCCAAGTCTCATCTGGACCCATCCCAGAGGCTACAGTTTATTGGGGCGATTTTCGGTATGACCATGGGCAAGGCCTTCCTGCCTCCGGATAGGGCGTCCACCCTTCAGACCCAAATAAGTCTGTCTGACCGCAGGATGGTCTCTGCGAGATCGGTCCTTCGCCTTCTCGGGCTCATGGCGGCTGCTGTCCCGGCGGTACATCGCGTTCCACTCCACATGAGGATCTCTCAGTGGACTCTACGCTCTCAAGGGGATCAGCTAGTGGACGATCTAGATCACTCTGTTCTGATCTTCTCGCTGATGTTGCGAGACTTGCAGTGGTGGGTGGTTCGAGAGAACCTGTTTCGGGGAGTTCCTTTCTTTCATCCTGCTCCCTCCCAGACTCTAACCACAGAAGCCTCAGGCAAAGGTTGGGGAGCCCATCTAGGCCCTCATCGGACCCAGGGCTCCTGGTCCAAGCTAGAACAAGCTGTCCACATCAGTGTGCTCAAGCTTCGGGCAGTATTGTATGCTGTCCAAGCCCTTCACCAGTACATCCTTCCCGGTCACCTAGCCGTCCAGACAGACATGTGCGTGGTGTGGTACATCAACAAACAGGGAGGGACTCGGTCCTACCCTCTCTGCAGAGAGGCAAAGAGGGTTTGGGATTGGGCAACGCAACACGACCTTCATCTCACGGCAATTCACATTCCGCGAGTTGACAACACCCTGGCAGACAAGCCAAGTAGCTCTTCTGCTCTGACTCACGAGTGGGAACTGGACCAAAGGGTCCTAGACAATATCTTCCAACTTTGGGGAACAGCACAGGTTGACCTGTTCACATCCCCCCTAAACGCAAAACTTCCCATCTTCTGCTCGCTCTTTCCAGAGCGAGGCGCTTTCTGGAGCGACGCTCTGTCTCTAGACTGGATGACAGATTCGTCTATGCCTTTCCCCAATTCCAATGATCCCACGAGTCTTGCAGAAACTAGCTTCAGAAGGAGTGCAAATGATTCTGATCGCTCCTTTCTGGCCTAGGCAAGTCTGGTTCTCTCTTCTACAACAATATTCAGAGGATCCTCCTCTTCCTCTATCTTGAGGTTTGTTGACCCAGGATCAGGGGACCCTGGTCCATCCAGGCCTCAAATCCCTTCAACTGCATGCATGGCTCCTGCAGACCTAGCCCAATCCCATTTTGGTGCGTCTCCCAAAGTGGCGGAGATTTTAGTAGAGGCCAGAAAACCCTCCACCAGATCCACTTATGCCATGAACTGGAAAAGATTCACTATCTGGGCCGCTTCCAAGAACGTGGAACCTTTCTCCTGTTCAGCGGGGCTTCTGCTGGAGCATCTACGTCATCTGTTTGACCTGGGTCTCAGCCATTCCTCTCTGAAGGTACACATGGCGGCCATTTCGGCCTGTCATGTTCCGTCGCTGACGAGGCTTTTGCTCAACTGGAGGTCTCCAAGACCTTTCTCAGAGGGGTCCTCCATCTGAGGCCCCCACATCTGTACTCCTGCTCCACCTTGGGACTTGAGCTTTGTTCTCGAGAAACTTACTCTCCCTTCCTTCAAACCTGCAGCTTCTGTGGATTTGAAGTTCCTTTTGTGGAAGACTCTCTTCTTGGTGGCCATTACTTCAGCTCGAAGAATCTCTGAGCTCCAGGCCCTGATGTGTAAAATCCCTTACCTGATTTTTCACGAATCCTAAGTTTCTCCCTAAAGTAGTAGCCGAGTCAACTCTAAATCAGTTCATAGAGTTACCTGCTTTTTTTTTTTTTTTTTTACACAGTACTGTAATCAAGGGGAATATTTACTCCATACTATGGATGTTCACAAGATTTCTGAGATACTACACCAACAGGACGAAGGATCTCAAAGACTGATCAGTTGTTCGTTTCTTTTGCTCACAAAAGGGAAGGCAATCCGGTTTCCAAGCAATGTCTGTCTAAGTGGTTGGCTCATTGCATCACTTTCTGTTAAGACAAATACAACAAGCCCTCCCGGGTCAAGTCAGAGGCCACTCCACAAGAGGAGTAGCTGCCTCAGCGGCTTGTTTCAAGCATGTGTCTGCGGCAGACATCTGCGCTACCGCCACCTGGACTTCCATCCATACCTTTACGAAACACTACAATTTGGATGTTGCCTCTCGCCGTAGAGCAGGCTTCGGGCTGGCTGTTTTGCAAGGCCTCTTATCTTGAGGCTTGCACAACTAGAACTACCTTTGGAGTAGTTTCTCCTCCCGGTGCCTCTCTTTGTTCCAGACTGCTTGGGATTCAGTCCTATATGTAATTACCTACTGCAAGAGCCCTCTCGAAGTAAGATAGTACAGTTATGTAAGAACTTACCGTAACAGTAGATCTTCGAGAGAGGCTCTTACAGTAGATAATACCTTCCTGCCCTCCATCCCCCTAGGCTTTTTCAGCTCCTTTTCCATTGAGGGAAATATCCGCTTCTCATTCATCCGGCCTCTTTTGGCCCGTGGCGGGAAAGAACTGGAAGGCGGGCATCTGGGACTGCCCCTTTATACCGATGTCTCCTGACGCCAGTCACCTGATGTGGGGGTGGTCCCTTGCCAGGAACTGCTAGCTATTTTTCCGTGGGGTCCTGCCGCCTGCTGGCGTGAGTCCTATATGTAATTACCTACTGCAAGAGCCTCTCTCGAAGATCTACTGTTATGGTAAGTTCTTGCGTAACTGTACTATCTTTGAGGGGTATCTCTTGCAGCAGGTACGATCCCTTCCTCCATCCCCCTCCTTCTCTAAGAGAACAACTTGTGATCCAAACAAATATGGGATGGGATCTACGTGGTACCTTTGATCTCCCTTGGTTCTCACTTAGCGAGCTGAATCTGGTGGGGAACTGAGGATACCAGGGACTGCCCACTTTTTTGTGTGTGTGTGTGTGTGTGTGTGTGTGTGTGTGTGTGTGTGTGTGTGTGTCTGCACGCACAGTGATGTCGTGTGGGCGGCCCCTGGCAAAAGACCACTAGAAGAGAGCTGCTGTGCCCCACAGTGCCCTCTGCCGATAACCCAACTGTATTACCTGCTGCAAGAGATACCCCTCAAAGATTTACCATTACGTTAAGTACGCAACTGTACTTTCTAGTAGTGGTATATAGTTCACATCATACCACCCATCTGGCATGTGGCACACTGATCCCCGCTTCCAGCATGCGGGATCTGATATGATGGGATGAGCTGCAAGACGATACTGCCTGCTTGGTGGGAGCAGCTTAGCTTGAAGATGTTCCTAACAAATCAGCACTTTCAGTGGAACTGGCAAAGTATGGTTGTAAACTGTATGCCACTCCTAAAACTACGGTTTGAGATGAGCAACCTCTTTTCTTCTGGAGTGTGTTCCATAAGTAAAGTAAAATAAACTTCCAAGGACGTGGATATGTTGTTCAATCCACACTTATTGGCAGGTTCCTTGCCGCTTTAAATCTTGCCTGAAGGTCTTTAAGCTGGCTCCTCCCACCCACTTGGGTGGTAAAACTCTCATCTCCGCCCTATGACTCCAAATTTTTCTTACCGCTTGGAAGCTCAGGTTTCCTCCTTTGCGCTCTGCGTTTTAGGCCTGGATCCAAACTCTTTGGTTAATCTGAAACTTATTTTAAAATTTTCAAGACTTTGGTCTTTATCTTCCCTTGTGGCTACGAAGGACAAATAGACTCCCGGATTTCGTTGGTGCCCCTGTGGGCAGATGTCCCGGACCGATCCGCACGCCACGTGCGTTTATTGCCTTGGACTCTGCCATAACTCGCAGGCTTGTGAGTAGTAGATCCTTTTCGCTTCCGTCTTGGAGGACCGCACTGCCCGGTTACTGTTGGGGCGACCCGAAAAACATTATCCTCCGGTTAAGTTTAAGGAGGCCCATTAGGCGGTGTCCACAGCTGCGGGCTCAGTGGAACGGCTGGAGCAGACGATTGCCCTCAAGGAGAAGGCGGCCCAGGCCACATCATCACCATCCTCATCCCCCTCAGTCGCGGCATTTATCCCGCTCTCCTTGGAATCCTCCTACACAGCTTCTTTCAAGGAGCTTTACCAATTCCTCTCCACCAAGGGAGAAGGCCCTTTGGGACATTCCTCTCTGTCCAAAAAGCAGTACCCCTAAGATAAGTCCACTGTCGACGCCTGCGGGGAGCGGAGAGGTCCTGTCTCGGATAGTCGACGCCTACTGCCGAGGTTACGCCTCAAGGCCGCTGACTTCACAGTGTCCCTGTCTGGTCAGCCGGGCCGAGGCACCAGTTGATCGAGTCGAGATTATTCTCGACCTGGCCAGACGCTGTCAACTGGAGAAGCAGACAACCCTCTTCACCGGTTCCCCGGTGGAAACCGAGACTTGCCTGTGCCTCCTGTGCTGGAGTCCCGATTAAGGTCCCTGAACCGAGGAGGCAGGTTTCCTCCCGCCTCCAGACCCACCCTCGGAAACACCAAGGTCTTGGACCTCTTCCGTCCAGTCGATCCGCCGACATCGGCGGTCTTTTGTTTCTGCACCATAGAAGGCGCGCCCTACCATCCTCATCTTCGTCTTTCAGAGGATAGGCTCCGCGAAGAATTGCCTCGGGCTCCACGAGGAGCTAATGTGGCAGCAGCTCTTTTTGACCGAATAAGCCAATTTCGTCGCCTTACCCGACTAAGTGGCTGTCACCAGAGCGGCCGAAACAGCCCCTCTTAGTGGTCAAGGAGCCGAAGCCGGCACCGGTTGTTCGGACGAAACTGGCTGCGCCACCCATTGTGGTGGAACCTCCACCTCCACAACCGAAGACTGGGGCCCCAACCAAGGATTCTCAGTCGGGTCTGGGTTTGCCCCATAGGCTGTCAGTCACCCTCACTCCCGATCCTCCTCGGCAGGTGGAGGGTGGCTTAGGCGCTCGGCAGCTGTTCGCAGACTCCTCGGAGTCTGACGACGACTCCTTGTTCTCCAGGCCGCTTGACCTAGAGTCCACTGGGGGTCAGTCAGTGGACGAGAGCCCATCCTCGTTTCTGGGAATGCTTCGGCTCATCTCGGAGTCCACTGGGATGAAGCTCGAACCTGTTTTGAAACGGGACAAGTATCCCCTCATGGAGATACTGGACCGAGGGAATTCCTCCACGGAGGCCTTTCCTGGTGGCCGAAGCCATTGTTGGCCTGGCCCTGGAGCTATGGCAGCGGCCAGCTTCTTGTCCAGTACCTTTGGCCTGGATGGCTTGGAAGTATGCTATTCCCACCGGTTCACTCTCCGGTTTCTCGGAGCACCCCTCTGCGGAGGGGTCGTGACCGATGGCGTTTTCCGGCGTTTCGGGAACGCTCGGAACGTGGACAAGCCTCCCGACAAGGAGTCCAAGAAGTTGGACTACTTTGGGCGGAAAGTTTACACTGCTTCCTCCCTAGGCCTTCATCAGGCCAGCTCGGCCGTCCTGATGGCACACTTTTCACACGCCCTTTTGGGCTCCCTGGAAGAGGTGATTCCTCATCTCCCGGCTGACCTCCAAACTACAGTCAAGCAGGTGCGGGATCAGGGAAGGGCGGTGGCCAAACAGCTGCTCCAGACTTCCCTGGACATCGCTGACTCGTGCGCTGCAGAGCTTGTCCGTGGATTTCCGCTTTCACGGTAGATACCAAGCACAAGCTGGCAGACATTCCCTTCCTGGGTACAGACCTGTTCGGTCCTGGGGTTAAGGGGCATCTTCAGCTGATCGAGAAGTCCAATGCTACCTTGGATTCGGTCACGTCTGCCCAGAAGGACAAAGGCCGCTAGCAGCAACATAAGCCCTTTCGTCCTTCAGCCCCTGCGGCACGTCCTGCCCAACAGCACCAGGGCCAGCAGGTTCGAGCTTGGCATCCCAAACCCAAGCCCGCGGCTTCCTCTAACAGGAAGCGGGGAGGTAAAGGCCCAGGAGGCCCCTTGGCCGGTCCCTCCTCCAAGCCTGCCCAGTGATGGGTTGAGGGGTGTCGCCCCAGCCTCGTCACTCCTCCCTGGTACCCCTCGAGGGGACGGCCCGCCACTTCTTTTCCGCCTGGTCCGCTATCACCATGGACCGCTGGGTGTTGGAGGTAGTAGGAAGGGTCTGCCTCTGGAGTTCGAGCAGGCCCCACCTCTTCCGAGCCGCCACTGGGGGCACGGGTCCGCAGCTTCGCTCATCGCCCGCTGAGCCAATATTGCCCTGCTCCTCGAAAAGAGGTGATCAGGAGGGTGGCGGGTCCTCCTCCAGACCCAGGGTTTGTGTCCAGGTATTTCCTGGTCCCAAAACGGACGGGGAGCTGGTGCCCCATTCTCGACCTCCACAACCTGAACCAGTTCCTAAGGTCTAGAACCTTCAGGATGTTTACTCTGGCTCAGATAGTCCTATCCTTGTAACAAGGCTTGTGGTTCTGTTCTCTGGACCTTCAGGATGCGTTCTTTCACGTCCCAATCCGTCCGTCCGTCCCATCAGAGATTCCTCTGCTTCAGAGCGGAGGGATCCCTTTACGAGTTCCGAGCCATGCCCTTCAGCCTCTTCCTAGCTCCCAGGGTCTTCACCAAATGCATGGCAGTGGTGACAGCATTCCTGCGGCGCCGAAGGGTCCGGGTGTACCCCTACCTGGATGACTGGCTGATTGCAGCTCCTTCCAGAGCAGAGGTGGAGCGGTCCAGAGATCTGGCCCTCTAGGTTTGCTCAGAGATCGGCCTCCTCATCAATGAGACCAAGTCAGAACTCGTGCCAAAGCAGGTGATTCATTTCATCGGGGCAGAGCTAGACTCTCTTCGAGCCAGAGCACGGCTCCCGGTGGACAGGGCCGAGGTTCTTTCCTCCTTTGCCCAATCATTTCAGGTTGGGCAATCGCGCCCTGCCTGGGACTTCCTGGGCCTCTGGCGACCTGTACCAGCGTGGTCCGTTGGGCCCGCTGGTACATGCGTCCCCTTCAATGGGGACTGGCCAGCCAATGGTCACAGCACTTCGATCCGCTGGATCAGCTAGTGACAGTGACCCAGGGATGTGGAACGCTCTCCAGTGGTGGACCGTTCCAGCACATCTGCAGGAGGGCATCCCGTTCATCCGCCCCGAGCCGACGGTCTCTCATCGACCGATGCCTCTCTGATGGGTTGGGTGCCCATCTGGGGAACACAGAGCGCACGGCCTCTAGTCCCCTCAGGAGTCCCGATACCATATCAACCTGTTGGAGCTTCGAGCAGTTCATCTAGCCCTTACCGCCTTCACTCCGTTTCTACGGAGTCAAGTGGTTCAGGTCCAGACTGACTATACCACGACCATGTACTACCTAAACCGCCAGGGCGGGACGCGCTCCATGCCTTTGTGCAGGGAAGCTCTCCACATATGGTCTCTCGTGCGCAGCCTGGAGGCAGATCTCCTTGCCATTCACATGTCGGGAGCCTCCAACACCCTGGCCGATGCCCTAAGCTGGATAGGGGCTGCATCTCACGAGTGGTCTCTCCTGCCGGAGGTAATAAAAGATCTCTTCTCCCACTGGGGTACACCTCAGGCGGACCTCTGCCTCCAGGGAGAATGTGAAGCTGAGACTGTTTCATGCCTTCTCGAGGCCGTGGACCCCGGGCCTCTTCTACACCTTTCCCCCATTTCCCTTGATCCACAAGGTGCTTCTCAAGGCGAGGAGGGACAAGGCACAGGTGATTCTGGTAGCCCCAGACTGGCCTCGCCAATTCTGGTATTCAGATCTCCTCAGTCTCAGCTCCAGGCTCCCGAGGCGGCTCCCAGCCCACCCAACCTGCTCTGTCAATCAGGGGAAGGTATTCCATCCGGACCTTCAATCCCTGCACCTGACAGCCTGATTCCTGAGCGGCTAGAGTTCCAGGTCTTGGGTCTTTCCGACGAGGTCCTCAACGTCATTGAGGCGTCCCGTAAGGAGTCTATCAGAGAATGCTTCGCCTTCAAATGGAAGAGATTCTCCATTTGGTGTCAGGGCAAGGGCCTGGACCCTTCCTCCTGTTCCTTGGCAAGCATTTTGGACTACCTGTGGTCCCTTTCTCACCAGGGCTTGCCCACGCACCCTTGAGGCACCCCGCCATCTCTGCCACCGGTGGGCCGGAAGCAGTCAGGTGGCGAGGAGAAGGTGGTTGCGCTTTCAAAGGCCTTGATCTCGATCCTCCGTGCAGAACCTCCACCTTCGGGGATCTACTGCTGGTATTGGCCAAGCTCATGGGCAAGCCATTCAAACCGATGCACAGGTGTGACATCTCGCCTGTCGTGGGAAGACTGCCTTCTTGGTGGCTATCACGTAAGCCAGAAGGATGGGAGAGCTCCAGGCGCTTTCCATAGTCTCCTTATCTGGTCGTCCACAGGTACAAGGTTGTCCTGCGCCCCCACCCGAAGTTCCTTCCGAAGGTGGTGTCGGAGTTTCACCTTAGCCAGGTGTTGACTCTGCTGGTGTTCTACCCCAATCACACCTCGGAGGCCGAATATAGGCTCCATACTCTGGACCGTGGAAGAGTGCTTGCTTATTATAAGAGCGGACGCTGAAGTTTGGGGAGAGGTTTGCTAGCTGTTTGTTTGTCACCTACGCTGAAGCCGCACTGAGACCTGCAGTTATGGGACGTATAGGCAGGTGGGTCACCTCCTGCATAGATCTCAATATAGGTTGGCGGGCATGGAGCTTCCTAGAGGGATAAGAGCTCATTCTACCCACCATACCGCTGCATCGGTGGCTGCTTCCAGGGACGTCCCTATCCAGGACATCTGCGGGGCTAGTACCTGGAAGTCAGCACACACCTTCATCACCCATTACCACATCGACCTTGAGTCACGCCGGGATGCTGGTTTGGGGGCCTCGGTTCTCTAGTCTCTCTTTCCCAAGTAGGGGGTGTGCGCCTTGCCTCCCTCCTCCCGGAGAACTGCTAGGAGTCTGCCAGACAATGTGGATGGACAACATATCTATGTCCCTAGAAATGCAGGTTACTCACCTGTAACAGGAGTTCTAGGAATGGTATATGTTCATCCACACGACCCACCCGACCTCCCCGGCTTTGACTCACAACCTGGCTTCCAGCGGGCTAGATCTAGTGTCATGGGGCGGAGCCGAGAGTTTTACCACCTGGGTGGGTTGGAGGAGCCAGCTTGAAGACCTTCCGGCAAGATTTAAAGCGGCAAGGAAACTACCAGATAGTGTGGATGAACAACATATACCATTCCTAGAACTCCTGTAACAGGTGAGTAACCTGTATTTACTGTATAGCATGTACTCGCATCTTCGGTGGTTATTGTTGAATATTGTATTCTCTTTACCCCTCACCTCCACAAGGTGCATATGGACTTAACCCTGCTTGTAGCTCAGCAGTAGCTTCTTTTTTCAATTATTTTGAGCATATTAGAAACATGGTCAAAATTTTAACAGTGTGATTTTCGTTTGTTTAATTGGCAGACTGATAAAGAAAACCGGAATCGACCGACTTGGAACAGGACTAGCAGTATACAGAAAAAAAGTCTTCCTCCTAAACAGCCTATTACTGAAAAGGCACCTTTGAAGAATGCAGCAGTAAAGACTTCAACTGCTTCTTCTGCTACAACATTTAAATCTACTGAGGTAGTTAAAAGAAAGCCAAGTAGTGCAGAGAAGCATGTTTCTAGCACTGACGGGAAAACTTCTGAATCGGTTGTGAGTAAAGGAGTGGTACGACGGTCGACACTTAGTCAGTCCTTTCTGGTTAATAGAAACCTCCGACAGAAGCAGCTAACTGAAAAGGTGAATTCTGACATTGCAGGCTCTGGGAAACCAGTACCTGGATCTTTACGTGGAAAAATTGTCCATTCAAAAATAGACTCGTTCAGGAAACCGGCACCTCGTGGTGTGGAAAAAAAACTAGAGACTGGAAGTAGTTTGGCTGATGGTTCCAAATCATGTGCTCCTAGGTGCAAACAAAGCTGCAGTGGTGCAGCAGAGAAGAGCAGTTCCAAACCTGGTGCATATTGGCAGAAACAACGTTGCAGTGGTACAGCAGTGAAAGAGAAGAAAACAGCAAGTCGTCAAACTGACTTGAAGCCTGCTGGCACTAATGTGTCACAAAACAGGGTCACAGTCAGACCATCTGTTGGAAGTTCTACAAATTTTAGAAAGAAAACTGAGCCAAACAGAGTGGCAGTCAGACAGTCCTTTAGAGGTCCTTCAAATCTGCCAAAAAAGAGCGAGCCACAGGTGGGGAAGCCACTGGCAAGGAACAAATCTGTCAGTGGTCATCTCAACAGTGGTCTCCAGACAACTAAAGCAGATCCAAGGGCTGCAACTCGACCCAGCATTTTACTTGCATCACAGAAGACTAGAACACTGTCAAAAGATACAGCGGAAGATGCCAAAAAGCCCATTCCAAGGCTCTCACAGATCAAACCAACACGAGAGTCACAGGTTTCTGCAAGTAGTAAATACACCAGACCAAAGGAAACCACAGGAGAACGTAGGTATGCTAACATTCCCTTGTGTTTTATGGGTGGGCAATAAGGCTGAGTTAGTGTTTGTCCCCCATGTTGTTCGTGGTGTACACGTTGCCCTTTGGAGACATTATAAGAAGGTATGGACTGAGGTTTCGATGCTATGCTGATGACACCCAGCTCTACCTATTTTTTGCACCCGACCAGGATAGAGCTCTCTTGGTATTTAACAGCTGCCTCACTGAAATCCAGAACTGGATGAATTCGAGCTGGCCGAGGTTGAACTTGGAGAAGACGGAGGTGGTGATTGTGGACCCGGGTCGCCAGATAGAGGGGATGGGAGCTGGTTTGCCCTCATGACTTTTTCTGGGTGGCACCCAGCTCCCTACCTCTGGACGGGTGCAGAACCTGAGGATGATTTTTTGGCGACAGGCTGACACTGCAATCGCACGTGTTGGCAGTCGTCAAATCATCCTTTTACCACCTGAGGAACATCTGGATTAAGCACATGGTTCGTCTGGTGATCTGCCTACCTTGGTCCACGCCTTTGTGACCTCGCGCTTTGATTACTGCAACTCCCTGTATCTAGGGCTACCAGGGGTTGATATCCGCTACTTGCAGCTAGTGTAGAACGCTGCGGCCCGGTTATTGAGAGGTACTCCTCGTACCTGTCATTTCTCTGGTGCTGCGGGATCTGCACTGGCTGCTAATACAGTGTTGGATCACCTTTAAAGTCTGTCTTCTGACTTATAAAGCCCTATACAGACTGGGTCTGGACTACTTGAAAGAGCTCCTGGTACCTTACTTCTCTAGATGATCGCTCTGCTCAGCGGGCGAGGGGGTTTCTAGAGATTCTGAGGGTTTCTTTAAAATCTTCGGGGGCTCATGCTTTTATGTATGCCGCCCTTGCTCTCTGGAATTCTGTACCTCATCCGCTCCAGCAGTGTGCGTCCGTGGAGAAATTTAAAAAGGCCTTTAAGACCCATCTATGGCTAAAAACTTACCCCTGATGGTATTTTATTGTAGTTCATGAATTTAGCAGTTATTGAATCTGTTTATTTTATGGGCAGTTATTGTAAAGACGTCTTGGTTTTAAGAAAGGCGCTGTACAAATAAAGATTTATTATTTATTACTGTCAACACCATTTATTTATTTATTTATTTATTTATTTATTTTTGTTGGTGTTGTTTATTCTTTCTCCTCATTCCTGCTCGGATGCCGGGCTCTCCTATGGTCCCTTCTGCTATTCCCCTGCCACCCCCTCGAGTCCTGACTCCTCCCACAAGCCCCATATCGTAGTCCTCCTGTGCTATCCTGGCATTTCCCTTTGCCAGTGGGCCCCCGGGGAATGAACCAGTGGAGGGGCAGCACTAACACTTACCTTCTAGGCCACAGGATGCTGCTGAGGCCTATGGGGAACAGCTCCCTTGAGGGTACAGAAGTGTGTAGGACCTGAAGGCCATAACCCAGTGAGCACCCAGCCATTTTCCTTTCTTCCGGGGCGGCGTAGTGACATGGCTTATGCTGACGTCCGCTCCTCCCCTCTATTGCCAGCTGGTCTTGGCGTCCTGCAATGCTTCCAGTCTCCTCTAGGAGCCAGTAGACGCCAGAACGTCTCCCCTCCGCTGGAGAAGGAGAGCTGCCCTGGGACGCCCCATCGCGCCCCGCCCTCCAGCAACCCGGTTACCGCGCCTCAAGCAGAAATCCAGTTGCTGCGTGGACGGGCCTGCAAAACACCCCACTTTTGAAAACTTGGAACTCAGTTGGTTTAGCCCCTAAGACTGTGAAAATCTGCATTCATCATTTCTGTATCGCTCCATGTTATCAATGGGGAGTTTGTTTTTAATTTTTAGACTTGTTAGCTGATGAGCAATTTTGTCCATTTTCACAAGCGACAAGTTTTTTTTAAAATCATATAACGTGAATACAATACAGTACAGACTCTTAATTAAAAAAAAACAAAAAACGCTGTACCAACACAAGGTCAACACCACTACGCCGAAGTCCAGCACAGCGACAGATTTCGCCAGGCGTGGAGCGTCGCTGTCTGAAACTCTGCAGACACCGGCGGTGGGTTCTGCCCCACCTCTACTCCCGGTCCAACCACGCGGGAGTTAGATATTTAGAAATTAGGGTGTGGGGTTGCCTCGATGGGAAAGCACAGACATCCCCACTGTACAGGGATGTCGCAGCGTGAGCGCTGTCAAAGTGCTATAGTAAAGCCAAAAAACACAACATAAAAATGTCAATACTAATGAAACAAACATTAAGTGCATGTACATTTATTCCTTAACGACCAGTGTTTGTTTAGTATCGAATGTTTTAATGTTTATACAATTGGCAGTTTCATTGGGTATAGAATTATAAAATCTAGTTGCCTTATATAATACTGACTTTTGCCCAATCACTTTTTAAAGGAATTTTACACACATTTACTCTGGGATCTAGTCCCTTGCGAATTCATAGCTTTGGGAAACAATGATAGGACTGTCTGAGGTAACTGACCTAATTTTCCCTTATGTAACATGTTACCTGTCTTTAAATTGGCTTTATCACTTGAAAATAAACAACCAGCATCCCTTAACAAATTACAATTATGGGTCCTACTTGGCAAGTTAGTCCAATCTTCGAGCACAGTTCTATGCAACTTTTAACTTCTCAAACATTTTGTTGCTGGTGGCCGAATACACACTCAACTCATAATCAAAAACACTAAATAAAAAACACCCCTACTGGAGTAGTGATAGAACCCTGGGCACATGAAAATTCCGAGAAGAGATTCTCCAGTCTTTGCTGTGCCACTGAAGCTACGGACAGCATAGGAGAGCACTCTCGGAATTTCCTCGATTTTACAATTTGTTTTTGTAGACCAGATTTGTGCAACTATGAAGCAGGTTGAGGCTGCCTGTTTTCAGGGAGCACCCTCAAATTTAAAAATCGTGCCAGTTAAGCTTCAGCTTTCAAATCGAGTAACCTTGTTTTCCTTTTACCCCATTTTCACTGCTTACTGTGCATGAATTGGGGGCCCGTGCCAGTGCTGTGATTAGGGTGATGTGCAGGTTTCCTTTTATCCCAGTCTAGTGGCTTTTCAGGCAAGTGATTTTCTTTAAAGGAGTGGGGCACAGTGGTCCTAATTTGTTCCTTGCCTTTTCTTCCCTTTGCGTTCTCTGACCAGTCCCTCCCTTCCTTTCCCCGCCTCTCTGGAGTTTCTTCCTTAACATCTGTTAGCCATGTGACTGTTTGTGGCTAAGCAACGAGGGGCTGCTAGTACTTGGGGGGCTGCCCGTGGTTTTTGCCGGGGTGCTTCTGCCTAACTTTTCAGAATAGTTCCTGCACTCTGCTGTCTTATGCTCTGCGTCTTTCCTTCCACTTGGAGCTTCTGGCAGCACAGAGGCGCTTTTTGTTTGAGGTTGCACTGTTTAGCGTGTCCTTATCAGCAGGTACTAACAGTGATGTGTCCGGCCAGCAAGTTCTTGCGCCTTTCCTGTCTCGGCTCTTGTTAGGATGTGACTGTTCGCACCATTGGTGACTGGGTGTGCTCTTGCCCAACGTGGTGATGTCATGCACATTATCATGGCATCATCATGGTAGCCTGCAGCCATGTGCACTCTTTGCATACCCAGCATGGGGCGGAGGTGGAGCATTATTTTTTCCCTAGTGCAGCTGGTGTTTTCTTCTCCACTCAGAAAATAACTACCAAGGAGGGGGAAGATTGCTCCAGTAGCAGCATAACCAACGGGACTGCGTGCTACAGAGCGGTATAAGCTTTTGTCTTATTCTTACTTGGTGGCCTCACTGCTCTCGGGAGGTTTGTTATGGGAGCCTGCTCTGCAAATAGATTGCAGCCAGAGGGCGGAATAAAGCCTGAGGAGTTGTGTAGGGAGTTTGCATTTCAGTTTAAAATGTTTTATTTTAATTGTGGTTCTGCATTGGGTGGTAGAACCTGGCACCATGGCTTACTGGAGACCTATCCTTTTTTAACAGATGTTAAGACCTGCAGGAGGATGCTGAGACCCCCTCACCCTTAGGGTCTTATTACCCTAAATGTGTAATGCAGTCTTACGTGTCTGTTTTGGTCCCACCTAGCCATACTTCCAAGCTGGACTGGGGGGGTACCTGGGATACTGATTGGCAGTGGCATAGCTGAGTTGCGGAGGACGTGGATATGGTGTACTAGCCACACTTCTGGCAGAATTCCTTTCCCTTTTAAGACTTGCTGGAAGTCTTCCAGCTGGTTCCTCCCACCCACCCAAATGGTATCATCCTCGGCATTGCCCCGTGACTCCAGATCTTCTTTTCCTTTGGAAGAGACAGATTCACTCCATTGTGCTTTGAGTTTTTGTAGGCCCTGTCTTTGCTTTACCGATAGTGTCACATTTGGTCTTCAGGCTGCTTTGTGAGTTTTTTGTTTTGTTTTGTTTTTTCAATTTGTGCTCGCACCATGGACTCCTGCTCAGAAGTCTGCACCCGTTTTTAAACTTTTTCTGTGGGGGCAGAAAATTTCAATCACTGACCCTCTCGCAACGTGCTTTTATTGCCTGTGCCAGGAACACGATCCCCTGGCTTGCAGCCTCTGCCGCACTCTGCATCCTCCACTCTGAAGGGACTGGTACACCAGACTCTTGCTGGGTTGCTCAGATGAGTGGGACCCTCCAGTTCGCTCTAAGGACACCCATAAGGCGGTCTCCGTGGCTACAGGGTCCGCTGATGAAATGGTGGCTTTTGAAGAAGCTGCTGCTCAGGCAGCCGTGAGCTCCTCCTCGGTGTCCATGCTTGTTTCACTGGGCTTTGGTACCACTTTTATAGGGGTGTTTCGGGACTCGTCAGTCCCTTTCCACCCTTAAGGTAGGCCCTTCTTGGTCTAAATCCAAGAAGTTTTCTAAGACAAAAGTTAAGTCCCACCACAGGTTGGGGGATTGGGAGAGCTCTTGGGCCTCTGATTCCCACGCTCCTTCCTCATTGACTTTTCTCGACAATTTGGCTTTGGCCTAGCCATTCGTCCAAGCCACTATCCCTTCCGGACCTGTCTGCTGAGATGCAGGCTGACTAGCTTGTCAATTTTTCTGAACCTAGTCGACTGTCGCAGGAAAAGGGGGATACTTCCTCTCCAGGACTCTGGTCCTGACCTTGCAGTCCCATGTGAGTCGGATCAGCCCGCTGATCTGGTCCCTAACCCATGGGACATCAAGATTTGGGGGGGGGGGGGCGTCCCTCACTGTCCGGTACACTGGTGGTTGAGGTCTCGAACCCATAGTTAAAGGTAGAGTAGTCTCCGCCGAAGTTGGCATTTGGGCAAGTTGTGGCGGCGCTACAAGAAGCTCATGTGACAGCAGCTCCATTTTTGGGTGATTGGCCTGAGCCAGTGCCTGCTCCCTCCCTGGCACTCTTGGCTGTGTCCACCTCCGCCCGAACTGATTCAGTCTTGGCCAGTTCAGGCCTCTCTGCCCATTTGGGTGGAACCCCCACCAATTCAGGCGAAGAATGGTCCTCCATCCAAGGATGCCCACACTTCTCTTCAGGCTTCCTCGGTCTCTAGGGACGACAAGCCCCGCAAGGTTCGCGGGAAGTCGAGGTGCTGGCTTTGATAAATCTTGGAATTGGAGGCTTCCTCCATGCATTCTAGGCTGGTTGACCTGGAGTCGGGTGAGGATTTGTCCACGAATCGTGGGCCCACCTCCTTCGGGGCCATGCTCCACCTCGTCTCCTCCTACGCCACGGGGATCCAGTTGGAGCCCATGCAGAAACAGGCCAAGAATCCTCTCACTGACGTACTGGACTGGGACAACTCCTCGGGGGTTCCCTTTCCGGTGGTCGAGGCCTTTCTTGGACCTGTGTTGCAGCTCTGGCAGCATCCAGCCTTTTGCCCTACTCCTGCTCGTATGGCTTGCAAGTATGTGATCCCTACGGGCTCTCTCTACAGGTTCATGGACCACCCCTCAGCTTCTCACACACACACACACACACACACACACACACACACACACACACACACACACACACACACACACACACCAAGAAGTTGGATGATAGCTCATTTCACTCATGCTCTGTTGGACACCCTGGTTGAGGTGCTCCATCGGCTCCCGGCTGACCTTTAGATGATGCTCAAGCATGTCCAGAACCAGTGCTGTGCAGTGGCAAAACTGCTCCAGACAGCCCTGGACATTGGCAATTCTTGTGCAGTGTCGGTGGCTGCAGCTGCAGCTATGGACAGATGGGCTTGGATTCATATCTCGACCTTTATGGTGGATGTCCCCTTCCTGGCACTGAGTTTTGTTCAGGCCTGGGGTGGATGATCATCTTACTAGGATTGAAAGTCCTACTACACCTTGGGTTACGTCACCGCGGCCCAAAAGGACAAGGACTCTAAAACTCAGAAAAAGTCCTTTGGGCCCTATCCTGCTCCTGTAGCCAAACCTCCCCTGACCCTGGCTGGGTACCAGCAGTCCTGGCATCCCATATCGAAGTCACTTCTGTGGTCCAGAAGCCTGGTGGACGGGGTCCAGCAGCATCCTCTGCTGGTGTGGCCTCCGGCTGTCAAGCCTGCCCAGTGACTGGATTGGGGGGAGTTGGCTGGCTCCACCACCTTCTTTCCACTTGGTCCACTGTTACCACAGACAGGTGGGCACTGGAAGTGGACAGCCAGGGATTGTCTCTGTAGTTCGAGGTTCTCATGCCCAGTCAAGCCCGCACTCCTTGGGAAGATGTGGTGTTTGCAGACTTGCTGTCTGCTTTTCAGGAAAACATCACCCGGCTCCTGCAATAGGATCTGGTGGCTCACGTCCTGGACCCTCCAGACAATCAAGATTTGTTTTCAGATACTTTCTGGTTCCCAAATGGATGGTGGGTTGGCGCCCCATCTTGGATCTGCACGACCTGAACAAGTTTGTATAGTTGTGCACTTTCAGAATGGTCACTCTGAACCAGATCACTGTATCCCTGGAGCAGAGCATATGGGTCTGCTCCCTGGACCAGCGGGATGCCTACTCTTGTGTCCCCATCTGACCATCCCACTGGCAGGTCCTTTGGTTCAGCACGGAGGGGACCCTCTACGAGTTCCAGGTCATGCCTTTCGGCCTCTTCTCGACTCCCAGGGTCTTCAAATGCATAGCATCGGTGGCAGCCTTCCTGAGGTGCCGAGGGGTTCAGATGTATCTTTACCTGGACAACTGGCTGATTGCAGGTCCCCTCCAGGATGTAGTGGAGTGGTCCAGGGACTTGGCCCTCCAGATCTGCTTTTGCCTTGGCCTCCTGGTCAACGAGGCCAAGTCAGAACCATCCCCTCGTACGTGATTCATTTCATTGGGGCATAGCGTGACTCTTGCCGAGCCAAAGCCTGGCTCCTGGCAGACAGGGTGAAGGATTTTTCTTCCTTTGCCTGATCATTTAGGGTTGGGCAGTTGCTCCTTGCCAGGAACTTTCTGTGCCTTTTGGGCTTCATGGCAGCCTGCACCAGCATGGTCCATTTGGCCCGCTGGAGAATGCACTTCCTTCAGTGGGGGCTGGCCTACCAATGGTCTCTGCGTCAGGACCACCTTGACCAGCTGGTCACGGTCACCCAGCTGATGTGGGATGCCATCCAGTGGTGGTTGGTCCCAGAATATCTACAGGAAGAAGTCCAGTTGATCCATGCGGAGCAGACGGTCTTTCCCATGACCACTTCCCTGATGGGCTGGGGTGCCCACCTACGGGAACAGAGTCCACGGTCTGTGATCCCCCGAGGTGTCCCGATGTCTCATCAATCTGCTGGAGCTAAGGGCTGTTCACCTGATGCTGACAGCCCGTGCTGTTCATCTTTGGGGTCAGGTTATTCCGGTCCAGATGGACAACATGACGACCATGTACTACTTCAACAAGCAAGGCGGAATGCACTCCCAACCTCTGTGCAGGGAAGTTCTCCACATTTGAACCCTCATGCTCAGCCTGCAGGCTGACGTGCTGGCAATTCATGTGGCCAGTCGGCTGGTGGAGGCTCTCAGCCATGTGGGTGAGGCGTCTCACGAGTGGTCCTGTTATCAGGAGGTAGTGGGCAGTCTTTCCCCCAGTGGGGCACCCCTCAGGTGCACCTGTTTGCCTCACGGGAGAATGCCAAGCTGAGGCTGTTTTGTGCTCGCCTCCTCAGCAGAGAACGCTGCAGGAGGATGCCTTTGTGAGGCCCTGGACCCCCAGGCCTATTTTATGCCTTTCCTCCCTCTTCTCTGATCCACAAAGTTCTGCTCAAGGCTTGGAGGGACAAGGCACGGATGATGCTGGTGGCTCCTAACTGGCTGTGCCAGTTCTGGTACCCCGATTGCCTCAGCAGCAGGCCTCCCTGGCGTCTGCCACTTCGCCCGGACGTGCTCTCAGATGAAGGTCCTCCACCCGGACCTTCAATCCTTGCACCTGACGGCCTGGTTCCTGAGCGGCTAGAGTTTCAGGCTCTGGGTCTCTCTGACAAAGTCCTCCATGTAGTAGAGGCCTCTTGGAAGGAGTTGACTCGTCAGTGCTGTGCCTTCATATGGAAGAGATTCTCTATTTGGTGCCAGGGTAAGGAGCTTGGACCCCTTGTCCTGTCTGGTGAGTAGCATACTCAACTACCTGTGGTCCCCCTCAGAGTTGGGCCTTCAGTCGACGACCCTCAAGGGTGCACCTGGCAGCAATCTCTGCATACTGGGTGCTGGCTGGTATGCCGACTGCACAGCAGAAGGTGGTCGGGTGCTTCTTTAAGGGCCTTGACCACATTTTCTCTCATTGCGTGAACTACCACCAACTTGGGACTTACTGCTGGTGTTGGCGATGCTCATGGGCAAGCCATTCAAACCGATGCACAGGTGTGAGATGTCACAGCTGTCATGGAAGATCACCTTCTTGATGGCCATCACATCTGCCAGAAGAATCGGTGAGCTCCAGGCGCTCCTGGTGGAGTCTCCTTATTTGGTCTTCCACAAGGACAAGTCTGTCTTTCTCCCCAACCTGAAGTTCCTCCCGAAGGTTGTCAGAGTTGCATTTTAACCAGGTGATCAGTTTTCTGGTGTACTTCACCAATTACGCCTCTGATGCTGAGCACAGGATCCATACTTCAGACCTATGGCGAGCGCTTGCCTATTATAAAGAGCACACGGGTGGAGTTCAGGGAGAGGTTCACCAGCTGTTTGTCACCTACGCTGAAGCCGCACCCGACAGACCAGCAGCAAAGTGGATGAGTAGCAGGTGTTTAGTCTTCTGCATTGACCGCTGCTGTAAGTTGGCTGGTATGGAGCCTCCCGTTGGGCTTAAGGCTCATTGCAGCAGACATGCTGCTGCCTTGGCTGCTTTCGTGGATGTACCTATCCAGGAGATCTGCAGGGCTGCTACTTGGAAATGGGCACACACCTTCATCTCCCATTACCACATCAACCTTGAGTCACGCCAGGATGTTAATTTTGGGTCCTCAGTTTTCCAATCTCTGTTCCATAAATGGGGGTGTGAGCCATGCCCCCTTCTCCCAGAGAACTGCTAGGAGTCTGCCAGAAGTATGGATAGTGCACCATATCTATTTCCCTAGAACAAACAAGTTACTTACCTGTTACTGTAGATCTTCCACGGGGATAATCTCTTGCAGCAGGTAACACACTTGGGTCGTTGCCAGAGGTCGCTGTGGTGCATGACAGCTCTCTTTTAGCAGTCTTTTGCCAGGGGCCCCCCACACATGACATCATTCTGCTCCTATGTAAGAGTGGGCGGTCCCTGGTATACTGAGTTCATTTTCCTGCCGTGTTCAGCTCGCACGCAGCAGCTAGTGCAGAGAGCAGTAATCATCAACAAGAACTTGAGCTGGAAACGGAATTTCTGTTTCTTTTATCGCCGGATGCCTAAAGAATCTACAAGCAAGACGGCACTTTTCCACTCATGTCATTGCAGTAGGAAGATCTACCGTTACAACAACCATAAAGTTTGTGTTGGGTGTCTGGGTCCCACACACATGTCCTGCGTTCATTGCCAGGATTTCAACCATGCTACCCGTCGACTATGGCTACAGGAGATCGAAGCACATCTCATGGGGCAGAAAGTGTCTGTCTTGGAGAAGGGGGCCCGTTCCAAGGAGCCCTCTACTACTGCTTCACATAAAAAGCCTACATATAAGGATATATCATCCTCGTCTTCATTGGGCAAATGCTTGTCAACTGCCACCATCACAGGTGCTCCACAGTCGGCGATGCCCTCCAGGACTGCTTCCTTATCAATGCGGGTTTACATCCTTTAGTCAATGGTACTTTTTTAGGGCCCTTTCGGCAGCCTCTATATGGAATCCTATGTTGGTTCCCTTGACATCCCGTTGACTATCACTCGTTTCCCGTTGACTACGTCTCCATTTAAGCATTCCAGTGCCTCTTCCTTTGCTGCCCCGTTGATGACTGGCCATTCCTCTGGGTAGAACTACAGGATTTGAAGTCTCCACTGCCTCTCCGCTTTCACGGCCATTCTTCCATAGGGGCCAGGTGGACAGGGATCGGGACCTGGACTTTACCACCCAGGGCTGAGACCTGTGCCTACCGTCTGTTTACTCTTCTATCCCCCGCTCTGTTTCTCAGAAACTTCCTACTCCACCCACTCCCTCCCTCTACCTCATTGGATGTAGCCACAGTGGTACAACAGGTTCTACGAATAATTAGGCATTCAGACCCCTGGAAATCTTACTGTATTCTGACTAATGCAGTATGGTCTCACCATATGACTGCCCTGGAGCTGAAATGGTTACTAGAACCTATGCAAATGATGGAATGCTAGGCTCGAGCTCTGTCTTCACACCACTGTCCCTGGTAAACGCTCTGTCAGTTTCTTTACTCCGCTTGCCTCAGTAAGACTTCTCCGGACAGCTCTCCTTCATCTCTTGAAGGAAGTTTTGTTTTCTTGATTTTATATCAGTGACTTCATTTTATTTGGTGTTATCACTGTCCTTGGTTTTCAGTTAGTAATTGTTTAGATTTTAGTTTGTAATGGGTAAGTGGCCGGTTTTCTCACCAGTTCCTTAACTGAGGGGAAACTGACAGTTCCCTTAACTTTCCTTTTTTTATTGTATTAGTGTTCAGTATTGCCGACTTGGTATAGTTGGTAGTTATTTCAAATTTATACTGGAGTAATTTCCCGGAGTGCGGGTCCCTTATTTCAACCGGGGTAGTTCCTGGATACGTATTTCTGAAGCCTGGTTTCTTTTCCAGTGTAACAACTGACAAAAGACAGTTTTTAGTCTTTTCTGAATACTGTTTGTCACAGAAACCAAAAAAGAGAACAGGACCCACTGGTTTTCAGCATTGTTCAGAGTGCAGGGAACTGTTTGCAAAGACTGAGCCTCACTTAATTTGTTCTGTCTGGGGTTTGACCACCTTCAGACAGACTCTGAGATCTGTGCTAATTTTCCTGTCTACCCTCGATAGAAGTTTAGAGACTAATGGAAAAAATGTTGGATAAGGCTGCTAACCTGGCTACCGAACAGACTACCAAACTGGAGGGACTGCCCTGTGACAGGGGTGATAGTTCCACAAAAAAGAGAACCACGGATAAGGCTGCTGAACCGGCCTTCAGTTAAGAAAAAACGTAAAGAAAAGCACCAGGAACCATAACCGACCCTTACAGCGGTTGCTTCTGCTGAAGAGATCACGAACGCGATCAGAATTCAGTATTTGCAGTCTCCGGTTCCGGTTGATGAGCAGCCGGTTCCATGAACTCCCGGTTCACAAGTCCCTGGTTTAATAGACCAAGGTGGGGAACAGTATGATGATACTGGTCTTGCTGAAAGAGAACTATGGAGACTGATTATGACGAGCCTATAGAGCCAGACATCTCTCCTGATTCCCCTAATAAGGGAACTGAGGATTTTTACTCATACTTTGCTTTTATGAAGCAAGTTGCCCAGTCTCTTGACCTCCCATCTCATGAGTCTCTGGAAGATGAGGAGGAAGAGGACTATAAAGAAATGATGGACGTTCCTCCATCAAAAAGGCTGCTCCTCCTACTGCACAAATCTTTAAGGAAGCAGAGCATGAACATTTTAGACCCCCACTTCTGTTCCTCCAACAGATAAGAAAGTGGACAGGAAGTACTGGGTGGATAAGTCTGGGGCCGAGTTTTTGTTTGGGCACCCCAGCCTGAAGGTGTGGTACAGGCTGCAGCTTATGACAAAGCTGGCATCCCCTCTGACTTCCCACCCTCCTGAAAGACTCCAGGAGGATGGACTTGGTAGCAAAAAAAGATTTATTTGGGATCCTCCCTAGACATCAGGCAGGCATCCTATATGGCATATTTAGCCAGCTACCAAAAATCTGTGTGGTTTACCATACTAGAAATTGCAAAGTCTGTTCCCCCTCCAATGGCTGCTGACCTGGAGGAAGCAGTTAAGAGGGACATTGAAGCTTCAAAAAACCCAGTTTAGGATGGCAGTGGATACAAATGACACTGCTTCCAGACAAATGGCTTCAGCAGTGTCCTTGAGAAGGTTTGCATGGCTGAGAACCACTAACCTCTCACAGGACACACAGAATAAGGCACTGGATTTTCTCTGTGACCCTGTGTCTCCATTTGGACAACAAACAGAGGCATATATGAAAAAAATAAAATGGATGAATACAAAGTTGATTACAAGACTGCAACAGTAAAGGAGAGATCTTCCAACCCTCAAAGGCACCATTCTAGGGGTGGTGGGGCAGGACTTCTTATAGGCCTTATTTCCAGCCCCAAGCTTTTCCCCAGTATCAGCCCAGGGGATACTTTAGGGGAAGGGGCAGGAGGGGCACTGGCTGCACTAGCCACACTGTCCAGCCAGTAGCTCAGTCAAAACAGACTCCCTGAGCAGAATGTCCAGGTCGCCTCCCCACTGTCAGTAGGGGGCAGAATGGTTCACTATTTCCAGGAATGGAAAAACATCACCACAGACAAGTGGGTTCTGGAAGCAGTGGGCCAGGGTTTGGTACTACGCTCGAAGCCAAACCAAGGCTAAGAGCAAAGGCTTTCAAACCTTCCTCCCCATCAAAAACTGCTCTGCTGGAAAATGAAGTGTCATTCCTTCTGCTGCTTCAGGCAGTAGAGCCAGTCCCTGCCCACCAAAAAGGCAAGGGTCTATATTCCAGATACTTCCTTACACTAAAGAAAACAGGGGAGTGGCATCCCATTCTGGACCTCGGATACCTGAACAAGTTCTTGGCAAAGCCAAAATTCAGGGTGGTCACTTTATTTACCATTATACTTGCTTTGACAGGGAGACTGGCTAGCTTCCCTTGACCTAAAAGATGCTTACTTCCATATCCCAATCAGAAGGTCTCACAGAAGGTACCTCAGATTCAAGTTGCCATCAGGCCATTATCAATTCAAAGCAGTGCCCTTCGGATTAACATCTGCTCCAAGGTTATTCACAAAATGCCTAGTTGTCGTGGTAGCACACTTAAGGCTGCTAGGAGTGTCAGTGTTTCCCTATCTGGACAACTGGCTCATTGTAGGCTAGTCACAGCAACAAGTGAGGGAGGCAGTCTCAATCACTCAGACCACCTTGTCCTCCCTAGGGTTCTTAGTCAATCAAAAGAAGTCTGTCCTAGAACCAGTGTAGTTGCTTCAGTTCATAAGAACAGAAATGAATACAAGGACAGAAATGGCTTACCTTCCTCAAGGCAGGGTGGACAGCCTTGTTCAAATAGCCAGGTCTTTCTCACTGCATGTTCCCAGACCAGCAAGGCATTTCCTGCAGCTGTTTGGGCACATGGCAGCCTCCACTGTAACCGTCCCAGGAGCCAGGTTCCAGATGAGACATCCAGTTTCATCTCAGGGAGTACTGGTCTCAAAAGAAAGACCCCTTCTCAAAGCTGGTTCCAGTCACAGCCACCCTTATTCAAGCTCTGCAGTGGTGGTAGGTAAGGGAACACCTCAGACAAGGGGTACCTTTCCTGCAGCAGTCCCCTTCTTCTCTGATGCTTACCACAGATGCTTCCTCTCTAGGGTGAGGGGCACATCTGGGGGATCACACTGTCCACGGCATGTGGGGAAAGCTGGAATCCCTTCTGCACATCAATCTCTACTCTACTAGAGCTCAGAGCAGTCTTCCAGCCCTTCAGTCTTTTGCCACTCGGATGGTAGGGAAGGTGGTGCGGATCAGAACACTCGGCTACTATCTTGACCACACAAAGGGTCAGAATCAAACCCAGCTTTTCCTTACCTTTGGAGAGGTAGGGAAAGGCAAACCTGCCACAAAGTGATCCATTGCCAGGTGGATTGTAACCTGTATCCAGTTCTGCTATATGGCAAGATGGGTAGGGACCCATCTGCAGGCCTCGGGGCCCATTTGACTAGGGGCATTGCAGCCTCCTTAGCAGCTGCTAGAGATATTCTCCTAGTAGATCTCTGCAAAGCTGCAACTTGGAAAACGGTCCACACATTTACAAAACATTACTGTTTGGACGTTCAAGCCAGAGGTGATGCCAGGTTTGGCACAGCAGTCCTGCAGAGCCAGTTTCCTAAATAGGTTATAGGCCCACCTCCAAAGACACTGCTTGGTAATCTGCATTACTCAGAATACAGTAAGATTTCCTGGGGTTTAATGAAAAAATTACTGTTTAGTAATTTTGTTTCTTCTAAGGGAATCTTACTGTAATTCTGAGCTCTCTCCCTTCCTCCCCTTCTGATACCTATGGTCAGTGCATTACAGCTGTGCTACAGTTGTTGTTGTTCTTGTTGTTGTTGTAAACTTGGGGAGTGTATTCTGTTTTTGGGGGGGGGCATCTGTGACTTGAGTCTTGTGGGATACCTAGGTTTTTTGGAAGTATTTGAAACGGGTAATTCCCACTTATTTTCTCCTGCCATTTCTGGTGCAGGGTGGTGGTGGTGGTGTTGGTGTTGTTACTATTACTATCTTCAATTAAAAGGAAACTGCTTAGTGCATGCTTCGTAAGAATCTGACGGTTAGAGATTGTTTACCGGGGATGGTGGTTTGAAAACGGAGCTCGAGCCTAGCATTCCATCATTTGCATAGGTTCTATTAACTATTTCGGCTCCGGGGCAGTCCTATGGTGAGACCATACTGCATTAGTCAGAATACAGTAATATTCCCTTAGAAGAAACAAGATTTCTAAGGTGAGTAATTTTTTCTTCTCAATCTCCTACTCCAGGGGAGGCGAGTCTCCCTTCTTGTTCTCCTTCCCCTTCGCCTAAATGCTTCCAGGGAGACAGGGAACATTCACCATCCTGGTCCCCTCCCTCATATGAGGAAGAGTACTTTTTAAATGAGGCTGAATTTCTGGAAGGCTTTCCTGGAGATCTGGAAGATGTTGACCTACAGGACTTGGTCTCTCGTTCCCCATCCTCTTTCTTTCTCCTCCTTATATGAGAATGTCTCCCACCACGCAGCTGCCTCTCCTCCTGATGACCCCTCTTTTCACAAGATGAATGTTCAAATTCAGAAAATCATGGTTTTTAGTGGCGTGGATAAGTTTTTCTATCCACACTGTTAGGCAGGTACCTTGCCACTTTGAGATAGGCCAGAAAGTCTGCAAGCTGGCTCCTCCCACCCACCTGCATGATGAAACTCTTGGCTCCGCCCATGACGCCAGATCTTCCTTACTGCTTGGGAGCATCTGGTTCCCTCCTTAGTGCTCTTGCATTTTGCAGGCCCTGGCTCTAAAAACTTCAGATTTATTTCCTAAACTTACTTTGAAATTCGTTCGAATTCAGTCTTCACCCTCTTCCCTTGCTGCTGTGCTGGAGGAAGTGACAGTCCCTGGATTCCGTGATGCCCCTCTTGGCGAAGATGTCGCGCACCAACCTCCATGCCTCGTGTGTTTATTGCCTCGGGCATGACCACGATCCAGAGGCTTGCGAGATGTCTGTCCTTTTTTCCATCAGCGCTCTAAGACTGCGCTGCCTGACTCCAGCTGGGGCAACCGGAGAAACTGTACCTACAGGTCAAATTGAAGGAGGCCCGTTGGGTGGTGTCCACGGTGGCGGGCTCTGCGGAACAACTGGAACAGCTTGAACAGCTCACTGCTCTCGAGGAGGAGGAGGCGGCCTAGGCCTTGGCAAGCTCAGCTTCGGCCTTTATTCCGCTCCAACTGGGCTCATCTTATATGGCTTCATTTCGGGAGCTGTGCCAGTCTCTCTCGACTAAAGGGGAGAGTCCTTCTGTGTCTCACAACCCTCGGTCCTGGAAGAAGGATCTGGAAAAAGGTAAAACCATCGTTGATTATCTTTGGAGCAGGAGATATCTCCTTCTCCGGACCGTCTGCTCTCTACTTCGGTCGATGTTGTGACCCAGACTGCTGGTTTCATGGTGTCCCCATCAGACTAGTCGGCCGAGACGCCTGTTGAGATGGCAGATTTTTTTTTTTTTCCAAGCCCACCAACAGGTTGTCGACTGAGGAGGCAGACCACTCTCTCTGACACTGGTGCTTCCGGTGCCTTCCGAGAACTTGCCTTAGACCATTGAGCCAAAGTCCCCAGCCCAGGACCCTGAACCGGAGGGGTAGTGGGTTTCCCCCGCTCTTTCTGCGGCTTTCTACCGGCACTGCCAACTGTCTCTGTCCTCCTCCACTTTGAGGAAATCCTGCAGACGTCGGCGGTCTCTGTCCCATCCCGGAAACCGGCGCCGCCACTCCTCTTCCTCATTGGCTGAGGAGAGGGTCTGGCGCAATGAGGATCTAATGTGGCAACAGTTTCTTTTGGCTGGCAGCAAGCAGACTTATGCCACTGGTTCCCCAGTCGTGGTCCCAGCACAGACGGCTCTGCCAAAACCCGCTGCGCCGCCCATTGTGGTGGAAACACCGCCTCCCCAGCCGAAGAATGGGGCGCTGACCAAGGATTCTCGGTCGGCTCGAGGTTTACCCCATCGGTTGTTGCCCCGATTGCCCGTGGAGAGTGGCTCAGGCGGTCACCAGCTGTGCAGCGGACTGTTTGGAGTCAGGCGACTCCTCGTTGCATTCCTGTCCAGTCGACCTGAAATCCTCGAGAGCTAACGTTCATGGTATCTTTGGCTCATCTCTAAGTCCACCGGGATGCCATTTTCAAACCGTGCAGAAATGGGCCAGATATCCCCTTATGGAGATTCTGGACAAGGGACTCCCGTGGGAGGCCTGCTCTCCGTATCCAAGGCCATTGTTGGCCGGCGTTGGAACTCTGGTAGCCCTAGCCTCCTGCCCAGCTCCATCTGCCAGGATGGCACTAAGCACAGCAGTCCCTACTGGCACTTTTCGGCTTCTCTGAGCACCCCTCGGCTGAGGGGTGGGTGGCAGATTCATCGTCAGGCTCCCGGCAACACGAGGGACATGGACAAGTTCCCAGATAAGGAGTCCAAGAAATTGGACTACTCGGGGAGAATGGTGTAGGCTACCGCCTCTTCAGGCCTTTGCCAGGCCAGCTTGACTGTTATGATGGCACATTTCTCTCACGCCCTGTTGGGCTCCCTGGATGAGGGCGCTCCTTCATCTCTCTGCCGACCTCCAGACCACGGTCAAGCAGGTCTGGGATCAGGGAAGGGCTATGGCAAAGCAGCAGCTCCAGACAGCTCCTAACATTGGAGACTTGTGTGTGTTTGGTAGCTGCTGCAGTGGCCGTGTGCCGCAGGGTTTGGCTGCGTATCTCTGCCTTTATGGCAGACACCCAACACAAGCTTGCAGATGTTCCCTTTCTGGCACTGACCTGCTCTGGCCTGGTGTGGAGGGCCACCTCCAGCGCATTGAAAAATCCGATGCCACCCTAAATTTGGTCACATCTGCACAGGACAAAGGCCGCCATCTGCAGCGTGAGCCCTTCAAACAACATGAAGTCTTGCTGTATTCTGACAATTGCAGTGATTCCCAACCTTTGAACTGCCCCGGAGAACTAAGGATTAAGTTTTTCTACACAGGGCATGGACTGCTGAGCTCGAGCTCGGTTGAAGTCTCTGTCTGGAGTGTTTTGAACTCAAACTGTAAGATTCTTTACTCCGCTTCACTGAACGGTCGCTCCGGAGATTTCTCCTTCAGCTTGGTTCAAAGTCTATTAAAGTTTTCAGTTTTTCATTTGTTTAAACAGAAAAAAAGTATCCGCATAGTCTGTTCAGTCTCTGTCTGTGGTGCCGTGAGTACTAGATAGGAATTGTTCTATATTTCTGTGTGGAACTTGTAAAAGTGCGGTCGGTTCGGCTGAACCGACCATTTGATTGAGAATTTTGCTATATTTAGTGTGCGGTTACCGGTCCTTATCTGTTCCAAAAAAAAAAAAAAATTGTTTTTTTAACCATTTTTTTTCCCATCCTTTGACATGGCTAGGAACCGATAAGGTAGTCTTGCTGGCAGTGTTGCCGAAAAAGGGTAAGTTTGGTTAGGTTGGCCATGTCTGAGAAACCCAAGAAAAAAAACAGGCCCACTGGGTTTCAACACTGCAGTGAGTGTGGGGAGGTCTCTGCCAAGGCCGCTCCCCATACCACCTCTGTTTATTGTCTGGGGTTTTACCACCTCGATTCAGACTGCCAAATATGTAAAAAAAAAAAAAAAGTTCCCAAATCTACCCTTGAGAAGAGATTAGGTAGACTGAGGGAAAAGGAGACCGAGAAGTCCACAGAGCCGGATGGCCAGCCCGGTTCGGTTTCTACCGAACCAGAAGGAGTGCCCTCTGACCAGGGCGATACTTCGGGCAAAAAGAGAGCCGATTCTGAGGGATCAGTTGTGACAAAAAGAAAGCGTAAAAGATAAATCGACTGGTTCGGATTCTGAGGTTCATGTTCCGACCGCTGAAGAGATAGCCAGGGTGATTCAGATTGTGGAATCGCTCCGTCCGATTCCGACCGATCTGGCTCCTTCTGGCAGGGGTTCGGTTTGGTTGGTTCCCCCGGTTCAAGAGTATACCCTTGAAGATTTTTATGAACCGGAGTTTGAAGAGGAAGGGGAATTTGAGGATTATGATGTAAGTGAAGGTCTGGATGTGCCTGTGGAACCGGCCATCTCCCCAGACAGACAATCGGGTGTTTCCCCTCCTAGTCTTTCTGAGTCCCCTTCCCACTTTGTTTTACACAAGTGGCTGAAACCCTCCAGCTTCCTGTGGAGGAGGCTGTGGAAGATCAAGAAGAGCCTGATTATGTAGAGATGTTGGGTATCCCAGAGTTCAAAAGACTGTCTATTCCCCTCCATAAATCTTTTGGGAAACTGACACAAAAAGTCTGTCTCCTAACACTATACCTCCTGTGGATAGAAGAATGGACATGAAGTATACACTTTCAGGCTCGGACATGGAGTTCTTATATCAGCAATGCAGCTATGTTGGGGTAGTGCAGGCTGTTGCCTGTGAGAAGGCAAATATTCCCTTGGCTTCACACCCCCCCTGACAAGGACTCCAGGAAGATTAATGCCATGACAAAAAAGCAGTACATGGATATTCTTTGGGACTCAGGCAGGCGAATTACATGGCCTGTACAGCCAGGTACCAGAAGTCCAGGTGGGACACTGTACTGGCACTGGCTAAACAGGCCTCCCCCCAGCTAGCCAAGGAGCTGGAGGCGGTGGCTACAGATGGGACTGAGGCATCTAAGGTTCAGTCTCATGCTGCTGTGGACTCTAATGATGTCCAGGAGTCATGGCTACATCTGTGGCTCTTCGGAGGATGGCTTGGCTCAGATGTACTAGCCTCTCACAGGACACCCAGGCTAAGGCTATGGATTTTCTTGTAATGGGTAATTCTCTGTTTGGGGAGCAGACAGAGAATTACATGAAGAAAATGGACAAGTACAGGACCACTTACAGGAGTGCTCAGGCCAAGGAAAGTCGGGCAACTCCTCAAAGGCAGCAGTCTAGGGGGCAGGGGCAGACTTTTTCAAAGACATTTTTACCAAGCACAGGCCTCTTCTTCCTTTTCGCGGAGGGAGTTCTTCAGAGGGAGAGGCAGAAGGGGGATGAGCAGGCCTGCATCCACCCCTCAGCCTAAAGCCCCTGCCAAGCAGACACCCTGATGGTTCTGCCTGGGTCGACTCTCCTGATCCATTAGGGGGCAGGCTGGCTTACTTTGTCCAGGACTGGATATCTCTTACATCGGACAGGTGGGTCCTGGAAGTAGTAAGTAAGCCAGGGAGTGGTTCTCTGCTTCAAAATATTTCCAAAGATGACGGCCAGATCTTTTCCACCTGCATATCTTTCGGAAACCCTTGCCCTAGAGGCAGAGGATTCTTCTCTCCTAGCTTTAACAGCTATAGAAAGAGTACGTACCCTACACTGGGGCAAAGGACTGTACTCCAGGTACTTCCTGACCCCCAAAAAGACAGGGGAGTGGCGACCCATCCTAGACCCAAGATATCTGAACAAACATCTTCTAAAACCGAAGTTCAAGATGATGATGATAACTCTGGGAATAATCCTTCCCTCTCTAAGGCCAGGGGACTGGCTAGCCTCCCTGGATCTCAAAGATGTCTACTTTCACATTCCCATCAGGTGCTCCCACAGAAAATACCTCAGATTAGAGTTGCCCTCAGGGCACTATCAGTTCAGAGCAATGCCCTTTAGCCTAACCTCCGCCCCAAGGGTTTTCACAAAGTGCCTGGCAGTAGTAGTTGCCTTTCTAAGAAGGCAAAAGATTTCTATATTTCCTTATCTGGACGATTGGCTATTAGTGGGTCAGTCTCCAGACCTAGTCAAGTCTCACCTGCATGTGACCCAGGAAGTGCTCACTTCCCTAGGATTTCTTCTCGACCTTCCCAAGTCAGTTCTCGAACCAGTCCAGCTCCTTACCTTTATGGGGCAGAACTGGACACACTCGGAGCAAGAGCCTTTCTTCCTCTAGAAAGGGCAAGGGCTCCTATGAAACTAGCTCTCTTCCTTCAGTCTTCAGGTATCTTGACCAGCAAGGCATTTCCTCCAGCTTTTGGGCCACATGGCAGCTTCAACAGCAGTGGTCCAAAGGGTAAGATTCCAGATGAGGGATATTCAGTTCCACCCGAGAGCTTTCTGGTCTCAGAGAAAGGACCCCCTTGCCAAACTGATTCCAGTGACTCTGACCTTGATCCAGGCCCTCCAGTGGTGGCAGGATCAGGACAGTTTAAAGCAAGGTGATCCTTTTGTTGCTCAGTCTTGTTCCGTGGACCTTACCACGGATGCTTCTCTTCTGGGCTGGGGAGCCCACCTGGGGTCCCTTACTGCCCAGGGCCTGTGGTCCCCCCAAGAATCCCTTCTCCACATCAATCTTCTTGAGCTCAGGGCAGTTTTACTAGCTCTAAAAGTGTTCAGTCAGTTCAGAACAAGGTGGTTCAAGTCAGAACAGACAACACTACCACCATGTGGTACATCAACAAGCAGGGGGCACTCTGTCTACAGCCTTGTGCACGGAAGCCATGAAGTTGTGGTCTCTGGCTTATTCCCTGCAAGCCTCTCTTGTAGTAGTTCACCTTCCAGGCAAGGACAATGTGCTAGCAGATGCAGTGAGCAGGATTTCTCAGGGTCATCACGAATGGTCCCTGGACCCTCTGGTGTTTTGAAAGTGATTTTTTTCAAGGTGGGGTACTCCAGAGATGGATCTCTTTGCAGCCCCAGACCATCACCAACTCCATCTCTTTTGTTGCAGTCCTCCAGTCTTGGGCTCAGTCCCCCTGGACGCCCTTCCTCTGAATTGGGAAGGGAAGTTTCTGTATGCCTTCCCTCCTGTTCAAAGTTGTTTTTTTTTTTTTTTTTTTTTTTTTTTCCAGTCAAAATAAGGTCTCAACCTTGCAAAGTGATTCTGATTGGGCCAGACAGCCCTGGTACCCCTGTTGCTGTCCCTAGCAGTCCATCTTCCCCTGTCTCTTCCCAGGAATTACAACCTGTTAACAGCCTCTCAGGGGAGGATTTAGTACCCTAATCTTCAGTCACTCAATCTCAAGGCATGGTTCTTGAAAAGTTAGAGTTTGCAGATCTGCATCTTTCCCAAGGGGTTCTGGACATCCTCAAGGCTTCTCGAAAGCCCTCCACCTGAAAGACTTGCAACTCCAAATGGAAAAGATTCAGCATTTGGTGTTCTAAGAATAATATTTCTCCAGACACTGCTGAATTGCCTACGGTTCTGGATTATATGGTCCATTTTAATGGCCTAGGCCTCAGACCAGCTATTCTCAAGGTACACTTGTCAGCTGTTTCTGCATTTTTGTCCATGGGGAAGGCTTCCTCACTATCTTCCCATCCTGTGTCCTGTAATTTTTTAAAGGATTGTTTCACACCAGTCCCCTTTTTAGAGACCCTGCCCCTGTCTGGGATTTGAATGTTTGCATTGCTCACCTTATGCAACCCCCCTTTGAGCCTATATCTTCAGCAGAGCTTAAGTGCTTGACTTGGAAAACTGTGTTCTTGGTAGTCATTACCTCTGCCAGGCGTATCGGTGAATTGCAAGCCCTGACAGTGGAACCTGATTTTATCTCCTTTCATAGGGATAGAGTGGTTCTTAGAACCAATTGAAGGTTCTTGCCCAAAGTGGTTTCAGACTTCCATTTAAACCAGTCTGTCTCTCCCTGTTTTCTTCACTGCTCATTCTTCCTCAGGAGAGAGGAGGCTACACAGTTAGATGTCAAGAGCCCTTAGCTACTACATAGTGTACCAAGGGTCACAGGTTTGACTCCCTCCAGTTGTTCCTCACTTATGGAGAAGTGGGAAAGGGCAAACCTGCCACCAAAAGATCTATTGCAGGTGGATTGTGTCTTGTATACAATTCTGCTATGAAAAACTGGGAAAAACTCCAACCTCTGGCCTGAGGGCTCATTCCACAAGAGGTACAGCTGCTTCCCTGGCTGCGGCCAGGGATATCCCTCTCCTAGAAATTTGTCAAGCAGCCACCTGGAAAACAATCCATACCTTTACCAAGCATTACTCTCTGGATATCCAGGCTAGGAGTGATGCTCTGTTTGACACAGCAGTACTTCAGAGCCTATTCCCAAAGTAGGTTCTGTCCCTCCTCCATGGAGGGTACTGCTTGGTAGTCTGCAATTGTCAGAATACAGCAAGACTTGATGTTTGAAGAAAAAAATTATTCACCTTAGTAATTATTACTTCTAATGGAGTCTTGCTGTATTCTGACCTCCCTCCCTCCCTGTCTCCCCTCTCAGAACCTGTTTTTGGGAAGTGGGTGGGCAGGTGCAGTGTTGCACCCCAGGGGTGTATTTGCTTGCACCCTCCTCCCTTTTTGTTTGGGTGCTTATTTATTACTGTTGTTTTTGAGTACACTGGGTTTAGTTTTTGGGTTTCCTGACTTGAGTCTTCCTTGGGAATCCAAAACTTTTCAGCCAGTTGGCTAGTAGAATTTTTACAATTTCCACATAGAATTTTTAGTTTAGTTGGGCTCGTAAGAATCTGACGGTTTGAGTTCAGAACACTCTAGACAGACTTCAACCGAGCTCGGAAAGTTTCCTGCATGGAAAGTTAATCCTTAGTTCTCCGGGGCTGTTCAAAGGTTGGGAATCACCGCAATTGTCAAAATGCAGCAAGACTCCATTAAAAGAAATATAATTACTAAGGTGAGTAATTTATTCTTTTGTTCCTACACTACTGCGGCAAGACCTGCCCAGCAGCAGGGCCAACAGTCTCAAACTTGGCACCCTAGAGCCAAGTACATCGCTTCCTCGGTCAGGAAGCCCAGGGGAAGGGCCCCAGTGGCTCCTTGGCCGGTCCCTCCTCCTCCAAGCCTGCCTAGTGACGGTTTGCTGGGTGCCGCCCCTTGGCCGGTCCCTCCTCCTCCTTCAAGCCTGCCTAGTGATGGGTTGCAGGGTGCCACCCCCAACCTCGTCTCACCTCCCCTGGGTCCCCCTGTGGGGGGCTGGCTTAGCCACTTCCTTTCTGCCTGGTCTGCTATCACCACGGACCGCTGGGTGATGGAAGTGGTCGACATGGGCCTGCCTCTGGAGTTCAAGAAGATCCCTCTTTTTCAAGCCCGCACCTTGCGGGGGAGCTACTGGGTCTGCAGCCTCCCAGTCGGCTCTCTGAGATGACATCGACCAGCTCCTCCGCAAAGGGGTAGTCAGCAAAGTTGCGGATTCTCCTCTGTGCCCGGGGGTTTGTCTCCAGGTACTTACTGGTTCCAAAACGGACGGGGTGCTGGCGCCCCATTCTCTATCTGCACGACCTGAACAAGTTCCTATGGCCGCACACCTTTCGGATGGTAACCCTGGCTCAGATGATACCATCCCTGGAGTAGGGCATGGCTTTCTTTCATGTCCCAATCTGTCTGTTTAATCAGCGGTTCCTCTGCTTTCGAGCAGTGGGAACCCTCTACGAGTTCCGGGCCATGCCCTTCGGCCTCTCATCAGCTCCCAAGGTCTTCACCAAATGCATTGCAGTGGAGGCAGCATTCCTGTGGTGCCGAGGGGTCCAGGTCTACCCTTACTTGGACGACTGGCTTGATAGCAGGTCCCTCCAGATATGAGGTGGAGCAGTCCAGAGATCTGGTCATCCAGGCTTGCTCTCAACTCTGCCTCTTCATCAGTGAGGCCAGGTCGGAAATTGTGCCCTCGCATGCGATTCAGTTCATCGGGGCAGAGCTCGACTTTCCAAGTCAGAGCCCGGCTCCTGGCAGACAGGGGCGAAGTCCTTTCCTCCTTTTCCCAATCATTTCTGGTTGGTCAATTGCGCCCTACCTGGGATTTCCTGCGCCTCATGGCGGCTTGCACCAGTGTGGCCTGTTGGGCCTCCTGGCATATGCTCCCCCTTCAGTAGGGGTTGGCCTGGCAGTGGTCTCAGCGCTCAAGTCATCTAGACCAGCCAGTCTCTGTGACCCAAGAGATGTGGGAAGGCCTGCAGCGGTAGCTCGTCCCAGCTCATCTGCAGGAGGGAATCTTGTTCGTCCACCCCGAGCCGACTGTTATCCTGACTACCTATTTCTCTCTGGGTTGGCGTGCCCATTTGGGGGGAGCACTGAGCCCACGGACTCTGGTCTACTCAGGAGTCCCAATGCCACATCAACCTGCTGGAGCTCCGAGCGGTCCGGCTAGCCCTGACTGCCTTCACTCTGTTTGTTCGGGGTCAAGTGGTCCAGGTCCAGATGGACAACACCACGAGTATGTATTATCTCAACAGACGGCGCGGCACGCACTCCTTGTCTCTGTGAAAGGAAGCTCTTCACATTTGGTCTCTCTTGCTCAGCCTGGAGGTGGATCTCCTAGCCATTCATGTGGCAGGAGCCTCAAACAGTCCGGCTGATGCCCTCAGCCAGATAGGCGATGCATCTCACGAGAGATCTCTCCTGCCGGAGATAGTACAAGACCCGTTCTCCCACTGGGATACACCTCATGTGGACCTGTTCGCCTCCAGTGAGAACGCCAAGCTGAGGTTGTACCATGCCCTCCCCCTTAGCAGGGCTTGCTGCAGGGGGATGCCTTCTCCAGGCCGTGAACCCCGGGCCTCTTCTATGCCTTCTCTCCTCTGCCCTTGATCCGCAAGGTGCTCCTCAAGATCAGGAGAGAAAAGGCGCAGGTGATCTTGGTAGCACCAGACTGGCCTTGCCAGTTCTAGAATCCAGATCTCCTAAGCTGTAGGCTCCAGAGGTGGCTTTCAGCCCGTCCAGACCTACACTCAGTCAGCGAGGAGAAGGTACTCCATCCGGACCTTCAATCCCTGCACCTGGTGGCCTGGTTCCTAAGCGACTAGAGATCTTACTTTGAGTTAGAGCTCTTGCAGCAGGCTATAACAATTAGGACTACGCCGCAGGCACTAGGACCACACGGTGAAAACTTCTGCCAGCAATACCAGCGGGGGACTGCCCCAGATTCTGGCCCCGGCCCGTCGGTCAGGGTACAAGAGGGGGTGGACCCAGCTCCACCTCAGTTCTTTCCCGCCACGTACCACGCACGTGAAGCTAGTTGCTGTCTGCGATTCTCAGCGTGAAAAGAATTTCTACAAGCAAGTTTTCAACGGTTTTCTCCGTTTTTTCCTACTCCGCGGCTGACGTCTGTGCTGCTGCTGTTCGGCTTGGATTTTTCCGCGTTTTGGAGTCTTTGCCTCTGTTTGTTGCCGTTGGTACCAACGTCAGTCCTTTTTCTTCCGCGGGTTCGATGTCTTCCCGGGCGTCTGTATCTCCTGAACACCTTAAGTGCGAGTGCCGGCGGCAAATTCCCGCTAAAGACGGACACCGGCGATGTGTTTTCTGCCTCAGCCCTGACCACGACACCGCTAATTGCACCGACTGCCAGGCTTTTATAAGCCGGACTCTCATCCGACACCTGAAGGCCCTTAAGGCCTACCTCGTGGAAAAGAAGATGGATCTGCACTCGTCTGAAGGGAAGAAAAAGGAAACGAAAAGGCATAGCAAAGAGCGTAGTCTGTCCCGGCACCGGTCCCAGTCTCGGTCCCGCTTGTGGTTGCGACCTTCCCCGGAAAAGGCCCGTCCTTCAGGCTCGGGTGAGTCGCCCCAGTCGTCTCCGGCTAAGGCCAGCCCGTCGGGGGAGCAGCCGGTCAAGCCAAAGGTGACTCCGCTCAGAGTCATCACCAAGTCCATGGGGGTAACTGCTTCGGCCCTACCGACCATGGCACTGGCGCCACCTGCTAAAGGCGCGCCTTCGGAGGTTGACTCTGTCGCCCCCTGGCTTCACCCTGTCGTCTGTCCTGGCACCGACGCCGGTTGAAGGGGCTAAGGACCCAGGGTCGGTCGTTGTCCTGCCGACGTCCCCGTCGCCCAAGTCCTCCTCCCCTGGGCCCTCAGGAGAGTTTCCTCTTCAGGCCCCGCTGTCTGGAGACTTCTTTCCCCGCGCGGCGGCTGAGATCTTCTCCCAGGATGAGCTCAAACAGCTTTTTTTCATTTTGGTGGGGGTAGGTTCACAAGTGAACCTCCCCGTCACCGGCCCAGACACCTCCACCGGATCTTGCGGGTGAACCACAGCCAGAGGGCGAGACCTCTCCGTTGAGGTCCCCGGAGCGCAGTTTTTTGCGCCCTTATAGGGCTCATTCCCGCTCTCGATCAGAGGACCACAGACGTCTGTCCCCTGCACACCAACGTCGGCGTAGGCATGGTCATGGGGTAGAGTCAGACTATTCTAACTTGGATAGTCGATCCTCCTCTTCATTGTCATCTTCTTCGTCTTCCCTCAGCCTCAATCGCTCCCCTGAGAAGGACCTGCCTTGCTCGCCTCCGGACGATCCTTCCTTTATGGATGTCATGAGGCATATCCAGGCTTCCAACGAGTGGGACACGGAAGACCTGGACCTGGAATACCGGAGATTGGCCAAATACCTGAGGCAGAAGGAGCCAAAGCCTTTGGTCATTCCTCCTTTGGTGGATACTTTTCAGGACCTGACTAGATCCACCTGGATGCATCCAGCCTCCATCCCGGCGGTTCCCAAAAAGTCGGATAGGCTCTATAAGGCTCCGAGGGCTAACCCTTTGGCGGAACACCCTCGGGCAGATTCAATTGTGATCATGGCTGCTCATTACAAGTCTCGACAGCAGAGGCACCTCAGCTCCCAGCCTCCCAACTTGGAGTCCCGCTACCTGGATCAGGTGGGCAAGAAGGTTTACGCTGCTTCCACCCGTTCCATTCGTTCCCTGAATTTCCTCATGCATATGGTGCAGTACCAGAATGCGTTGTGGGAACGGAGTCTTGAGCTGGCACAGGCCATGCCAGACTCCGACAAGAAGACAGAGCTCCTGGCCCTTTTACAGTTGGGCTCAGGGACGTAGGCTCTCATGTTCTGAGAGCCTCGATGGACATCATGGATATGGGGCAAGCCAGGCAGCCGCCTGGGGTTTGTCTTCGGCGCCATGCCTGGTTGAGGCTTTCGGGCTTTCACCAGGGTCTGCAGTCCAGTATCCGGAACCTGCCATTCTAGGGTGCCGTTTTGTTTGGGCAGGAGACGGAGGCCTTGATCTCCCGTCTCCAAGAATCGGGTAAGTCGATCTGGTTGGTCTGCCAGATGTACCGTGGCGACCAGCGACGCCCCCATCGCCGTCGACTTTTTCGAAAGTCCTCAGGCTTCAGCCCGGGGATCCCAGCAAGGGCAGAAAGGTGGCTTCCGCAGAAGATCCGGAAACCAGCAGTCTGGTGGACCTTCCACACGTGGGCCCAAGTCCTCCCAGGCCTCTCTCCCTACCCCCAGTTCTGTCCAATGACTCCCTTCCGGCCCCCCCGTGGTCAGACGTCCAGGGGGAGCCGGTTGGGAGCCGCTTCTCGCTTCATCTCGAAGGGTGGAGCTCTATTACCACAGATCAATGGGTCTTGGACATTATTCGGAGAGGACACACGTTAGAGTTCACAGAGTTTCCTCCACATACTCCACCAAAGCTCTCCCGTTATCCTCCTTCTCACATCCCACTATTAGAAGGAGAAACCTGGCCTCCTGCAAAAGAGCTTATGGAGTTCCTAGGAGCAGCGGGTCAGGGGTCCTACTCCCACTTTTTTCTGGTCCCAAAAAAGACGGGGGACCTTCGTCCCATTCTGGATCTCAGTCCGTTAAATCTCATTATAGAGTACAAAAAGTTCGGGATGGTGACTCTTCAGGGTCTCCTCCCTCTGCTGCACCAAGGGGATTGGCTCTGTTCTCTCGACATGCAGGATGCGTACATGCATATCGGGGTCTTTCCTCCCCACTGGAAGTTTTTGAGGTTCCACTTCCAGGGGGAGCATTTTCAGTTTCTAGTGCTGCCGCTTGGCCTCTCTTCTGCCCGTGAGTCTTCACCAAATGCCTAGCAGTGGTGGCTGCGGCTCTGAGGCCATTAGGCCATTATGTATTCCTCACCTCGACGACTGGCTTCTCATGGCCCCGCCATGGGACAGCCTCTACGCTGTCTCGAGACACCTATACTCTATTCCGAGAGCTGGGAATCACCCTGAACTTGAAAAAGTCATCCCCAGAGGCCAGATAAAAGCTCGCCTTCATAGGAGCGATCCCGGACTCTGTCCAGGGCATGGCTTTTCTCCCACAGGACAGTGGGATTCGACTGAACTTTGGCGGAGCGGATATCCATAGCACCTCGAGTTCCGGCACGGAACTTCCTCAGTCGATTGGGGCATATGGTGGCGGCCATTCCAATAACACCTTTGGCCCGTCTCCACATGAGAATCCCACAGTGGATGCTCAGGGTGCAGTGGGATCAATGCTACGACGACGTAGACGCTTTAGTCAGGATCTCTGAGCCAGTCAGGAGAACATTGCTTTGGTGGTTAGACTCCAGCAATCTGGAGAAAAGGATCAGCTTTCGTCTGGAGCCTCCAGGTCAGACTCTAACGACAGACGCATCAGACCTGGGTTGGGGGCTCACCTGGGTGTTCATCAAACGCAGGGGGTTTGGTCACCCGAGGAACGGTCCCTCCACATCAGTGTACTGGAAATGCGAGCGGTCCTCTACGTTCTTCAGGCGTTTCGGGAGGACCTGGTACCTGGCTCTCTTCTGGTTCAAATGGACAACATGGCAGTAGTCTTTTACATCAACAAGCAAGGAGGCACCCATTCCTGTCATCTTTGCCGGGAGGCGATGAGAGTCTGGTACTGGGCACTGGAACGGGCCATTCTTCTGTCTGCCATGCACGTTCCAGACGTCCTAAACAAGCTGGCCGACAACCTCAGCAGGTTGTGGGCCAGGGCGCACGAGTGGGAATTGCTGCAATCCATAGTGGATCAGCTCTTTGGAAGGTGGGGCCTTCCCGAGCTGGATCTGTGCGTCACCACACAGCGCCAAACTGCCACTATTTTGCTCGCGAGAGCACGCGCCTGGCATTTTTTGGCCAGATGTGTTATCCCTTTGCTGGGCAGGGAGGTTTCTTTATGCCTTTCCGCCTTTCCCTCTCATTCAGAGGGTTCTGCTCAAACTTCAGGCAGAGGGAGCATGAATGATTCTTGTGGCCCCCAATTGGCCTCGACAGATTTGGTTCCCGTTCCTGCAGCGGTTGTCCCTGGAACCAACAATCCCGTTGCCCATTGTCTCGCAACTGCTGTCCCAGGACCAGGGGTCTCTGGTTCACCCGGATCTCAGATCCCTGTACCTTCACGCTTGGCTCCTCCAGACGTAGCTAGGAACAGATACGGGGGTTTCCCCGGAAGTGGCTGAGGTCTTAGCATCCGTAAGAAAGTCCTCTACTCGCTCCACTTACACTATGAAGTGGAAGCGTTTCTGTCTCTGGGTCTTGCCACAGCATTTAGATCCTGTCACCTGCTCTGTGAACTCCACTTTGCAGTATCTCCTCTCCTTGTACGAGAAAGGCCTGAGCTATTCCTCTATCAAGGTGCACATGTGGGCAATTTCAGCCTATCATGCTCTCGTGGGAGAGAGAGCATTGGCGCAGTTGGACGTAGCCCAGTACCTTCTTAGGGGAATTCTACACATGAGACCTCCCATTAGGGACCCTGTCCCACCCTGGGACCTCCTTTTTATGTTGGAGAAACTCACCCTCCCTCCTTTTGAGCCCGCAGCAAGTTGTGAGCTGCGATGCCTGTCTTGGAAAGTTTTTATTTGGTTGCTGTTTCTTCCGCTTGAAGAGTTTCTGAGCTTCAGGCTCTGATGTGTAAAGAGCCCTATTTGGTTTTTCATAGGGAAAGAGTTTCCCTCAGAACTAATCCTAAGTTTCTTCCCAAAGTGGTCTCGGAGTTGACCCTCAACCAGTCAGTTGATCTTCCAGTTTATTTTCCTTCCCCTTCCAATAGAGGGGAGGCTCTCCTCCACACATTGGATGTCCACAGGTCCCTGAGGTATTACCTCTACAGAACGGTTCAGCACTGTAAATCGGAGCAACTCTATGTGGCTTTTGCACCACATCGCTTGGGTCAACCGGTGTCCAAGCAGGCTATCTCCAAATGGATAGTCCGTTGCATCTTGTTTTGCTACGAGCATCACAATAAACCCCTGCCGGGTCCGGTTAGGGGTCACTCCACCAGGGGAGTGTCAGCTTCTTTTGCCGCGATGCGGAATGTCGTCATTCAGGACATCTGTGTGGCCGCGACCTGGAATTCGGTGCATACCTTTATCAAGCATTACAGCTTGGATATCGTCTCCAGACGCCGTGCTGGCTTCGGCTTAGCGGTTTTGCGAGGACTCTTGTCCTGAGGGCCTCTGGAGTCAGCATATTTCTCCTCCCGGGGTCAGCTACCTCTTTGCTATGGGACTGCTTGGGATTCAGTCCTAATTGTTATAGCCTGCTGCAAGAGCTCTAACTCGAAGTAAGATAGTACAGTTATGTAAGAACTTACCGTAACGGTAGATCTTCGAGAGGAGCTCTTGCAGCAGGTGCTGCTTCCCTCCCGCTTTCCCCCTCGGAGTGTGCAGGTCTGTTTTCTTTCCTTTCTTGATGGTAGGCTTCGCCTCCTTTTCTTGTCAGGCCTTCTGCTGGGTACTGGCAGGAGAACTGAGGTGGAGCTGGGTCCGCCCCCTCTTGTACCCTGACCGACGTCAGGGCGGGGCCGGCGTCGGGGGTGGTTCCCCGCTGGTATTGCTGGCAGAAGTTTTCACCGTGTGGTCCTAGTGCCTGCGGCATATTCCTAATTGTTATAGCCTGTTGCAAGAGCTGCTCTCAAAGATCTACTGTTACGGTAAGTTCTTAGGTAACTGTACTTTCCAGGCCTTGGGTCTTTCCGATGAGGTCCTCTGCGTTGTTGAGGCGTCCCTCAAGGAGTCTACCAGAAAATGCTATGCCTTCAAATGGAAGAGATTCTGCATTTGGTGTCAGGGCAAGGGGTTGTACCCCTAGTCCTGTCCACTGGCTAGCATTTTGGACTACCTGTGGTCCCTTTCCCAGTACGGGCTTCGGTCGATGACCCTCAAGGTGCACCTGACAGTCACCTCTGCTTACCGGGCACGGACCAGCAAGCAGTCTGTGGTGCTGGAGAAGGTGGTCTGGTGCTTTTTCAAGGGCCTAGATCACATATCCCCTACTGCTGGTATTGGCCAAGCTCATGGGCAAGCCACTCGAACCGATGCACAGGTGTGACATTTCTCAACTGTCGTGGAAGCCCGCCTTCTTGGTGGCTATCATGTCAGCCAGAAGGATTGGGAGCTCCAGGTGCTTTCCATCGAAGCCCCCTACCTGGTCTTCCACAGGGACAAGGTTGTCCTACGCCCCGACCCTAAATATCTCCCAAAGGTGGTGCCTGAGTTTCACCTGAACCAGATGTTGACTCTGCTGGTGTTCTACCCCAACCACACCTCGGAGGCCAAGTACAGGCTTCATACTTTGGACCTGAGAAGAGCGCTCGCTTACTACAAATAGTGTACGGCCAAAGTTCGAGGAGAGGTTTGTCACCCACGCTGAAGCCGCACCTAGCAGACCTGCAGCAAAGCGGACGATTGGCAGGTGGATCACTTTCTTCTTTGATCTTTGCTACAGGTTGGCGGTGGGGAGCCTCCCACGGGGCTTAGGGCTCATTACACCCGTCATACCGCTGTGTCGGTGTCTGCTTCTAGGGTCATCCTTATCCAGGAACTCTGCAAGGCTGCTACCTGGAAGTCTGCACACACCTTTATTTCCCATTACCACATCTACCTTGAGTCACGCCGGAATGCTAGTTTTGCAGCCTCAGTTGTCTAGTCCCTGTTCCCTAAGTAGGAGGTGTGCGCCTTGCCTCCCTCCTCCCAGAAAACTACTGGGAGTCTGCCAAAACAGTGTGGACAGAGCAACATATCCATGCCCCTAGAAATACAGGTTGCTCGCGTGTAACAGGAGTTGTATGAGTGGTATGTTCCTCTACACTGACCCACCCGACCTACTTGACTTCGGCGCACAACCTGGCTTCCAGCGGGCTAGATCTGGCGTCATGGGGCGGAGCAGAGAGTTTCATCACCCGGGTGGGTGGGAGGAGCCAGCTTGAAGGCTTTCCGGCCCATCTTAAAACTGCAAGGTACCTGCCAAACAGTGAGGATGAACAACATATACCACTCCTAGAACTCCTGTTACAGATGAGTAACCTGTAATTCAAACAACATGAAGTCTTGCTGTATTCTGACTATTGCAGTTAGATCCTGCCTTTCAACTGCCCCGGAGAACAGAGTTAACTTTCCATGGCCAACGTGGAATGTTCAGCGCGAGCTTGGTTGAAGCCTCTGTCTGCTGTTTAAACTCCAACCGTCTGATTCTTTACTCCGCCTCACTGAACAGTCGCTCTGGAGATTTCTCCTTTGCTCGGTTCAAAAAAGTCAGTGTTGTTTTTTTCGCTCGGTTTCTGCCGAATTTCTGCTACTGAACCTGTCGGTTTAAGTCTCTGTGTGTGGTACCGTGAGTACTAGATAGGTTTTGCATTTAGTTTCTATGTGGAACTTGTAAATGTCGGTCAGATTGGTTTTAAAAAAAACTTTAGAATTAGAGTGTGGTAACCGGTCTGTATCGGTTCTAAAAAAATAAATAACAGATTTAATTACATTTTTTTCCAAGACCCGTAACACTGTCGGGAACCAATAGGGGAGTTTTGCCTGGTGGATTGCCGAGAAAAGGGTAATTTTTGGATAGGATTGGCCATGTGTGAGAAACCCAAGAAAAAAACCAGGCCCACTGGGTTTCAACACTGTACTGTGTGTGGGGAAGCCTTTGCTAAGGCTGATTCTTCCCCCACACCACCTGTGTTTATTGTCTGGGGTTTGACCACCTCGATTCAGACTGCCAAATTTGTAAAAGTTTTCCCATAGCTACCCTGGATAAGAGAGTAGGTAGACTGAGGGAAGGGGAGGCCGAGAAGTCCGCTGACCCGGATGGCCAGCCCGGTTCGGTTCCGACCGAACCAGAAGGAGTGCCTTCTGACCAGGGCGAAACTTCTTCGGGCAAAAGGAGAGCCGATTCCGAGGAGTCTGTTCTGGTTAAAAGAAAGAGCAGGGAAAAATCATCCGGTTCAGATCCACAAATTCTTTCTCTAACCGCTGATGAAATAGCCAAAGCAATAAGGATAGTTCAATCGCTAACTTTGGTTCCGGCCGAACCGGCACCATCTGTCAGGGGCTCGGTTTGGTTGGTTCCTCTGGTTCCGGATGATACTTTAGAAGAATTTTATGAACCGGAGGAGGGAGAGTATGAGGATAATGATGGTGATTATGAAAGTCTGGATGTGCCCGTTGACCCGGACATCTCCCCAGACAGACCTTCAGGTGTTTCTCCTGCTAGGCTTTGAGTCCCCTTCCCACTTTATGCGTTACAAGAAAGTGGCTGAAACCCTCTAGCTTCCAATGGAAGAAGTAGTAGAGGATCAGGAGGAGCCTGATTTTTGTCGAGATGGACATCCCAGAGTCCAGGAGATTGTCTATTCCCCTCCATAAATCTTTTGGGAAACAGACATTTAAAATTCTAAAGACTCCTAATTCCATACCTCCTGTGGACAGAAGAATGGCCAAGAGGTATACCCTTTCAGGCTCGGACACGGAGTTCCTTTCCCAGCAATGCAGCCATGTTGGGGTAGTGCAGGCTGCTGCTTGTGATAAGGCAAATATTCCCTTGGCTTCACACACCCCAGATAAGGACTCCAGGAGGATTGATGCCATCGCAAAAAAGCAGTACATGGCAGCATCTTTGGGACTCAGGCAGGCTAACTATATGGCCTACACAGCCAGATACTAAAAGTCCAGGTGGGACACTGCTGGCTCTGGCTAAACAGGCTCTTGACCAGTTTGCCAAGGAGCTGGAGCAGGTGGCTGCGGATGGGATTGAGGCATCCAAGGTGCAATTTCATGCTGCTGTGGACTCCAGTGATGTTTCATCTAGAGTCATGGCTACATCTGTGACTCTTTGGAGGATGGCTTGGCTCAGATGTACTAACCTATCACAGGATACCCAGGCTAAGGCCATGGATTTCCCTGTCATTGGTAATTCTCTGTTTGGGGGAGCAGACAGAGAACTACATGAAGAGGATGGATAAGTACAGGACCACCTACAGGAGTGCTCAGGCCAAAGAAAGGCAAGCCACTCCTCAGAGACAGCATTCCAGGGGCAGGCCCTTTCAAATGCCTTTTACCAAGCCCAGGCCTCCTCTTCTGCTTATGCTCGGGGCTCTTCAGAGAGAGACAGACGGGGAATGAGCAGGCCTGCTTCCACCCCTCAGCCTAAAGCCCCTGCCAAGCAGACCCCTGATGGGTCTGCCCGGGCCGATTGTCCAGTACCTGTAGGGGGCAGGCTGGCTTACTTTGTCCAGGACTGGAAGTCTTTGACATCAGACAAGTGGGTCCTGGAAGTAGTAAGCCAGGGACTGGTTCTCAGCTTCAAAAAATTTCCCAAGATGAGAACCAGATCCTTTCCACCTGCAAATCCATCAGAGACCCTTGCCCTAGAGGCAGATGTTTCTTCCTTCCTGGCTCTGAGCCATAGAAAGGGTTCCTACCCTACACAGGGGCAAAGGATTGTACTCCATGTACTTCCTAACCCCAAAAAGACGGAAGAATGGCAGCCCATCCTGGACTAAGATATCTGAACAAGCACCTTTTAAAACCAAACTTCAAAATGGTGACTCTGGGAATAATTCTGCCCTCTCTAAGGCCAGGGGACTGGCTAGCCTCCCTGTACCTCAAAGATGCCTGTTTTCACATTCCCATCAGTTGCTCCCACAGAAAGTACCTCAGGTTCGAGTTGCCCTCAGGCCACTATAAATTCAGAGCAATGCCCTTTGGCCTAACATCAGCCCCAAGGGTTTTCACAAAGTGCCTGGCAGTAGTAGTTGCTTTCCTAAGGAGAAAAAAGATCTCCATCTTTCCATACTTGGACGACTGGCTCATAGTGGGTCAGTCTCCAGACCAAGTCAAGTCACATCTGCAAATAACTCGGCAAGTGCTCACTTCCTTAAGATTCCTCCTCAACCTTCCAAAGTCGGTTCTCAAGCCAGTACAGCTCCTCACCTTTATAAGGACAGAGCTGGATACAATAGGAGCAAAAGCCTTCCATCCCCTGGACAGGGCAAGGACCCTTATAGAACTGGCCTCTTCATTCACCCTTCAGGTGTCTCGACCAGCAAGGCCTTTCTTACAAGATTCCAGATGAGGGACATTCGATTCCACTTAAGAGCCTTCTGGTCCCAAAGAAAGGATTCCCTTACCCAACTAGTCTCAGTGACTTGAACCCTGATCCAGGCTTTGCATTGGTGGCAGGATCAGGACAATTAGAGACAGGGAGTTCCTTTTGTCACTCAGTCTCATTCAGTGATACTCACCACAGATGCCTCTTTGCTGGACTGGGGAGCCCACTTGGGGGATCTTACCACCCAAGGGCTGTGGTCACCTCGAGAATCTCTGCTTCACATCAGTCTCTTGGAACTCAGAGCAGTGTTTCTGGCACTGCAAGCCTTTTCCAAATCTGTACAGAACAAGGTTGTCCAGATCCGAACAGACAATACCACTACAATGTGGTACATCAACAAGCAAGGAGGCACTCTGTCTACGGCCATGTGCATAGAAGCAATGAAGGTGTGGTCTCTGGCCTGTTCCCTGCAAACCTCTCTGATAGCAGTTCACCTCCCAGGGAAGGATAATGTCATAGCAGATGCTCTCAGCAGGATATCCCAGGGCTATCACGAATGGACCCTAGATCCCCTAGTTTTGGAAGTGATTTTCTCGAGATGGGGCACTCCACAGATAGATCTTTTACAGCCCCAGACAATCACCAACTTTCTTCTGTTGCAGACCCCAGTGTTGGGCTCAGTCCCCTGAATGCTCTGATTCTGAATTGGGAAGGAAGTTCTTGTTCTATGCCCCCCCGCTCAAAGTGCTAGTCAAGATCAGGTCTCAACCATGCAAAATGATTCTGATTGCTCAAGACTGGGCCAGACAGCCCTGGTACCCACTGTTGCTGTCCTTAACAGTCCACCTTCCTCTGTCGCTCCCCAGGAATTACAACCTGTTGACATCCTCTCGGGAGGATTTGGTATCCGAACCTCAAATCTCTCAATCTCAAGGCCTGGCTCTTGAATAGTTAGTTTGCTGATCTACACCTTTCTCAAGGGGTTTTGGATATACTAAAGGCTTCTCAAAAGCCTTCCATCAGAAAGACTTACAACTCCAAATGGAAAAGGTTCTCTATTTGGTGCTCTAATAAGCATATTTCTCCAGAATCTGCTGGGTTGCCTACAGTCCTGGACTATATGGTTCATCTTAATGGCTTGGGACTTAGGCCAGCTACACTTAAAGTGCATATGGCAGCTGTTCCTGCCTTCTTGTCATTAGCAAGCCCTCTCCTCTGTCAACCCATCCTGTGTTTTAGTAAGTTCTTCAAGGGATTGCTGCACACCAATCCCTCTTCTCCCTTAGGGACCCTGCTCCTGCTTGGGACTTTAATGTCTGCATTGTTCAGCTTATGCAACCACCCTTTGAGCCTTTGTCCTCTGCAGAGCTTAAGCACTTGACTTGGAAAACTGTGTTCTTTGGTAGCCATTATCTCTGCCAGGCGTATTGGTGAATTGCAAGCCCTGTCAGTGGAGCCTGATTTCATCTCTTTCCATAGAGAAAAAGTGGTCCTAAGAACTAACAGGAAGTTTTTGCCTAAGGTGGTTTCAGATTTCCACATTAGTCTCTCTTCCTGTTTTCTTCGGTGACCAGTCCTCTTCTGGAGAGAGGAGGTTGCACAGCTTGGATGTTAAAAGGGCTCTCAGCTACTACATAGAGCGCACTAAGGGTCACAGGTTCGAGTCCCTCACATATGGAGAGGTTGGTAAGGGCAAACCTGCCACTAAAAGATCTATTGCCAGGTGGATTGTCTCTTGTATACAATTCTGCTATGAAAAACTGGGTAGAACACCACCCTCAGGCCTGAGGGCTTACTCTACTAGAGGTACAGCTGCTTCGCCAGGGATATTCCTCTTAGAAATTTGTCAAGCAGCCACCTGGAAAACAGTCCATACATTCACCAAGCATTACTCTCTGGATATCCAGGCTAGGAGTGATGCTCTGTTTGGCACAGCAGTACTTCAGAGCTTATTCCCAAAGTAGGTTCTGTCCCTCCTCCATGGAGGTACTGCTTGGTATTCTGCAGTAGTCAGAATACAGCAAGACTTCATGTTGTTTGAAGAAAACATTACTCACCTTAGTAATGTTGTTTCTTCTAATGGAGTATTTTGCTGTATTCTGACACCCCCCCCCAAACAAGAACCTAGTATCTTCCTGGACGTAAGTCTCCACCACTCATTCACACTATTGGGATCTGCTCCGGAGGCACTAGGACCCAGCGGGAGCAAGCTTTTTTGCTGGAGGGCCGGCACTAGAGATGGGGCCGCGAGGAGTGGCAGCATGAGCCTCGGCTCGTGCGGTAATGACTGTCTCGGCGTCAACCCTCCAACCACCTCAGTTCCTTTTTTCCTGCTGTCGAGTGCACTTCAGTGATGACGTTGCTCGCCCGGCGGGAGTCAAACTTCAAACTAGCAGCATAGTTTTCAGTTTTGTTATTTTGTAGTAATATCTCGAATAAGTATCGCTTAAGTTTATTCTTATTTTTAAAAAGTCTCAGCCTACTTTGACGGAGTCGACCATGAGCAGGTCAGGTGATGGTAGGAGACGTTGTATGAAAGCTGTTCAGTCAGTCGGGCTGGGTCCGGTCCGCCGCCTTCTCCAGAAGGGGGGTCTGACAACGGTCAGTCCAATGCCTGAGGGGACGGGTGGTCTTCTCGGAAGCATAAAAAGAAACTGTCGAATTCTCTGCACCGTTCGGCCTCGAGCTCTTCTTCAACCCACAGGTCAAAAAAGAGAAGGCATCACTCGAGGTCGCCCTCTGATATGTCTGCGCATAGACGGTCGGTTATTGGGGCTAGTTGCCGGCCTCCTCCTTCGGAGTCGGCAGCTTCTGTTTCTGGTAGCCGACGTCTTTGACATCAGAGCCCTACCCCGGCCGCTGGTAGGTCTTCAGATGAGCAGTTTCATAAGTGGGCCGCTCTTATGGAGCAATGGGCTTGGAGGTTGGTTCAGCTACCTGGCTCGGTCACTCGGGGCCTTCGGGTTTTAGGAGACCAGGTAGGTGGTTGAGCCTCCTGGTCACGCTGCACCATCTTTGGTGCCACGACCACGCTTGGGTGTCTCTTCCCCCCACATGGCTGCGTGCACTGGGGCCACACCGATGCCTTTATCTCTTCTCTTCTTCCTTCTTACTTCAAATACTGTTTTTGGAGTCTTGGAGTGTTTTGGCTCCTCAGTGTTGATGGCACGGATGATCTGTCGGGCCGTCCGCCTCTTGGTGCGTCTGCCTCGGCGCCTTCCGTGCCGTGCTGCCTTCGCGCCCAGGGGCTCTTAGGGCGCCTTCCGTCAGAAATCCTACTTCACTCTTCCTTCATCCTTTCCTCTGATTTTTCACCTTTCCTGTCCATACAGTCCCTCCTAGACTGTCAGGAGATTACATTGAGCCTGGCCCAGACCTTCGGCTGGGGGATGAAGTGGATGAAGCAGGGTCTATTCCTGCTGCAGAGCCTGTGGTCGAGGACCTGTCCTTTTAAGTCTCTGCTGAAAAATTTGATTTGCACTCTTTCTCTCCAGACTACAGACATTGATCCCGGGAAATTAAGACTCCAATATCTTCATGCTCCGTAGATCCCTACGGGTTTGACTCCTCCGGTTCAGCCTTCCTTTGAGACGCTGTCTCAAATGGTATGGAATAATCCTGCTCTCACACCTTCGGTGGCTAAATCCATAGATAGGAAATACTCAGCCCCCAAGGATCGACCCATTTTGGCGTCTCAAGCCTTTGCGCTTCCTATTGTAGTACTGGCTGAGAATGATAAGGTCGTCCTTCCCCAAACTACTACAGCTCGACCTATTAAAGAAGAATCTCTTAAGATAGACTCCTTAGGTAAGAGAGTCTTTGCTGCTTCCACCCAAAGTATGCATATCGCCAGCTACCAAGGCTGTTTCTCTCAATATGAGTATATCCTTTGGCACACTATCAAACACATGGTTGAAGCTCTACCGGAATCTGATGCAAAGCCAGAGCTTCTTCAGACCATTACCAGAGGTATCAAATCTAACAACCAGCAGGTTAAAGCAACTATGGATGCTTTCGACACTGCTTCCCAAGTGGCGGTTGCTGGTATTTGTACCAGCCATCATTCCTGGCGGCGCACTTCAGGGTTCACGAATGACGCACAGCAGCAGGTAATGGCGTTGCCTTTTGATGGTGCGTATCTTTTCGGTCCTCAGGTAGAACAGGCTCTAGAAGCTACACAAAAGACTAGGTCAGTCATTAAGTTGGCTCGACCTCCTCCTGTCTCCCCCCCCCCCTTGAGGGAGTGTCAATAAACGCCAGTTTCATAACAGTCAGTCCTTTCGAGACAGAGGAAGTTTCCATAAAAATCAAACTTCCCAACCTCAAAAGAAAACTCAACAGAAAGCACAAGGGCCCAAAGCGCCCAGCACCACCTTATGAGTTGCTGGCCCAAGTCCCATCTCAAATGCCCAAGGTGGACTTTTCCTCAGCGGTGGGAGGTCGTCTGATGCACTTCTACAATCAGTGGAAGTCCATAACCTCAGACAAATGGGTCCTTCGGGTAATCCGCGAGGGGTATTCACTCAATCTTGTGGAGACCCCTCCGGATCGTCCCCCCAAATGACAGCCCAGACTGTCATCCCTTCAGTCAGACCTTCTCGCCGCCGAGATTCAGGGCCTTCTGAACAACAGGGCAGTAGAAGTAGTGCCGCTGCATCAACGAAACACAGGGTTCTACTCCCATTACTTTCTGGTTCCAAAGAAAACCAGGGGCATGCGCCCCACTTTGGATCTCAGAAAACGAAACAAATTTCTGCCCAAGGAGAAATTCAAAATGATTTTTCTAGGAACCTTGTTACCTTTGCTTCATCAACACGACTGGCTAGTCTCCCTAGACATGCAGGATGCTTACCAGCACATTTCTATTCACCCAAGGCATCACAAATTCCTGAGGTTTGTGGCTCTGGGACAGCATTATCAGTTCAGAGTCCTGCCCTTTGGGCTATCCTCGGCACCATGGATTTTTACAAAGTGTTGTGCAGTTCTCGCAGCGCACCTCAGAAAGGTCGGAATACAGGTGTTTCCTTATCTGGACGATTGGCTTCTGGTAAGTCCTTCCAGGCAGGGAACTCTGGATGCTGTAGATATGAGTTCTTGCTTCCTCACGTCCTTGGGAGTTCTGCTAAACCTCAAAAAGTCACAGTTGCAGCCCTCCCAGAGGCTCCTTTTTATAGGGACTCTTCTGGACACCTCCTGTGCGAAGGCTTTTCTTCCACAGGACAGGAGGAACGATATCCTTCAGATGGCCCGTCACATCGGGGAAGACAACTCAGTCCCAGCTCTCTCGATGCAACGGATGCTAGGTCTCATGGCATCCTCGGTGTTCACTGTACCCCTAGCACGTCTGCACATGAGAACTTCTCAGTGGATGCTCAGTACTTGAGTGGTCCCCAACCACTCACCCGCAGTCCTATCCCATCAAAGTGACAGAACCTCTAAAGAGGTCGCTCACCTGGTGGACTCGAGAGCAATCTCCTGGAAGGGTATCCCTTTGCTCCTCTGGATCATCAGATTTCGATTACCACAGACTCCACCCTGATGGGATGGGGAGCTCACTGTCAGGCTCTCCATACTCAAGGTACGTGGACTCTGGTCGAGTCCCAGCTTCACATAAATGTCCTAGAAATGAGAGCCATCCTTTATGCGGTCTGAGCGTTGAAGGACATTCTCTGTCACAAGAACATTCTCCTTCAAACGGACAAAAAAGCAGTGATGTACTACATCAACAAGCAGGGCGGTGCTCACTCTTACCCCTTGTGCAGGGAAGCGATGAGTGTGGGAATGGTGCTTGGAGCACAAGGCTCTAATTCAAGCGGTCTACCTACCGGGAATACAGAACGAACTGGCAGACCGTCTCAGCAGAACAGACAGATCCTCACGAATGGTCTCTCGACTCAACCATAGTTAAGTCACTATTCAGAGAGTAGGGAACTCCAGACCTGGACCTTTTTGCATCCCCACTCAACGTAAAACTGCCTCTCTTCTGCTCCAGAAATGTAGGGCCTGGCATTTTCTGTCAGGATGCGTTCAGGTTGCAGTGGACAAAACACTTTCTTTACGCCTTTCCACCTCTTCCTCTAATTCAGAGGGTACTCCTCAAGTTCGAATCCCAGGGGGACAAAATGATCCTCATTGCTCCCTTCTGGCCTCGACAGCTGTGATTTCCACTACTCAACAATATGTTGGCAGTTCCTCCGAGACCACTCCCCCTTCAGACGAACCTCTTGACTCAGGGGCCTGTGGTTCATCCCAACCTGAGATCGCTTGACCTTCACGCTTGGCTCCTGAAGAGGTAGAAGTAAACCGGTTCAATGTCTCTCTAAGGGTTTCAGATATTCTTCTGGCTGCATGGAAACCAGTCACTAGGAAAACTTACACAGCCAAATGGAAGCGTTTTTCACTCTGGTGTGCAAAGTCCTCTTTGAATCCTTTTTCCTGCCCACCAGATAAAGTTCTGGAGTACCTCTTAGACCTCTCAAATTCGGGTCTACAGTACTCTACAATGAAAGTTCACCTTAGTGCCATTTCAGTGTATCATGAGCCGGTTTTTTCCTTCTCTCTGGCTGTTACCTGTGGTTAAGAGGTTTCTTAAAGGAATTCTGCATACCAGACCTCCAAGACGTCCAGTTGCAGCCTGGGACATTAATCTTGTGCTAGACATGCTCACTCGGAAAGCTTTCGAACCTCTGGCTACCTGTGAGCTAAAATTTCTCACCTGGAAGACGTCTTTCCTAGTGGCCATTACCTCAGCCCGCAGGGTCTCTGAGATATATGCCCTGGTCACAGACCCTCCGTATACTGTGTTCCATAAGGACAAAGTAGTCCTTAGGACTCATCCTAAATTTCTTCCTAAGGTTGTGTCAGAATTTAATCTAAACCAACCTTTGGTCTTTCCCTCTTACTTTGCTGACTTCCAAAATGAAGGAGAACGATCTCTTCATTCCTTGGACGTTGAGAGCTTTGCGTTTCAACTCTTTCACTTGAGGAACACCTTTCCAAGTGTGCCTGCAGAAAACAGATCCATTTTAAGGATCCTCATTCCTCCTGTGTGTGGGGCTTAGGCCTGGACCACAACACCAAGGCCTGCACTTCCTGCCAAGGGTTCAACAGCCGCACCAGGATCCGCCATCAGAAGGCACTTCAAGGCTTACCTGCTGGAAGAAAGACTTAGTAGGATGGACCAAGAACCTTCCTCCCGGGGCAATTCTTCTTCCAAGGCCCATAAACACCAGGACAAACACTGGGAGAAAGCAAGGTCCAGATCCACTAACTGGGCCCCAGACTCCCGTAGCTCAGGCCTCACCAGGTCGGACCTCTCTCTCTCTCTCTCTCTCTCTCTCTCAGGGCTCGTTCTCAGCCCCCTCCAGTCAAAGTCTGAGCCTCGGGCGGTTCTTCGATTCTCCAGTCCATCAAGACTTCAAGGCCCTCTGCTTCTTCCAAACCCCATAAATCTTGCTCATCGACATGACGTCAGGACCCCGACTCCAGGTCTGTCTCCCAGCCTCCCAGAGGTACGTATCCACCAGCCAGGAAGACTGAAAAACTGATGTCCCTAAAGCAGACGTTGGACCCGACGTCAGCCAAGCATATAAAGTCAGCCAGGCGTTCGCCGGACCCAAAAACATCAGCCAAGCGACCAACATCGGCCTCGCGTTCACCAGAGCTGAAGACTGCCACCCAGTTATTGGTGGACACCGTTACAGGGACTCACGGAGGAGGAGGAGGACACGACGCTGCCCAAAGACCAGGCGGCGACACTGAAGATGCGCCCTATGAACCTTCACGACCAACGGCCAGAACAGGCCGTTGTCGGGCATGAATTTGCAAGAAGTAAAGGACCTATTTACTTTCTGGTGGGACACTATCCGAAAGGATGTGGTCCCTGTAAAACCTCCTCCTGCTCCTCCACGTTCTGCGCCCCCTCCTCCACCACAGGGGCCAGCGGGATGACCACCAACCCCTAAGGAGCAGACTCCACCTCCCAGGGGTAGATCCAAGGATCGGAGAAGGCTTCCCTCAAGATCTCCATCAGGGTCTCCCAGCCCCAAGTGACCTAAACGTCGTCGGTATACTCAGTCAGGGGAGGACTCCAGATTGGATACCTCTGATTACTCCAGATCTCCTTCTCCACTCAGGATTCCATCATCTGACCCATATGACCTGCCCAGGTCTCCTCTAGATGATCCCACTTTCTCTGAGATCATGAGGCACCTCTAGGACAATATGGGATGGGGTGCTGAAGACCTCGACCCCGAAAGACAGCGCCTTGCCCGTTATCTTTGGCAGAAAGACCCAAAGCCTGTGGTAGTGCCACCCTTGGTGGACACCTTTGCGGACGTCACCAAGGCTGCGTGGAAGCGTCCGCACTCCACTCCTGCTGTGCTGAAGAAAGCTTACCACCTGTACAAGGCCCATGAGAGGACCAGTACTTGGCTCAACAACTTCTGGCAGACTCCCCTGGTCATTACGGCCTCACATGACTGGTCCCAAAGACCGCAACACATGAGCACACAGCCACTAGACCAGGAATCCAAACATTTGGATGCCCTGGGGAGACGCATGTATGCGGCTGCTACATGCTCCATCAGGTCCCTGAACTACCTAACCCACATGGTATGGTTTCAGAACGCCCTATGGGAACAGGGCCAGTACCTGGTAGATAAACTTCCGGATGGCGATCAGAAGGTGGAGCTCCTAACTCACCTCCGCACAGGGTCTGATGTGGGTACCCAAGTACTACGAGCCGCATCCAATTCCGCAGACTCGTCCGCCAGAGCTGCAGCTTCAGGCGTCTGTCTCCGGCGACACTTCTGGCTCCGTGTCTCTGGCTTTACCCCGGACGTACAGAAGAACATTCTTGATGTCCCTTACAACAGCGAAGTAATCTTTGGTGAACCCTTGGAGAAGGATATCACCAAACTCCAGGATGCTGGGAAGGCAGTCAGGTCTGTACAGGCCATGTACAGATCCAGGCCTGGTTCCTTTCGTAGGAACCAGAGCTGTTTTCGCAGCCAGCAACAAAGGCAGCAGCCACGTTCCCCCCTGCAACAAAGGGGCATCTTTCAGCATAAAGCCCAGGCTAAGTCATCCCCAGGCAGAGCCCAAGCACTACACCAAACCGGCCCAGCCTGCAGGGACCAGTGCTGCCACAGCATGACTCCTTCCCAGCCCCCGGCCCTCCTCTGGATCAACAGGCACAAAAGGTCGGGGGTTGCATCGCTTGCCACTTTTTAGGGTGGCAGTCGATTACCACAGACCAGTGGGTTCTACCAATTGGCCAAGAAGGGTCACGTTATAGAATTTCTCGTCCACCCACCAGCAAGACCCCCCCCCCTTCCCGTTACTCGGATCAGCACGACGTGCTCATACTGCAGGAGGTGCTCGCGCTTCTGGGAAAAGAAGTGATACAGCACGTACCACGGAACCAGAGGAGTGCAGGGTATTCTCACTTCTTTCTGGTTCCCAAGAAAACGGGATCTCCGTCCGATACTGGATCTCAGCGACCTGAACAAATCTGTCCTGTACAAACGCTTCTGCATGGTGACCCTCCCAGGTCTGATTCCCATGCTCAAGCAGGGCGCCTTTCTAACGTCCTTGGTCATGCAGGACGCTTACCTGCAGATACCCATTGCTCAAGCGCAGAGGAAGTTTCTGCACTTCGAGTTTCAGGGCCACCATTCTCAGTTCTGAGCCCGCCCCTTCGGACTGTCATCGGCACCTCTGGTATTCACGAAGTGTATGGCGGTCATAGCGGCGAGACTGAGACGAGACCACTACATGTTCCCCTACCTGGATGACTGGCTTCTCATGGCGCCCTCTTGGGAGGCCTTGATATCCGCTATTCATTATACTCTGTCTGTTCGAGACCCTGGGCATCCTGATCAATCAAGAGAAGTCACGCCTGGTTCCATCACAGACTCTGCAGTTCATAGGCGCAGTTCTGGACACCGTCGAGGGGAAAGCTTTTCTTCCCTAGGACAGAGCAAAACACATCAGATCCCTCATCAGGGACATTTTGGCGAAGGCCGTTCCTGCCAGATTGGTACTTTGCCTGGTCAGACACATGGCTATGGCCATTGCAACAGTCCCGCTTGCTCGTCTCCACATGCGGGTCACCCAGTGGATGTTACGGGCCCAATGGAATCAAAAGCAAGACCATATGCAGCTTCCAATCCGGATCACGAATGTCGTAATCTGGGATTGGCAATGGTAGCTAGATCCGAAGAATCTGTTGGCGGGGGTTCCCTTCATTGCGCCATCTCAGATTGTGACACTCTCCACAGACGTCTCAGGGCTCTGATGTGGAGCACACCTTGACGGTGTCTGGGCCTGTGGACAGCCCAAGAGAATCGGCTTCACATAAATATCCTGGAAATGAGAGCAGTTCTTTACGCCCTGCAGGCCTTCCAGTCGGAGATTCCACCGGGTACTCTTCTGTTACAGACAGACAATTCTGCAGTGATGTATTACCTCAACAAACAAGGAGGCACCCATTCCAACCTGCTTTGCAGGGAGGCCATGAGGGTGTGGGATTGGGTTTTGCAACACGGCGCAAACCTCATCGCTGTTCATGACCCAGGAGTGGACAACATCCTTGCAGGTGGCTTGAGCCATTCTCAGGCCAGAGTCCACGAGTGAGAACTACTCCAGGAGGTAGCAGAGGATCTGTTTCGCAGGTGAGGTACACCAGAGTTGGACCTTTTTGCGTCCCCATCCAACGTAAAACTGCCCAATTTTTGCTCGCTAGATCCTGGGCCTGGTGTCTTCTGGCGAGACGTGTTGTCCCTCTCCTGGGTGGGCAGATTCCTCTGTGCCTCCCCCTTCCGCTGATCCAGAAGGTTCTTCTGAAACTTCACAGAGGAAGCGACGCTGATACCTATTGCACTGTTCTGGCCCAGGCAGATCTGGTTCCCTCTACTACATCAGCTATTGAGGGAACCTCCGGTGCCTCTGCCAATCGGCTCTCACTTGCAGTCTCGGGAGGAGGGCTCCTTGATCTATCTGGACCTTCGTTCGCTGAGCCTGCACGCTTGGCTCCTAGAGACATAGCCATTTTGAGACACAGGGTCTTGCAAGAGGTAGCTGACGTTCTGGTGGACGTCAGAAAACCGGCCACTCATGCTACTTATGCCATGAAATGAGGCAGATTTTGCCTATTGGCTCAAGCGTGGGGGTTTTCGCCTCTAGACTGTCCAGAAAAGTCAGGCTTGGCCTACTCCTCGATCAAAGTACACCTCTGTGCCGTCTCAGCCTATCGTTGTCCTATAGGCCAACGCACCATATCTCAGTTGGACACGGCACAAGCTTTTCTGAGAGGTATTCTCCACCTTAGACCTCCAATTAAGGATCTACCCTTTGTCCTGGAGCAGCTTACTCTGCCACCCTTTGAACCTGCTGTGGATTGCGAGCTACGTCTTCTTGCTTGGAAGACGTTGTTTTTAGTTGCCGTTGCCTCAGCCCGAAGAATTTCTGAACTTCATGCACTCATGTGCAAAGAGCCTTATTTGGTTTTTCATCAAGATGGGGTATCCCTACAAACCAATCCCAAGTTTCTGCCTAAGGTGGTCTCAGCGCTCACCCTTAATTGGGACATCGATCTACCAGTGTACTTCCCCAACTATTCTAATCGAGGAGAGGCTCTGTTGCACACCCTCGATGTGCATAGGTGTCTACGATACTACCTGACCAGAACCAAACACCACTGAAAATCGGACCAGCTTTTTGTCTTGTTTGCCCGCGAGGATGATGGGAACTCCTGTTTCAAGCAGTCGCTGTCCAGGTGGCTCATTCAATGTATTACGTTCTGTTACCAAAAGCGCAACAAACCCTTACCAGGCGTGGTCAAGGGTCATTCCACAAGAGGGATGGCATCTCCTTTGCGGCCCTAAAGAATGTGTCCACCTCGGCCATCTGTGCTGCAGCTACTTGGTGCGACGTGCGCACTTTCTTCAGGCATTATAGCCTGGATATTGCATCGAGGCGAAGAGCAGGTTTTGGTCTATCAGTCCTTCAAGGATTTCTGTCCTAGGTTTTGGTTCCATTAAGGATTTCTACCTTCCCTCCTCCCAATGGTGTGGGATCTCCATTATTGTTAGAATCTGTCTAATGGGTGTAACCTTCTGCAAGGGCTGATCTTACTCGAGATACAGCCTTGCAGCAGGTTACACCATTAGGACTGAAGACGGCAGCCAGGATCCCACGGAAAAATTCTAGCTAGCTTATTCATGGGACCGCTCCGTCCAGTCCCGCCTCCGACGCCAGGCGTAGTACATAAGGGGCGGTCCCACAGGATTCCCAGTTCTTTCCCGCCATCGACTTGCATGTGTCTCGACCCTTCTGTTCGCTTTCAGCGTCGGCGACGCGGTTAAGTGTTTTCCTACGGAAATTCATTCTTTGGATCAGTCTTTTTTCTGATGTCCTCCTCGACCTCCGGGTCACTCCTCCTAAGTGCGCCTGTGGGAAGAAGATCCCATTCAAGGATCCGCACTCGGCCTGTGTCTTGTGCCTGGGCCCAGACCACGACACCCGGTCCTACTCCTTTTTCCAGGGCTTCAATAGCAGAACCCAGATCCGACGCCAGAAGGCCCTCCAGGCTTTTTATTAGAAGAGCGCCTTAAGACCATGGCTTCTAAGGGGGATTCGTCGCAGAAGGCCCCTTCAAGGTCCCCGTCTAGGGCCTCTAATTCCCGCAGCTCTGGCTCCAGGCCCGACCGCTCTCCTTCCTGGGCCAGCTCTCAGCCTCCCCCCGCTGCGGTGAGCAAATCTTCTGCCTCTTCTCAGGCCAAGACTCCCAGGCCTTCCTCGTCCTCCAAGGCCCTGGCTAAGTCGGGGGGATCGCCACCATCACCATAGGTCGGGTTAACCCGCCATCCTGAACCCGACGTCAGGTCTGCCTCCCTTCCGCCGCTCCACAGGAAGACCAAGGAGCTTACCTCGCTCAAAAAGCCGCGTGACCCGACACTGATTCATCCGCTTGCCTGCCTTCTCGCCATAGATCCCAGAGCCGCTGCGGGGCTGGGCGGACCGCCGCCGGCCAGGCGACTTATCATCGGACGCCGGTGGGGGGACTGGCACCCGCTCCGCCTGAGAAGAGGACCCCGACGCCTCCGACCGACGTCTGTCAGACCACCATCACTGAGGAGGAGTTTACTCAGCCCGAGGACCAGACGGGCGACCCCGGTCCCGTTGAGACTCCCAGGGCACCTTCGCCTACACCCGAGCCCCCTGCGGAGCCGACGCCAGGACCAGACGACCGGCGCCCGGGCCGTCGGGATTTTCCTTTTCAGGGGTGAAGGAGCTGTTCACTTTCTGGTGGGATACCGTCCAAAAGGACATGGTTCCCACGCCACCTCCGCTTCCTCCTCCTCCTCCTTCTACACCGGTTGTCCCTCCGGTTCCTGCGCCCCCTTCTCCATCTGGGTCTGCAGGCTGGTTACCTCCTCCCTGGGAGCCTAGGACCCCTCCAAGGGGGAGATCAGAAAGGAGGAGACCTCCGTCCAGATCCTCTTCTGGGTCACCCAGTCCCAAGAGACCCAGACGACGACGCTCGCCTTCGACGGAGGACACGGGATCGGACTTCTCGTCATTGAGATCCCCAACTCCCCTCTCCATCACTTCACCGGACCCACGTGAGCTACCGAGGTCTCCTCCGGATGACCCTTCGTTCTCTGATATTATGAGACACATCCAGGAGAACATGGGATGGGATGCGGAAGAGTTAGACCCCGGAAGGCTGCGCCTCGCAAAGTATCTTCGGCGGAAGGACCCCAAGCCTGTGGTGGTGCCAACCTTGACGGACACGTTCGTGGACATCACCAAGGCAGCGTGGAAGCATCCACATTCGCTCCCGCCGATGCCGAAGAAGGCTGACCGCCTGTACAAGGCTCCAAGAGAAGACCAGTACTTGGCTCAGCACCCTCAGGCCGATTCTCTGGTCATCACAGCCTCTCATGACCGGTCCCAGAGACCGCAACATCTGAGCACCCTGCCATTTGACCCAGAGTCCAAGCAGTTGACTCTCATGTCGGCGCACGTGATGCTTCCCCGCTTACATGCGCCCATCAGATCCTTGAATTATTTAACCCACATGGTGCATTCCAAAATGCCCTGTGGGAACAGGGTCTGGAAGCGGCTGAGAAACTGCCGGAGGTGATCAGGAGGAGGAGATGCTTCAGCTCCTCCGTGCGGGTTCGACGTGGGAACCCAGGTGGTACGAGCACGACACAAGATCATGGACTCCTTGGCCAGAGCAGCAGCTTCAGGCGTGTGCCTCATGGAGACACTTTTGGCCCGTGTCTCCGGGTTTTACCCGGACGTCCAGAAAACATCCTGGAGCTCCATTCGATGGAGAAGTTCTGTTTGGTAAACCCTCTGAGAAGATCATTACCAGACTCCAAGAGGCCGGGAAGCGGTGAGGTCGGTCCAGGCCATGTGCTCGACCCAAGCTTAGTTCCTTCTTCGAGGAACCAAAGTAGATTTCGATCGATCGACGAGACAGCAGTCCCCTCCGCTCCACAACAGAGGGGTCTGCCTTCGAGAGAGCCCAGGGGAAAAACCTGCAGGCCGAGGCCAGCGCTTAAGCTGGTCCAGCCAGCGGGACCCTCACGCCACAACCTGACTCCTTTCTGGCCCCCGCCCCTCGGGATCAACGGGACGTCATGGTCGGGGGTCGCATTGCAAATTTCCTGCCAGGGTGGCAGACTATATCCACAGACAGGTGGGTTCTACAGTTGGTCGCAAGAGGCCTCTTCATAGAATTCGCGGGAAAGCCACCCTGGAGGCCTCCTTTGCTCTCCGGGTACTCGGGTCAGCACAAGTTATTGATCAGACAAGAAGTACTCGCGCTTCTGCAAAAGGGAGCGATTGAGTAGGTCCCAGAGAACCAGAGAGGACACGGGTACTATTCTCACTTCTTCCTGGTTCCAAAGAAAACAGGGGACCTCCGTCCGATTCTGGACCTCAGCGACCTCAATTTGTCGGTCGTCTACAAAAGATTTCGCATGGTGACCCTTCCAGGTCTTATCCCCATGCTGAAGCAGGACGCCTTTTTAGCGTCTCTACATATGCAGGATGCTTACCTGCACATCCCCATAGCTCAAGCGCACAAGAGGTTCCTGTGCTTCGAGTTCCTCGGTCATCACTTTCAGTTCCAAGCTCTTCCTTTCGGGCTGTCATCTGCACCCAGGGTCTTTACCAAATGCATGGCAGTCGTGGCTGCGTCTCTGAGGAGACAGGGCCATTATGTGTTCCCGTACCTGGACAATTGGCTTCTCATGGCCGCCTCCAGAGAGGCGTTATTACGGGCGATCCAGGACACACAGGACCTGTTTCGCTCTCTAGGTATCCTGATCAACCATGAGAAGTCCCTCCTGGTACCGTTGCAGAAGCTGCAGTTCATAGGAGCAGTACTGGACACTGTTCAGGGAAGAGCATTTCTTCCAGGTGACAGAGCGGAGCGCATCAGATCCCTCATCAGGGAGCTTTCGTCGATCAAGACTGCCCCAGCCAGGTCGGTCCTTCGACTGCTCGGACACATGGCTGCGGCCATTCCTACTGTCCCTTTCGCAAGGCTCCACATGCGGGTAACTCAGTGGATGCTCAAGGTGCAATGTGACCAAAGGCAAGACTACTTGCAGCATCCGGTCAGAATCACGAACACCGCTATTCGAGACTGGCAGTGGTGGCTAGACCCAGGGACGCTCTCTGTGGGTGTCTCGTTCGTAGCGCCATCCCCGGAGGTAATCCTCACTACAGACGCCTCAGGTCTAGGGTGGGGTGCACACCTGGACGGGGTGAAGTCTCAGGGTACGTGGACGCCTTTGGAGGCCCATCTTCATATCAACATCCTAGAGATGAGGGCGGTCCTTTATGCCTTGCAGGCATTTCAGTCAGAGATCCCGCCGAGCACTTTCCTGCTTCAGACAGACAACACGGTGGAGATGTATTACCTCAACAAACAAGGAGGCACACACTCTTATCCCCTTTACAGGGAAGCCATGAGAGTGTGCGATTGGGTAATCAGACACGGTGCGAATCTGATCACAGTACATGTTCCCGGGGTGGACAACACAATTGCAGACGGCCTGAGTCGCTCCCAGGCCAGAGTCCATGAGTGGGAACTTCTTCAAGAGGTAGCAGAGGATCTGTTTCTTCGATGGGGAATTCCAGATTTGGACTTGTTTGCCTCCCCATCCAACGCAAAACTGCCCAATTTTTGCTCGCTAGATCCAGAGCCTGGTGTTTTCTGGCGAGACGCGTTGTCCCTCTCCTGGGCGGACAGATTCCTCTACGCCTTCCCTCCCTTCCCGTTGATCCAGAGAGTTCTTCTCAAACTGCGCAGGAGAGCATGCATCAATGATCCTAGTGGCCCCGTTCTGGCCCAGACAGATCTGGTTCCCCTTTCTAATTCAGCTGTCCCGGGAACCTCCGCTCCCGTTGCCATTCACCTCCCACCTATTGTCTCTGGAGAAAGGTTCGCTGGTCCATCCGGACTTACGCTCTCTGAACCTGCATGCATGGCTCCTAGAAACATAGCCATCCTGCATCACGGGGTCTCGCAAGAGGTTGCGGATGTTCTTGCTGCAGCCAGAAAGCTGGCAGCGTATGCCATGAAATGGCGCCGCTTCTGTTTATGGTCGCAAGCACGCGGCTTTTCCCCTTTAGGTTGTCCAGTGAAAGAGGTGTTGGACTACCTGCTTTCCCTTTTTCGTTCGGGCCTCGCCTACTCCTCTATTAAAGTGCACCTCTGTGCCATTTCAGCCTTTCATCTCCCAGTAGGTCAGCGCACAGTGGCACAGCTAGGCGCCTGTCGTGAATTTTTGAGAGGGGTGTTGCACCTTAGGCCGCCCAGTAAGAACCCGGTGCCTCCATGGGATTTGCTCTTTATCCTGGAGCAACTCACGCTCTCCCGAACCTGCCGCGGATTGCGAGCTGCGTTTTCTCGTGGAAAACGTTATTTTTAGTTGCTGTTACGTCAGCGAGAAGAGTTTCTGAACTTCAGGCTCTCATGTGCAAAGAGCCTTATTTAGTTTTCCACAGGGACAGAGTTTCCCTGAGGACGAATCCCAAATTCTTGCCTAAGGTGGTTTCCACACTCACTCTCAATCAGGATATTGACCTACCGGTTTATTTTCCCAATTATTCCAACAGAGGAGAGGCGATGCTTCACACCCTGGATGTTCACCGCAGCTTAAGATACTACCTGAGCAGAACTAAGCAGCTTCGTTCTTCGGAGCAACTCTTTGTTTCCTTTTCTGAAAGGATGATGGGCCATCCAGTTTCCAAACGGTCCCTGTCTCGCTGGCTTGTCCAGTGCATCTCATACTGTTATGATATCAAAAGAAAGCCCCTCCCTGGAACAGTCCGGGGACATTCCACTAGGGGTGTGGCCACCTCCTTTGCAGCTCTTCGGAACGTCTCCACCTCTGCTATTTGTGCTGCTGCCACTTGGAGTTCTGTTCATACCTTTATCAGGCATTATAGCCTGGACATCGCTTCAAGGCGAAGAGCAGGCTTTGGCCTGGCAGTGCTGCAGGGTCTCCTGTCCTAGATTTGAGGCCTGGAATGTTCTTTTGAATTTCCTCCTCCCTGAGCGTTTACAAGCGCTATTGCTTGGGAATCAGTCCTAATGGTGTAACCTGCTGCAAGAGCTGTATCTTGAAGTAAGATAGTACAGTTACGTAAGAACTTACCGTAACAGTAGATCTTCGAGAACAGCTCTTGCAGCAGGTACCTTCCCGCCCACCTTCCCCCCCTTGAAGGAGGCATGGCTTAAGCCTTTTCTAACAGGGATTTATTCCCATATTGTCTTCTGACAGTGGATCCTCGGTCTCCCATTCTGATGTCATCCTGCGGCTGGAAGTCTCCGGCGGGAGAACTGGGGAATATGGCGAGACCGCCCCCTTATGTACTACGCCTGACGTCGGAGGCGGGACTGACGTCGGGGGTGGTCCCCGCTGAAGATAGCTAGCTAGAATTTTTCCGTGGGGTCCTGATGCCTGCCGGCTTCAGTCCTAATGGTGTAACCTGCTGCAAGAGCTGTTCTCGAAGATCTACTGTTACGGTAAGTTCTTGCGTAACTGTACTTTTCTCGATTAGTACGGTAAGTTCTTGCGTAACTGTAACAGTAGATCTTCGAGAACAGCTCTTGCAGCAGGTACTTTCAATCCCACCATCCCCACTGGAGGTAGATTCTCATTCCAACGTTCTTCTCCTAGGATCGGGTGTTCTCAGCATCTCTGCCATTTGATGGCGGATCCTCAGTCTCCTCTTCTGATGTCACCCAGCGGCCGGGAGTCTCCGCAGGGAGAACTGGGGATTCTGGGGGACCGCCTCCTTATATACTGCGTCTGACGTCGGGGCGGTCCCTGTTGAATACTGCTAGCTAGAAAATGTCCGTGGGGTCCAGGTACCTGCCGGCTTCAGTCCTAATGGTGTAACCTGCTGCAAGAGCTGTTTTCGAAGATCTGCTGTTACGATAAATTCTTACGTAACTGTACTGTCTTCGAGAACAGCTCTTGCAGCAGGTAGTTTCCCTCCCAGCTTCCCCTCAGGAGGTTTGGTCTTCAGACCAGGTCTTGAGACTTGTGCATCTCGGGCGCAATCAGAGTAATTATTTTTTGTTTAGCCCTTCCTTTGGAAGCGGATCCTCAGACTCCCCTTCAGAAGTTACCTTTATGCCGGGAGTCTCCGGTGGGAGAACTGAGGGATGCTGGGGGACTGCTCCTTTTGTATGATGTCGGTCCTGCCCCTGACGTCGGGGGCAGTCCCCCACCTGGTATTGCTAGCTAGAATTTTTCCGTGGGGTCCTGGCGGCTGCCAGCTTCAGTCCTAATGGTGTAACCTGCTGCAAGAGCTGTTCTCAATGTACTGTTACAGTAAGTTCATACGTAACTGTACTTTACGTGAAAACTTACCATAACTGTAGATCTTCGAGAGTAGCTCTTGCAGCAGGCGCTGCTTTCCCTCCTTCCTTCCCCTTGATAGCTACTTCTCTATATTTGCTATATCTTTCCATGTCTCTGAGGAATGGCCTTGGTTCTCCACTTTTACATTATGCGCCAGGGTCTCCAGCGGGAGAACTGAGGTAGGTCTGGGGGACCACCACCTTCATAGGATAGGTGGACATCAACATTCTGACAGCGGCAGCTGTCTCCCATGACTGACTGCTAGCTAGATTTTTCTGCGTGGTCTTGGCACTTGGCAGCTTCAGTCCTACCGATGTTGCCTGTTACTGTAACAGTACTTTATCGGAGCACACAGCACTGTACCACAAAAAAAATTAAGCCCTACACTGCACACAAACACGATAGTTATTAATGCTAATGTAGCACAGCATGTAAGGCCCTGTCCACACTTCTGTTTAAAAACGTTTTTAATAACGTTTTGTTTTCCATGTTTGAGCACAGTTGTCGGAGTGCCACACTGTGCTCAACACCATGCTTGCCTGCTTGAGTTCCTAGGTGCAGAACAGTTATGGAGGTTGCCTTAAACCATCTTACAGCATCCACACTACTGTTAACAAGGTTTAAGGCATCCATGTTTGTTTGTTTTATTTATACGTTTAACAGGGTTGTTGCACTGGCCCAAGGATCTTTTTCAGGTTCGACCCGGGCCAGAAAACTGGCACAAACAATATTGGGCACGGTGACAAAAATGGAAATTAAGTACCTACCGTAATTCTTGATCTTCTCTAGTATCTTTACCATTCATTACTGCTGGGTGTAAGCCAGAGGCGCGCACCCTCCGCGAGTTTATTTTTATTCATTTGGAAGGGTAGTCAGCGCCAGCGGCACCGCCCGCAGGCGCACATGGTGCTCTGACGGGTGGCAGGTGGCTGCAGACTCTCCTCCATCCCAGTTCTATGTCGGAGTGGCGTAAATAAAAGGGTTAGAAGAATAAAAGCAAGGCAAGAGAGCCGAGGGATAAGGGAAAGGAAACAGGATGAAAAGAAGAACCCTACCCTAAGGGACCACAGGGCCTCCTTCCTTGCGGCTCTGAAGGAGGAACAGATAAGGAAAGGAGAAAGAAGAAAATGGGGGAGGATATCTGGAGGAGGAAAATATTGCCACAAGTCCTGAGTGAAATTGGCTTGAAGCTTATCTGTTCGGATCTTTAAACAAGGAAGAAAGGATCCCTTCAGAAAAAAACTGGTTTGGGTGGTTCAAACGAACTTTCTACACAGCTTGATATGAGAGAGGCAGATTTCCCTACACATCTCGCTGTCTAATTACCCATCGCTCAAGCTGAGAGCTCACAGAATGCCAAGGCAAACTATGTTCCGAAGAGGGAGAGCCCCAATCTAGGTAAAGGGAGAAGTCCCCACTAGCACACAGATATGTGTTGGTACTGGGGGGGGGGGGGGGGGGGGGCACCTCCAAAGGAGGGCAACCTCTTTGTCAAGATGGACAGAGACAGAGAAGGAGCTCCTTCTGACTCCCTGGAGAAAGCAGTGGCCAAATGGACCAGGCCACCAGTTCAAGATGGCAATTTTCGAATCTGGCTAGAACAGGTATAGACTTGCCCCTGACTGGCATTACCAGGTAAATCCAGGGACTCCAGCTATGTCTGAAGATTGAGGGTGTGAGGACTGTCTCGGAGACTAACCCGCTTGTCCGGAGAATGAGCTAATCTGGCCTGAAGGGAAGTCCCAGAAGGCAATACCCACCAGGAAATCGGAAAGAGTTCCCTCAGATGAAAAGGACGCAGCTTCCCCCACTCTCCTCCTACTCAAATCATTTATCATGTTTTTAAAATTCAAAGTTTGATTTTACACGACCAACCATGAACATATCAGTCACCAATGTATACAGTACACCCGAAATAACAATCTAATCTATACATAGATCAACTAACTAACCCCCCCAGCTACCCCGTCCCCCTTCCCACACCTCCCCCCCAACCCTCTGAAGTGTGCCATATTTATTATATATGAGAAGAGCCGTCCACTATCGTAAAGCACTGGAAATGTTAAGTAGTCAGTGTTCACTTATTGTAGATAAACCGCATATAGTTTTCCCCCATTTCTTATCGAAACCTGCCATGTTATTCCGGAAACCAGCTATTAACCGTTTAACTCTGGGGGAAAAAAACTGGACATGTCCCTTAACCAGTCCTTATAAGATATTACCGATTGGTCCCTCAGATGTTTCAGAACTAGCTTTTTGGCAGTGATGGCTATTAGGGCCATATATTTGCGCTCTTTGACCCCAATATCCTCATAGCATCCCAGAAGCAAACTTCTACTGTAAACAGGTCCTCTAATCCTAAACAGGGATCTAATTTAGCTCTAATTTCCTGCCAGAGTGGAGCTGTCTTCTCGCAGTGCCAAAAAATGTGTACCGTATTCCTTTCTTTGGCACACCTTATGCAGGTAGTATCTAAAGTCCTCCCTAGTCTGGCCAATCTCAGTGGGGTGTAATACATGTTCATCGTGTTTTTAGGGAAGAACAGAAGGTCCCGAGGAACCAGAGGATTTAGTTGTCGTCATCATATCCCCCCCACCCGGGGGAAGGCGAGCAAGATGGGGGAAGACGCCCAAGAAATGAGGCCCATGAGGGGAAGGTGGGTGGGATTCAATAATGAATAGAGAAGATCAAGAATTACAGTAGGTATGCAATATGCATATCTTCCCTTGTCAGTCTTCACCATTCATTACTGCTGGGTGAGAACCAAGCCCCCCCGAGAGTGCCTGAAATCCAGCCTTGAGGGAACAGATCCCTCAGTGGCCTCCTGATGGAAAGCAGGAGGAGGAAGACCCTGACCAATAGACTGGAACAGTGTAAGGTTGCTAAGGGCAAGGGGGTGTAGCCCAAGGCCAGGGGGACGGAGGATGCCCGTGAAGAATCCTCCTCGCCCTGCAGGAAAATGGGCAGGTCCCCCGGAAAGCAGAGGAAATCGCACTATGCCGGGCAGTGGGTGACAGTTTGGACAGACGAAGCCATGCCGTCCGCCTGATGCAGATTGCTGTCCCTGCCAGTCTGGAAGACATCTCGTTGATGTCGTAAGGTGCCCTTGCTTGGTGCCTTGCAAGCTCCAGACCCTGTGCAGAGAGGGCAATGGCTTGTCTAGACTGCTCCGTATCAGGCATTGACGCCAGAACCTGCATTAGCATTGACCACAGATGCCTGTTGTAGGCAGCGTGGTGTGCCTGATGTGAACCTATACACATCAACACACGAGCTGAAGAGAAGACTCTTCGTCCCCACTGATGCAATTCAGAATCCAGATCCGGAGGTCTATCATGTGCCAGGCACTGAGGCCCAGAAGGAGTATCTAGAGACGTCAAGCGCGAGGGCGGGTGAGGTAGGGAACCTAGAGACTTATGGGGGGCACAATACAATCTCCTGCAGTCTACCGGGGTTGGAGAAGGGGCGTCTGGAGACTGCCAGGTGCGGATAGACGCCTCCTGGAAGGGGATTGGCCAGGAAGGCACCACGAGGTGGCAAGTGCTGAATTCACTGAAGAATGCACGTGTCTGCCGCCCGGTATTGTCCCTGCGGATGAAGGAGATATGAAACTCCAAGACCAGCCTCAAAATGAACCAGTGATATTCAGTGAAATCTGCGTCTGATAGGTGGACGGAAGATGAGGAGGAAGTGGAGCTTGAATGTTCAGACGACTCCTGCGGTGGAGGGGACAGGTGGAAGATCTGTTCATCCATGGCCCCGACACACGAAGGGAAGGCCACTGCAGTAGCTCTGAAAGTCTCCCAAGTTAAGGGCCCCGTAGAACCCACATGGTCTGGGAGAGATGGGGGTGGCTGCAGAGGGATAGGTGAAAGGCACCTAAGAGCACGTTCCTGGCCTTTGCCAGGACTCTGAGATCCAGGGAGCGAAGCCACCAAGACTGGGGACCCTGAAATCATACCAGGTGGCGAGGAGGTAACTTGAGAAGGTAAAACTCCAGAAGAGCCTAGAAGGGGAATCTCCTCTGTGACGCGACTGAGGTTGCATGTAGTCAAAAGGGCAATCCTGAGTACCACCACTAGAAGGCGCTCTGGAGACCTCGAGAAATTTGGGGTTCAGCGCTACGACTCGTGTCCACACCATGCAGAGCAGTGGAAAAGCACCGCCACTCCTCACCCCGACCTCTCAACCCCTCTGACTCCAAAGCAGCCCTCTTCCTCGACACCAGTGCCGGAGCTTCGTGGACCTCCGGAGGGAGGCCACAGAAGTAGGGCTTTCCACCTCTTCCCGAGGAGCCTCAGCAGCATCAGGGATGGTAGCTGCCTGGGCTCTCTCAGAAGAGGGTATTGTCCCTCTGATCCTGGAACGATCACCCCTAGAATGTCCCAGGCCACCCTTAGCCATGAGACCACCATGGTGAACCTGCTCCGGGGAAAGGGGGGAGACACTGGGCTGCCTGACACCCCAGCCTACAGAGAATTCTGAAGATTCAGGCTGCCAGTCCGGGTCCATCTCCAAGTCATCCTTCCCAGAAGAGGAGTTTAGCAGAGTGACCTCCCGAGAGGCAACCCCAGAAACTTCTCCTGTGACGGCACTGCGAGTCCCCAGCCCCGCAGAAGGTGCCGGAACATGAAGCGGCGTCGGAACCCTAGGCAGCATCGAGGGTCTACCAGGGCCAGGCCCCACAACCGGAGGTCATGACATTGGGGGAGCCTGCACCTCAGAGGAGGTGACTGCCAGGACGGTTCCAATGATGCGACCCCGGGAGGAATCATACCATTCCTCCAGCACCGAAGAAACCTCCTCAGCAAGGCTGGAAGTGGAGGAGGTCTCCTTCTCACTGGGCTATATAGACCCGGAAGGGGACCTGGAGGAAGAGTCAAGAAATCTGGCCTGGGAGGCCCGTGGGTAGTGACGTCCTCCTAAAAGCCGCAGAGCCCTGCTGATCTTAAACTGGCATCGCAGTGATCCATATCATGGTTGGGTCCAGGCACCAAAGACAAATATCTTGCCGATCCGAGACAGAAAATTGCCGGCCACAAGGGCACCGACGCATAGGGGCATGGCCCACCTTCGATTTACACTTTGGCCTCCAAGTCGGACATGATGCAAAATTATTTTATAAAACATCAAAGATCCAGGCGCCATAGAAATCTAAACCTGAAGCGGTCTCACCGGCTTCAACGGCGTCCGGATGGAGAACCGGGATGAAGGTGTCTGACAACGAAAGGCCTAATGGCGCAGCAACAATTTCTCTTACTCACGCAGCAGGTGCAGCCTTGACGGCGTGAGTAACAGAACTAGGATGGAGGAGGAGTCCACGGCGCCTAACGGCTGCACCACGCAGTGCATCACTTTCGTGGGTGGTGCCATTGGCGCCAACTCCTCCCTTTAAAATAAATAAATAAATAAAAAAAAAAATGAATCAGCAGAGAAAATACATGGGTAATAACTAGAATCTAGTACAATACAGGGAGGGAAAAAACTATAAAGCTGAGCAGAGTATACAGCTTACAGTGGACTGACTGGTGCACAGTAATGCTGTCTACTCCACCTGATGTCCATTTTACACAGCATCACTACTGTACACACTCGGGCCCTATCCACATTTGTGTTCTTATAACGTTGCAAGAACGGCAAACTCTGTTATACCACCCGGGCGGGTGGGAGGAGCCAGCTTGAAGACCTTCTGGCAAGATTTAAAGGGGAAAGGGACATGCTAACAAGTGTGGATGAAAAACATATACCACTCCTAGAACCTGTTACAGGTGAGTGCCTGTTTTTCTAAACCTTTGAATTTTTCTCCAGTTTTCTCTCCCTTGCTTTTCTTCACTTTAGTCTTATCTAAAGTGATCTCTTTCCTCGTTTGTCTGGTTTGGATGCGCTTTTCCATCACTGCAGCTGCAGACACAAAATGTTTGATAAAAATCTCCACAAATTCTTATGTCTGTCTCGCCGCTGGTCATGACATCCACACCTGTGGAATCTGCAACGGCTTTAACCAGGCAACCCATCGATGCCTCCTGAAGGAGCTTAAGGTGTACTGCATGGAGCAGAAGGTGGCCATCTTAGAAAAGGAGCTCCAGGTCAGAGGGTTCTCTGCTTCCCTGGCCCTGCGGGCAAAACCCTGGACAAATCTTTGTTGGTGAAGCACCGCCACCAGGAGAAGGGCCATTCCTCCTGTGAGTAGTCTCTGTCGCTGCGCTGTGCACTGACTGCTTCAGCATTGTCGTTGTTCCTGCTGCCTCCCCTGCTCTTCTGGCTACAGGACAGATTCTGGCAGCTCTCGCCACTGGCGGAGCTCAGTCCAGCGTTGTTTTGTCGGCAACCGGCCCCTCCAAGCTCCCGCTGATGCTCCCCACTGTCTTCCCTCACCCTGTCTGCCACGGGGGGGGGGGGGACACTGGCAGTGTGACCCATTAGGTGTGTCGATGAAGGGTCTTCACTAGGGCTTCCTCCTTTGCTCCCACCTGCTCACCCACCTCTGCTGAATGCCCCTCCGCCAAGGGACTCTGTCAGGGCTGGTCTAGTCGCAGCTGGTGACAGGCACCTCTGGTTGGACAGTCGTCCTAACCTTCCCTACAACTTTGGGCATGCAGGTCCCTCAACTGGTTCCCCAGGCTGCCCCTATCCCTTCCTACCCCCCTTTGATAGTCTCCTCATTGCAAGACCTCTTCTCTCCCCTCCCCCCCCGCGCCACCTCTCAGTGGCCTGTTGATGGCTCTAGCTGTCTGTGTCCAGGCCCTGTTCTCTTCAGTCTTGGACCTTGTTCAGCGGGTCAACCTGGCTACCGCCCCATCGTCTAAAGGACACACTCAAATACCAGAGGCAGACCTGCGCTGCCCATCGAGGGCCGTGCCTTTACACTTGTTCAATGTCATGCTTCCTCCCAAACCTTGGGACGAGTATCGTCCAGATTTTCTCCAACTGGATGAGGATGATGACGACAACGCTGGGGTGTCAGGCCCAGAGCCCCTTCTAGCACCTCCAGTTTCATCTGCAGGAGACGACTCCTGCCACTCTGTGCCTCGCTCTCCTCCTGATGGACTATTCTTTTGCAGTGGTCATGCCCCAGCTGCAGGCAGCCATGCAGAACAAGATGCTTCTTGGAGAAACTTGGCGTAGTATTTGCGTCTGCCAGTCTCCCTCCCTTGTTATACCCCACCCATCCTTCTGATCATTGCCGCCTATGAAGATGCTGTCCTGGCTGTATCTGGTCTGTCGTGTTGCCCCCCCCGTATGTTGCTGGACCTTCTGCCCTGATCCCCCACATGCTAGTGCTGCAAGTGGAGATTCAGGGTCTGCTAGCCAGAAAGGCCATATAAACAGTTTCCAAGGCCCAGCAAAACGGGGTTCTACTCCCATTTATTCCTCATCCCCAAAATCCACCTGGAATCCGAGGCCCATCCTGGACTTGAGCAACTTGAATCTGTTCATTCAGTACAAAATATTCAAGATGGTTACCCTCCCTGGTGCGTTACCCTTGCTCCAACAGGGTGAGTGTATCTGTTCCCTGGATATGCAGAATGCCTGTGTTGTGTATTTATTTATTTTAATCTGCATATCGAAGTTTCTTGCCTAAATGATTACCTGAGATTCTAGGGATGTTAATGTGATCTAGTCGCATTGTCTGGCAGCTGCCTTTCCCTTTAAGGTTCGCCAGAAACATCTTCAAGCTGGCTTCTTCTACCCACCTGGGTAGTAACTCCCATGACTCCGCCCCATGATGCCAAATCTTCCTTTCCGCTGGAAGAAGCAGGTTCCTCTTACCACTCCCGCGTTGAGTAGGTGCTGGTGCTTAAGTCTACAGATTTACTTCCTAAACTTAACATACAGTGGTGAGGAGATCATCTTACAGGTAACCGCGCCATGTACAACAGTTGAGTTGTACATACTGTATTAAAATGAGTGCATGTATACAGTGCTTTAGTAGCAACAAATAACACATGGAATACAATAAGTTAACAGAACAGAACTGGCATCAGGAAAAAGATGGTGAGCAGTGAGCCAATCTCAAAGTGGGAGAGAAAGGCAACAAGTGTGGGGGCTACGTAGGGGGTACAGTGGTGCTAGTGTGGGTTCTTCATAGGGTGTTTAAATTTAGAGGGAAGGTCAATGGAATGTGGGAAGAGAGGTCGTTCGCAGAGAGGGTCAGGCAGCACAGAAGGCTCTGGTCCATTCTGGTGGTAATGTTAGGACTGACATGACAAGCTGGAGGTGGGACAACTGGCAGAGATTGCTGCTGTAAGTTCTGGGCCTGATCAGGAGAGATAGAAGGGAGTAAGAGGGACTTTGGATGGCATCCCTGACAGGCTAGGCCAGCATGTATGCGCATCGGGCATGAGTTAGGAGCCAGTTTAGGGACTGGTAGAGAGAACAGTGATGCATGAAGGGTAAAGTGGCAAATCCTGTTGTAGGTTGTATCCAGCCGGTACTGGTTTGCAGTGGAGGTGTGGGAGTATACTGGGCACCCATAATCAAGAAGGAGGTTGGTCTGAAACCGTGCTAGAAACCTACTCCAATCAGGGTTCTAGCACAGTCTGTAGCATGGTTTTACCGTGCTACAGTGGACGCAAACCATGTTTGCCGTTCTTGAAATGTTATAAGAACACAAGTGTGGATAGGGCCTGAGAGTGTGTACAGTAGTGATGCTGTGTAAAATGGACATCGGGTGGAGTAGACAGCATTGCTGTGCACTAGTCAGTCCACTGTAGGCTGCATACTCTGCTCAGCTTTATAGTTTTGTTTTTTCCCCTCTGTGTATGTTTCAGCCTGCATGCAACTATTCCTGCTGGACTGTCTTAACCTGTTGACTACTACTGTCCTCCCTAGAATAGCCATGAAAACAGAGATGCTACATCTTTTGGGGTTATCCAGGCTGTAGTAATTTCTGACAATTTGTCTTTTATAGAGGTATAACTAGATGTCCTGCAAATCTTTACATTATAGAAAGATGTGTTATCTGAATAAACTTGTAATTAATAGAACTGAACTGTTTTTTGTTTTTTTTTTTCTTCTCACTCTCTTGGTCTCTCTTTAGGGCGCGGTTAAGTTCATGGATGAATTCAAAAGGAAAAGTTATGAAAAGACCACCAACAATTGTACCTCCACCAGCAGAGCCTCCAAAACCAGTGCCTACAGAGGAGCCTGTGCAGTCCTTTTGGGCCACCATTGTAGAGGAAGATGAGCAAGACGCCTTCACTGATGCAGTGAACAGGACACTTGCGGACTGCGCAAAGCTGATCAATGAGGTAGTTTTATCTGGTTGTTCCCTTGTGACTCAGCTGATGTAAAATATGGAGCTATGTCAGCAAGTGAAAAATATTCACTAATTACATTGACGGCAGAAAAAGGCTCGTTGGCAGTTGGCCCATGCAGTCTGCCCACCCTAACCAATCTGCCTTGCTCTAGTGGCAGTTCTTCCCTTTTCTTACTTGCGCCTCAGCACCAGCACTAAGCCCACATGCTTGTTTATCCCATTCCTCTTTGAAGCTGCTGATAGATTTGGCCTATACCATTTCCTTTCAGTTTTTTTTTTTAATACTAGATAACTTGATGAGCATTTCTGCCCGTTTTCATAAGTGGCAAGTAATGCATTTAAACATTGTCACACAATACAAAACTACACGTACAATAAATAACATAGTACACAATACAAAACTATACATACAATAAATAACAGAGCACACAGTAAAACTATACTGGCCGAAAGCTAGTTCCTAGAGGAACTAGTAGTACAAGAACACGTTATAAAACTTTCCAGCCAAACCTTGAGTTTTGATTTAAAAGTGGACAGTGTTATGCAGTTACAATATGCTGTCAGGATGGAATTGAAAAATATACAGTAGCTGTAAAGGAAAATGATTTCTGGCCTAATGTTTTTTAATTTTGGGGACCAAAAACTGAGTCTTACATTGGGACCTAGTCCCGAAGTGGTTGGAAGCTTTGGGGAATAAAGACAGAATTGTAGCAGGGAACTGACCGCTAGAAACCTTAAACAGCAGGGTACCCAGTTTTATCTTAATTCTGTTTTTTTTAATGAAGGAAGATTGGCATTTCTTAATTGGTCACCACCATGTGTCCTGTAAGGGAGGCCTGATTTCCTCTGGTAGCTTATTCCATTTGTCCAGAATTACTGAAAGGAAATGTCAATATTATAAACTCCCCACCCCCCAAATCCTTAACCCCTCAATTAAGCTTTTCACAGATAAACAAATTTATATTTTTAGTAGTCCTACTTGAACAACAACAAAAAAATATGTATATGTATGTATTTTTTTAATCCCGCTATCTTAAAATATGGTGGGTGTGGCATTGCATCATCTCCTCTTACTGTTCGTCTCCGCACTGCTCATTTGTATTGAAAAGCATACATGTGAATGGTGTGGATCCACACTATAAGAGGAGATGGCGTAGTCCATCACCCACCATGTCCACGGCTTAGAAAAATTGTTTAATATATAGTACCACTGAAAATACATTTTTTCTAAGGATGTGGATATGGTGCACTTATCTACACTTAGGAAGTCTTTCTTTCCCTTTACATTCAGCCGGAACATCTTAAAGCTAAGTTCCTCCCACCCGTGAGGTATTCTCCATGGCTCCATCCTGTGATGTCGGATCTTCCTTTCCACTGGAAGAGTGAGGTTTCCTCGTCTGCAGCTCCTTGGGGGGATTATGAAATGATTTGTCTTCAGGTGATTCTAGTGAGTTTTTCCTTGTTCTTGCTCAACTGTGGACCAGAAAGCCATTTTCGAGTTCAAGTTGTGTGCCACTTGCAAGTGGAAGATATAATGAATGCACTGACCCTAATGCACATATTGTCTGGGGGCTCTGCATGACCTACAGGCTTGCAACCTCTGCCAGTCCCTGCAACCCTTGTCTCTTGAGGACCAGTATGCTTGCCTTTTGCTAGGCCACCTGAATGAATGGGATCCACCTACTGGTATCTTCTTTGAGGATATCTCTTACAGCAAGTCACACTTTAGGAACCTTAGCCGTCGGGTGCCAGGACCATAGGGATGCTTTTTTACAAACAGTCTGTGGCCGCCCACGGCGACATCACTCCATCAGTGTTCCCCTATATAGCAGAGGGCGACCCCAGGCCTTCCTCAGTTCTTTTCCCGCTGTCCACCATTGCATCAGACTCTGTGGAGCACTGTCTCCTCAGTTGACTGTTATTTCTCGGGATGTGGATATGTTCTTATCCACACTTGTTGGCATGTCCCTTTCCCCTTTAAATCTTGCTGGAAGGTCTTAAAGCTGGCTCTTCCCACCCACCTGGGTGGTATAACCCTCGGCTCCCCCCCCAATGACGCCAGATCTTCCTTTCCGCTGGAAGATGCGGGTTGCCTCCTCTGCTACTGCGTGTTGTAGGCCCTGGCTCAAAAAACTTCAGACCTCTGATCAAGTCCAGACGGACAATACCATGATCATGTACTACTTCAACAAGCAGAGCGGCACACACTCCCGGCTGCTGTGCAGGGAAGCACTCCGCATCTGGACACTCGTGAGCTGTCTGGAGGCGGATCTCCTAGCCATCCATATGGTAGGAGCCTCAAATCATCTGGTGGATACTCTTTAATGCATATGTGAGACATCCCACGGGTGAGCTCTCCATTCAGAGGTAGCTCACAGCCTGTTCTCCCACTGGGGCAAACTGATGGTGGACCTGTTTGCTTCCAGGGAAAATGCCAAGCTGAGGCCATTTCACGCCCCCGCCCCCCACAGTGGGGATTGCTGCAGGGGGATGCCTTCTCGAGGCCGTGGATCCCAGGTCTCTTCTACGCCTTCCCCTTAATCCACAGGGTGCTCCTCTAGGTGAGGAGGGACAAGATGCAGATGATCCTGGTAGCCCCAGACTGGCCCTGCCAATTCTGGTATCCAGATCGCCTCAGCCTCAGCAACAGGCTCCCAAGGCGTCTTCCAGCATGCCCGGACCTGATATCAATCAGGGGAAGGTGTTCCTTCCAGATCTTCAATCCCTGCACCTGACAGCCTAGTACCTGAGCGGCTAGAGTTCCACGTTTTGGTCTCTGAGGATGTACTCGCAGTAGTGGAAGCATCCAGAAGGGAGTCTATCAGAAAGTGCTACGCCTTCAAATGGAAAAGGTTGTACATTTGGTGCCAGGGCCTGGACCCTCTGTCCCATTCTGTGGTAAGCATTCAAACAACATGAAGTCTTGCTATATTATGACACATGCAGTTAGTCCCAACCTTAGAACTGCTCCGGAGGTGAAAGAGTTGACTCCGATGCCAGGCGTGGAATCTTGAGTGCGAGCGCGGATAGAAACTGTCTGTTCTTCAAACTCAAACTGTCAGATTCTTTACTCCGCCTCACTGAACGGTCGCTCTGGAGATTTCTCCTGCTGCTCGGTTAAAAAGTGTAATTCTCGGTTTTTAAACCGCATTTTGTCTATATTTAAACCGCAACCGGTTGGTTCAAGCTCTGTCTGTGGTATCGTAAATAATAGATAGGTTTTACATTATTCTGTATGGAACTTGCAAACGATCATTATCGGTTTGGTTTGAACCGATCAGGTTGTTGTTAAACTTATTAAATTGCTATTTAGAGTGCGGTCCCCGGTTCTTATCGGTTCTAAAAACTGATTTCATTACGTTTTTTTCCACGACCCATGACACGGTCAGGAACCGATAAGGGTGTCTTGCTTGGCTTATTGCCGTTAACGGGCAAGTTGTTGGTTAGGATGGCACTATGTCTGAGAAACCCAAAAGAAAAACCGGGCCCACTGGGTTTCAGCACTGTAGTGTCTGTGGGGAAGCCTTTGCCAAGGCTGACCCACACACCACATGTGTTTGTCTGGGGTTTGACCACCTCAATGCAGACTGCCAGATTTGCAAGAATTTCCCTGCAGCTACCCTGGATAAGAGAGTTGGTAGGCTCAGGGAACGAGAGGCCAAGAAGTCCGCTGACCCGGATGGCCAGCCCGGTTCGGTGCCAACCGGGGAGTGCCCTCTGACCAGGGCGAAACTTCCTCGGGCCAATAGAAAGCTGACTCGGAGGAGTCAGTCCCAGCAAAAAGGACTAGAAAGTCAGCAGGTGTGGAGCCAAAAATTCCTTCTCCAACTACTGCAGAGATAGCCAAAGCGATCAGAATTGTCCAGTCGCTTTCCCCGGTTCCGACCGAACCGACACCATCAGGTAAGAGGTCGGTTCGGTTGGTGCCACCGGTTCAAGAATATGATATAGAGGAATTTTATGAACCGGAGGAGGGGGAGGAAGATTATGAAGAGAGTGAATGTGATTTTGAAAGTCTGGATGTGCCCATTGAACCGGACATCTCCCCAGACAGACCTTTAGGAGCGTCTCCCCCTAGGCTTTCTGAGTCCCCTTCTCATTTTATGTTTTATAAAAAGGTGGCTGAAACTTCCTTTGAAAGAAGCTGTGGATGAACAGGATGAGCCTGACTATGTGGAAATGATGGATATCCCAGAGTCCAGAAGATTGTCTATTCCCCTTACATAAATCTTTTAGGAAACAGACGCAGATTTTAAAAGCTCCTCACACTATACCTCCTGTGGACAAAAAAATGGACAAGAGGTACACATTGTCGGGCCCTGATATGGAGTTCCTTTCACAACAATGCAGCTATGTTGGGGTAGTGCAGGCTGCAGCCTGTGATAAGGCAAATATTCCCATGGCTTCACACCCCCCCCTGACAAGGACTCCAGGAAGACTGATGCTATGGCAAAGAAACAGTACATGGCAGCATCCTTGGGACTCAGGCAGGCAAATTATATGGCCTATGTTGCAAGATATCAGAAATCCAGATGGGATACTGTTATGGCTCTAGCGAAACAGGTCCGTGCCCAGCTTGCCAAGGAGCTGGAGCAGGTATTGAGGCATCCAAGGTGCAATTCCATGCTGCAGTGGACTCTAATGATGTATCTTCAAGAGTCATGGCTACATCTGTGGCTTTTCGCAGAATGGCTTGGCTCAGGTATACTAGCCCGTCACAGGATACCCAGGCTAAGGCCATGGATTTTCCTGTTGAGGGTAATTCTCTGTTTGGGGAGCAGACAGAGAATTACATGAAGAAAATGGATGAGTATAGAACTACCTATAGGAGTGCACAGGCCAAGGAAAAGCAGGCCACTCCTCAGAGGCAGCCTTCCAGGGGCAGGCCTCTTCACAGGCCTTTCTACCAAGCCCAGGCCTCCTCTTCAGCCTATGCTCAGAGGGGGTTCTTCAGAGGGAGAGGCAGACTGGGTACGAGCAGGCCTACTCCCACCCCCCAGCCTAAAGCCCCTGCCAAACAAGCTCCCTGATGGGACAACCAGGGCCGATTCTCCATTGCCTGAAGGGGGCAGGCTGGCTTACTTCGTCCAGGACTGGAAGTCTTTAACATCAGACAAGTGGGTCCTGGAGGTAGTAAGCCAGGGACTGGTTCTCCGCTTCAAAAACATTTCCAAAGATGGGAACCAGATCCTTTCCACCTGCAAATCCATCAGAGGCTCTTGCCCTAGAAACAGTAGTTTCAACCCTTCTGGCTCTCAGAGCTGTAGAAAGGGTTCCTCCCCTACACCAGGGCAAAGAACTGTACTCCAGGTACTTCCTTACCCCAAAAAAGACAGGAGAATGGCAGCCCATCCTGGATCTCAGATACCTAAACAAGCACCTTTTAAAACCAAGATTCAAAATGGTGACTCTGGGAATTATTTTACCCTCTCTAAGGCCAGAGGACTGGCTAGTGTCCCTGGACCTCAAGGATGCCTACTTCCATGTTCTCATAAGAAGCTCCCACCGAAAGTACCTCAGATTCGAACTGCCCTCAGGCCATTACCAGTTCAGAGCAATGCCCTTCGGTCTCCTCTGCCCCAAGGGTATTCACGAAATGCCTGGCAGTAGCAGTTGCTCACTTAAGAAGGCAAAAGATTGCCATCTTTCCTTACTTGGACGACTGGCTCATAGTGGGCCAGTTTCCAGCACAAGTCAGATTACACCTTCAGGTTACTCAGCAGCTGCTTACTTCTCTAGGTTTCCTTCTCAATCTCCCAAAGTCAGTTTTAGAGCCTGTTCAGCTACTCACCTTCATAGGTGCAGAATTGAACACTCAACAGGCCAGAGCCTTCCTTCCTCTGGAAAGAGCAAGGACCCTGGTTTCTCCGGCCTCCTCCTTCGTTCTGCAGGTCTCTCGACCAGCAAGGCATTTTCTGCAGCTCCTAGGGCACATGGCTGCTTCCACAGCAGTAGTGCAGGGAGCAAGATTTCAGATGAGGGACATTCAGTTCCATTTGAGAGCCTTCTGGTCTCAAAAGAGAGATCCCCTAACCAAATTGATCCCAGTAACTCGAACTCTGATCCAGGCCCTGCAGTGGTGGCAGGATCAGAGCAATCTGAGACAAGGGGTTCCTTTCATCCCTCAGTCTCACTCTTTGACCCTTATTACACATGCATCCCTCTTGGGGTGGGGAGCTCACATGGGCGACTCGCCACCCAGGGATTGTGGTCCCCTCAGGAATCTCTGCTCCACATCAACCTGTTGGAACTCAGAGCAGTTTTTCTAGCACTTCAAGCTTTTTCCACATCTGTCCAGAACAGAGTGGTCAGGTCAGACGGACAACACTACCACAATGTGGTACATCAGTTACAAGGCACTGGTTCACGGCCTTGTGCACCGAAGCAATGAAGTTGTGGTCTCTGGCTTATTCCCTGAACACCTCCCTTATTGCAGTTCACCTCCCAGGCAAGGACAATGTCCTGGCAGATGCTCTCAGCAGGATTTCTCAGGGCCATCATGAATAGTCACTGGACCCCCTAATTCTGGAGGTGGTATTTGCCAGGTGGGGCACTCCTCAGATAAATCTTTTTGCCGCCCCAGACAATCACCAACTTCCTCTCTTTTGCTGCAGGCCCCCAGTGTTGGGCTCAGTCCCTCTGGATGCCTTCCTTCTCAACTGGAAGGGAAGTTTCTCTATGCTCCCCCTTCCCACTCCTGTTCAAGGTGCTAGTCAAATCAGATCTCAGCCTTGCAAGATGATTCTGATTGCTCCAGATTGGGCCAGACAGCCCTGGTATCCACTCCTTTTGTCCTTAGCAGTCCACCTTCCCCTGTCTCCCCCCCAGGAATCACAATCTGTTAACCTGTGCCCAGGGGAGGGTTTGGTACCCGAATCTCAAATCTCTCAATCTCAAGGCCTGGCTCTTGAAGAGTTAGTTTGCTGACCTATGCCTTTCCAAAGGTGTACTCGATATCTTGAAGGCTTCTAGGAAGCCTTCCACCAGGGCTACTTATAATTCCAAATGAAAGAGATTTTCCATATGATGCTCTGGCAAGAATATTTTCCCCAGAGTCTGCTGGTTTGCCCACAATTCTGGATTATATGGTACATTTGAATTCCTTGGGACTGAGACCAGCTACCCTAAAAGTGCACCTGGCAGCCATATCTGCTTTCTTATCAGCAGGTAAACCCTCTTCCCTGTCAGCTCATCCGGTATTCTCAAAGTTTTTTAAGGGGTTGCTTCACACCAACCCTCCCTTCAGGGACCCTGCCCCTGCCTGGGATCTTAATGCTTGCATTGCTCAGCTAATGCAACCCCCTTTTGAACCTTTGTCTTCAGCAGAGCGTAAGTACTTGACTTTGAAAACTGTGTTTTTGGTAGCCATCACTTCTGCCAGGCGCATAAGTGAACTACAAGCATTGTCAGTGGAGCCTGATTTTATCGCCTTTCATAGGGATAAAGTGGTCCTCAGAACTAACAAAGTTCTTGCCTAAAGTGGTCTCGGACTTTCACCTTAATCAATCCATTTCTCTCCCTGTGTATTTCACTGACCATTCCTCCTCGGGTGAGAGGAGATTACACAGTCTAGATGTCAAAAGAGGCCTTAGTTACTACATAGAGTGTACCAAGGGTCACAGGTTTGACTCCCTCCAACTGTTCCTCACTTATGGTGAGGTGGGCAAAGGGAAACCTGCCACTAAAAGATCCATTGCCAGGTGGATTGTCTCTTGTATCCAGTTTTGTTACCAAAAACTGGGTAAGGTTCCCCCTTCAGGCCTGAGGGCTCACTCTACCAGAGGTACAGCTGCGTCCCTGGCTGCAGCCAGGGACATCCCTATCATAGAGATATGTCAAGCAGCTACCTGGAAAATAGTTCACACTTTCACCAAGCATTACTCCCTGGACATCCAGGCTAGGAGTGATGCTCGGTTTGGCACAGCTGTGCTTCCGAGCCCATTTCCTAAGTAGGTTCTGGCCCTCCTCCATGAAGGTACTGCTGTGTAGTCTGCATATGTCATAATATAGCAAGACTTCATGTTGTTTGAAGAAAAAATTACTCACTTTAGTAATGTTGTTTCTTCTAATGGAGTCTTGCTATATTATGACGACCCCCGCCTGCCCCTCTCAGAACCTCTGTTTTGGAATGTGGGTGGGCAGTGCGCTGTTGGCACTTTTAGTTGTCCACTTTGGTTTTTTCTCCACCCATTTCTGGGGTGTTTACTGTTGTGTTGTCGTTTTTTGGAACCCCTGACTTGAGTCTTGGTTTTGGGATCAAAAGATGTGTTAATATTTTAGTAGCCATTTGGCTAGTGTAGGTTTACAGCTTCCACACAGAACCTTAGTGAGTTTTTGCTCGTAAAGATCTGACAGTTTGAGTTTGAAGAACAGAAGACAGAGTTTCTAACCGAGCTCGCACTCAAGATTCCATGCCTGGCATGGAAGTTAACTTTCACCTCCGGAGCAGTTCTAAGGTTGGGACTAACTGCATATGTCATAATATAGCAAGACTCCATTAGAAGAAACATTACTAAGGTGAGTAATTTTTTCTTTTAGACTACTGTTGGCCTCTGTCCAAAGGGGGTCTTCGGACTTCGACCCTTAAGGTGCACCTGGCAGCCATTTCTGCTTACCAGGTACAGGACGGTCAGCAGACGGTAGCACAGGAGGTGGTGGTCTGGCACTTTTTCAAAGGCCTTGATCACATCTCCCCCTCCAGTACATGAACCTCTACCTCTATGGGCTTTACTGATGGTTTTGGCAAAGCTCATGGGTAAGTCATTCGAACCAGTGCACAAGTGTGAATGTCACACTTGTGGAAGACTGCCTTCCTGGTGACTAACACGTCCACCAGAAGGACTGGTGAGCTCCAGGCGCTTTGTGTGGTTTCCTTATCTGGCTTTCCAAAGGGACAGGGTTGTCCTGCGTCCTCGCCCAAAATTCCTCCTGAAGGTGGTGTCAGAGTTTCACTTTAATCAGGGGTTGACTCTGCCTGTCTTCTACTTGAACTGCACCTCGGTTGCAGAGTCCAGGCTCCATACTCTGGACCTGAGATGTGCTCTCCTACTATAAGGAGAGGACAGCGGAAGTTCTGTGAGAGGTTCGCCAGTTGTTTCGCCTACGTTGTAGCCACACCTGGCAGGCCTGCAGCAAAGCAGACAATTGGCAGATGGATTACATCATGCATTGATCTCTACTATAGGTTGGCGGGCAAGGAGCCTCCCAGAAGGATAAGGGCTCATTCTACCTTCCATACCGCTCCATCGGTGGCTGCTTCCAGGCATATCCCTATCCAGGAAATATGCAGAGCTGCTACCTGGAAGACAGCAAACACCTTCATCACCTATTACATCGACCTTGAGTCATGCCGAGATGCTGGTTTTGGGGCCTCAGTTGTCCAGTCTCTGTTCCCTGAGTGGGGGAGGGGGTGCCTTGCCTCCCTCCTCCCAGAAATCTGGTAGGAGTCTGCCAACTGGTGTGGATAACAACATATCCACATCCCTAGAACGGGTTACTCATCTGTAACAGTAGTTCTAGGAGTGGTATATGTTGTCCATCCACACTGACCCACCCGACCTCCCTGGCTGCGATGCACAACCTGGCTTCCAGCACGCTAAGATCTGGCGTCATGGGGTGGAGCTGAGGGTTATGACACCTGGGTGGGTGGGAGGAGCCAGCTTGAAGACCTTCTGTCAAGATTTAAAGGGGAAAGAGACATGCCAACAAGTGTGGATAAATAACATATACCACTCCTAGAACTAGTTACAGATGAGTAACCTGTTTTTCTAAACCTTCAAATTTTTCTCCTGTTTGTTGTTTTCTCTCTTACTCTTCACTTTAGTTTTATCTAAAGTGATCCCTTTCCTCATTTATGTCCGGTTTGGATGCACTTTTCCATCACTGCAGCTGCAGACAGAAAATGTTTGATAAAAATCTCCACAAATTCTTATGTCTGTCTCGCCGCTGGTCATGACATCCACACCTTCGGAATCTGCAGCGGCTTTAACCAGGCCACCATCGATACCGCCTGAAGGAGCTACGGGTTTACTTCATGGAGCAGAGGGTGGCCATCTTAGAAAAGGAGCTCCAGGTCAGAGGGTTCTCTGCTTCCCGTGCTCTGTTGGCAAAACACTGGACAAATCTTTGTTGGTGAAGCACCGCCACCGGGAGAAGGGCCATTCCTCCTGTGAGTAGTTTCTGTCGCCACGTCCTGCACTGACTGCTTCAGCATTGTCATTGTCCCTGCTGCCTCCCCTGCACTTCTAGCTACAGGACAGGTTCTGGCAGCTCTTGCCACTGGTGCAGCTCAGTCCAGCGTTGTTTTGTCGGTAGCCGCCCCCTCCAAGCTCCCGCTGATGCTCCCCACTATCTTCCCCTATCTGTCACAGATGGGACACTGGCAGTGTGACCCATTAGGTGTGTTGACTAGCGGTCTTTACTAGGGCTTCCTCCTTTGCTCCCACCTACTTGCCCGCCTCTGCTGAATGCCCCTCCGCCAAGGGACTCTGTCAGGGCTGGTCTACTCGCAGCTGGTGTTGGGCACTTCTGGTTGGAAGGTTGTTCTAACCTTCCCTTCAACTTTGGGCATGCAGGTCCCTCAGCTGGTTCCCTAGGCTGCCCCTATCTCTTCCTACCCTCCTTTGACAGTCTCCTCATCGCAAGGCCTCCCCCGTGACACCTCTCGGTGCTCTGTCGATGGTTGGTTGTGGCTGTCAGCGTCCAAGCCCTGTTCTCTTCAGTCTTGGATTTTGTTCAGTGGGTCACCCTGGCTACCACCCCATCGTCAGGAGGACTCACTTGGACACCAGAGGCAGATCTGCGCCACCCATCGAGGACCGTGCTTTCACGTTTGTTCAGTATCTTCCCCTCCTCCCCCAAACCTTGGGACAACAAGTATCATCCAGATTTTCTCCAGCAGGATGATGACTACAACATCGGGAGGTGGGGGGTGTTATCTGGCCCAGAACCCCTTCTAGCACCTACACACTTTCATCTGCAGGGGAAGACGACTCCCACTGTGTGCCTCACTCTCCTCCTACCATTCCTTTGCAGTAGTCATGCCCCAGCTGCAGGCAGCCTTGCAGAACAAGATGCTTCTTGGAGAAACTTGGCGTAGTATTTGCATCTGCCAGTCTCCCTCCCTTGCTATACCCCACCCATCCTTCAGATCTTTGCCACCTATGAAGATGCTGTCCTGGCCGACCTGGTCTGTCGTGTCATCCGCCCCCGGCCCTGGAAGGCAGACCAGCTATATCGAGGCCCCTTGGGCAGGCCTTTCTTCCCCTGAGCATCCTCAGGTGGACTCTGTGGTCATCAGTGCGGCTTACGACTGCTCTAAATGACCCCGGTGTCTGTTTCCTTCCGCCCGATAAGGAATCTAGAAAACTAGATCAGATGGGGATCTTCCTGAAGATTTTGCTGAACCTTCTGCCCTGACCTTCCACTTACCCCCAACGTGCCAGTGCTGCACGTGGAGATTGTCTGCTAGCCAAAAAGGCTATGTAACCTGCTTCCAAGGCCCAGCAAAACGGGGTTCTATTCCCATTTATTCCTTGTCCTCAAATTCCACCTGGAACGAGAGGCCCATCCTGGACTTGCGCAGCTTTAATCTGTTCATTCAGTACAAAAGGTTCAAGATGATTACCCTCCCTGGTGTGTTACTATTGCTCCAAAAGGGTGAGTGGATCTGCTCCCTGGATATGCAGAATGCCTGCTCTTTTAAGAAGAAAAATCTGTATATCAAAGTTTATCCTGCCTACAGGATTACCTCAGATTCTAAGGATGTTGATAAGATGCTCTATTCACACTGTCTGGCAGCTGCCTTTCCTTTTAAGGTTCGCCAGAAACGTCTTCAAGCTGGCTTCTCCTACCCACCTGGGTGGTAACTCCCATGGCTCCGCCCCATGATGTTAGATCTTCTTTCCGCTGGAAGAAGCAGGTTCCCTCCTTACCACTCCCACGTTGAGTAGGCCCTGGTGCCTAAATCTACAGATTTACTTCCTAAACTTAAACTTGTTCGAGTTGTATCTTTACTTAGATCTTTAATCGCGACCACGATGAAGGACAAATCTTCGCCCAGATTTCGCCAGTGCCCATGTGGGCAGAAGATCACATACCAGCCCTCACGCCTCGTGCATATACTGTCTGGGCCATGATCACAATCCGCAGGCCTACAACGTGTTTAGTTGTTCCATCTAACAGTCCTAAAGTTCCACACTGCCTGCTTAAAGTTGGGCTGTCCAGAGAAACAGCATCTGCCGGTCAAATCAAAAGATGCTCGTTGGGTGGTCTCCGCGGCTATGTGGTCCGCTGAGCAGTTGGAACAACTTAATGCCTTTGAGGATGAGGCGGTGCAGGCCGCTGCTCAGTCCTCTTCTGCCTCGGCCTTTGTTCTGCTCCTGTTGTGTTCCACCTAATTGGCCTCCTTCAAGGAGCTGTGCCAGTCCCTCTCAACTAAGGGAGAGGGCCCTTCTGAGTCTCACAGTTCCCATTCATGCAAGAAGGATAAAGAGAAGACTCATTGTCTACGCTCCTGGGACTGGGAACGTTCCTGCTCTTGGGGAAACTTTGGTTTTGACTATGGTCAAAACTGAGGCCTTGGCCACTTGCTTCACGGTAACCCCGTCTGACCAGTTGGATGAGACGCTGGTTGATGATGCGGCTAAGATTTTTCTCAACCCTGTTGACCGGTTGTTGTTGGAAGAGGCCAATAACTCTATTTTCAGGACTCCGGTCCTGCTGTTGACCACTGACTGGTGAGCCCAGCCTGCTGAGCTGGACCCACCAGTCAACCCAGACGAGGAGGAGCCACAGAACTCCTGGGCTCCCTCCGAGGCCCCATGAAGTCTCAAGTCACTCTCAACTTTAGGGTCAAGCAGGTCCATTCCAACATTGGCCGTCTTACTGTGGGCACCATGGTAAGTGGCACTGCTGCTACTCGTCTTCGTCCTTGGGTGAGGAGAGACTTTGGCTCAAATTGTGTTGACACTATGAAGACCTCATGTGGCAACAGTTTGTTCTGTCTGGGCTAAAGCCAGGGCCAGTCTACACCGTTCCTTCCCCAGCGGAGCCAATTCTGAATACATCCATTTGGCCGAAGCAGGCTTTTCCGCCAATTGTGGTGGAGCTGCCACTGAAACAACCGACCGGGGCTCTGACCAAGGATTCTCAGCCGGCCATGGGGCTTCCCCTTCGGCTGTCTGTCCCCCTTATGGCTGACTGTTGTGGCAGGTTGGGGGTGACGCTGGTGGCCGCCCACTGTATGCGGACTCCTCTGAGTCTGAGGATTCCTCCTCGCACTTCTGTCCGCTGGACACAGTCGACCTGGGATCTCCCCATGGACGAAGGCCCCACTTCGTTCATGGGCATTCTTCACCTCATCTCAGAGTCTACGGGGATGAAGCTCGGGCTCGATATCACTTCAGAGAAATCCTGGCAAAGGGGATTCTCCAGAGGCCTTCCAAGTGGCCGAGGACATTGTTGGTCTGGCTGTGGAGCTTTGGCAGCACCCCGTTTCTTGCCCTGCACCCTCAACAAGTATGGTCCACAAATGTGCGGTGCACACTGGCACCCTTTCCGGGTTCACCGAGCATCCCTTTGCTGAGGGGTTGGTGGCTGACTCCGTGTTTTGGCACTCTGGCAATACTGGGGGACGTCAATAGACTGCTGGACAAAGAGTCCAAGAAGTTAGACCATTCGACCAAAAAGGTCAGTGCTAACTCCTCACTAGGCCTCTGCCAGGCAAGCAGTCTCTCCCCACCCCCCACCCCCGTGAACTTTTTCTTGGATCGTGGATGGATATGTTCAATCCATGCTTGCTGGCAGATCGCCTTTCTCTTTGAGGAACTCCAGAACGTCTTCAAGCTGGCTCCTCCCACCCACCCAGGTGGTAAAACCCACGGCTTCGCCCCTGGACACCAGATCTTCCTTTCCGCTGGAAGTTTTAGGTTCCCTCCTTAGCGCTCCGCAAGTGATGGACCCTTGCTCTAGAATGTTCTGAGTCGCTTCTTAAACTAACTTCATCAGAGTTTCGTCTTCTACCGCTTCCCTTGCTACCACAATGGAAGACAAATCAGTTCCTTGGTTTCGTCCATGCCGCTGCGGTCAGAAGATGTCTTGCACCGACCCTCACGCCGCATATGTGTACTGCCTGGGACATGACCACGATCCGCAGGCCTGCAATCTTTGTCTGTTCTTTGCCTCGTCGGTGCTCTAAAACTGCACTGCTTGACTTCAGCTGGGGTGATTGAGAAAAACATTACCCGCCGGTGAAATCAAAGGATGCCCGTTGAGTGGTTTCTGTGGCAGTGGAGTCTGCAGAACAGCGTGTGGCCTTTGGAGGAGACACCATGCCCAGGCCGTGGGCTAGCTCCTTTTCGGCTTCGGCCTTTATTCTGCTCCAACTGTACTCCACTTACTCTGCTTCGTTCAAGGAGATGTCAGTCTCTTGCTAACTAAGGAGAGGGTCCTTCGGGGTCTCGCGTCTCCCATTCTCATAAAAGGGAGCTGAAGAAGGAAAAAAAAACAGCGTCGATGCTCTTGGGACTGGGAGCGGTCCCACTCCCAGGAGACTCCTTTTTCGACTTCGGTAAAGTTGCGGTCGAAGCCACTGGTTTCACAGTGACCCTGTCAGACCAGTCGGCTGAGACACCTGCTGATACGACTGAGATTTTTCTTGAGCCAGTTGACAGGTTGTCGCGCGATCCGGCCAACTACTCTCCATTTCGGACACGGATGCTTCTGGTGACCTCGGACGGGCTGGCTCAGCCCTCTGGGTCAGACCAGACTGGTAAGCCTGACCAGAAGGAGCCGCGGGTTTCTGCGACTCCTTCCGATGTCCCCCGTTTGCCCCAGTCTTGATCCTCTACCACTTGGTCAGACAGGACTCGACGTCACTGGCGATCTCAGTCCCAATGCCATAATAAGCTGCGGGCGCAATATTCATCTTCATCCTCCTCGGATGAGGAGAGGTTCTGACGCAAGTCACTTCAGTGCTACGAAGATTTAATGTGGCAACAGTTGGTCTTGTCTGGGACTAAACAGACTCTGGCTTCTACCCTGGCTATCAAGTGGCTGTTGCCTGAATGGCCGATGTTGTCACTTCTACGGAGGTGCCAGCTCTGGCTCAGCTGGCTTCTCTGCTGATTCCAGTGGAGCAGCCACCTGAGCAACCGAAATCTGGGCTCCGACCAAGGATACTCAGTCGGCTTAAGGTTTGCCCCCATCGGTTGTCTCATTCTCGCTACCGACTGCCCAAGGCAGGTTGAGGGTGACACTGATAGTCGCCCATTTTACGCGGACTCCTAGGAGTTCGAAGACTCCTCGCTGCACTCTCGTCCTATTGACGTAGTCTGTTGGGGCCATTCTGTCGACGAGGGTCCCACCTCGTTCATGTACATTCTTTGGCTCATTTCCAAGTCCACAGGAATGGAGCTCGAACCGGTCCAGAAACGGGCCAGATATCCCCTCATGGAGATCCTGGACAAAGGGGATTCCCCCATGTAGGCCTTTCCTGTGGTCGAGGCCATTGTGAGTCCAGCCTTGGAGCTTTGGCAACGTCCTGCCTCTTGCTCTGAGCCCGGATGGCCCACAAGTATGCAGTCCCATCCGGCTCACTTTCGAGATTCTCAGAGCATTCCTCAGCCGAGGGTTTGGTGGCAGACTCTGTCTTTTGGCGTTTGAACAATACAGGGGACTTTGATAGACCTCCAAACAAGGAATCCAAGAGACAGGATCATTCTGGTAAAAAGGACTACGCAGCTTCCTCTCTCTGCCTTCGTCAGCCCAGCTCGGCCGTGCTGATGGCACACTTCCCCATGCCTTCCTGGCTCCCTGGATGAGGTGCTACCTCCCTGCAGACCTCCAGACCACAGTCAAGCAGATTCGGGACCAGGGGAGGGCTGTGACGAAGCAGCAACTCCAGACTGCTCTGGATATTGTCGATTCTTGTGCCCACTCAGTGGCTGCCGCCGTGGCCATGCGGAGCAGGGCTTGGTTGCGCATCTCTACCTTTACGGCTAATACCCAATACAAGCTAGCAGATGTCCCCTTCTTGGGCACTGAGCTGTTTGGGCCCGGTGTGGAGGTTCACCTCCCAACACATTGAGAAATCCAATGCCGCCCTAAACTCTGACTTTCGCCCAAAAGGACAAGGGCTCTATGAACCAGAACCGCAAGCCCTTTCGCCCTTCCACTCCTGCGGCCAGCCCAGCAGTTGCAAACTTGGCAACCACGGGCCAAATCAGCAGCCTCATCAGTCAGAAAAGGTCCCGGGGGCCTCTTGGCCGGGTCCTTCTTCTCCCAGTCTGCTCAGTGACGGGTTGGGGGGTGCCACTCTCCAACAGTCTCACCTCCCATGAGAAGCCGGCTCAGCCACTTCCTTTCCACCTGGTTCGTTAACACCATGGACCATTGGGTTCTGGAAGTGGTTAGTTGAGGCCTGCATCTGGAATTTGAGCAGGCCCCTCCATATTGAGCCCGCAACCCACGGAGGGATCTGATGTCCGCAGCCACTCAGTTGGCTCTCTGAGACTACATAACTCATCTCCTCCGCAAGGAGGTGGTGCGCAGAGTAGCGGACCCTCCTTCAGACCCAGGGTTTGTTTCCAGGTACTTCCTGGTACCAAAACGGACGGGGGGCTGGCGTCCCATTCTCTATCTACACTACCTGAACAAGTTACTCAGGTCCCGCACCTTCTGGACGATAACTCTGGCTCAGATCATAACATCCTTGGAGCAAGGCATGTGGTTGTGCTCCCTAGTTCTTCAGAATGTGTTCTTTCATGTCCCGATCCGTCCGTCCCACAGATAGTTCCTCCGTTTCCGAGCCGAGGGAACCCTTTGCAACTTCCAAGCCATGCCCTTTGGCCTGTCTTCAGCCCCCAAGGTCTCCACCAAATGCATGGCAGTGGGGGCAGCTTTCCTGAGGCGTCCAGGTGTGCCCTTACCTGGACGATTGGCATATAGCAGGTCCCTCCAGGCAGGAGGTGGAACAGTCCAGGGATCTGGCCCTCCAGACTTACTTTGACCTTGGCCTTCTGATCAATAAGGCAGAGTCGGAACTCATGCCCTCGCAGGTGATTCAATTCATTGGAACAGAGCTCGGCTCCCGGTGGACAGGGCAGAGGTTCTCTTCTTCTTTGCACAATCATTTCTGGTTGGGCAGTTGCGCCCTGCCCGGGACTTCCTGCATGTTCTGGGCTAGATGGCGGCCTGCACCAGTGTGGTCCTGTGGGCCTACTGGCATATTCGTTCCCTTCAGTGGGAACTGGCCAGCCAGTGGTTTCAGCACTAAGGTCACCCTGACCAGCTGGTCACTGTGACCCAGAGGATGTGGGACGGCATCCAGTAGTGGCTGGTCCCAGATCATCTGCAGGAAGGCATCCCTTTTGTCCGCCCCGAGCTGACTGTCATCCTGATGACCACACCTCACTGATGGGTTGAGGTGCCCATCTGGGGGAGCTCAAAGCCAATGGGCTCTGGTCCCCTCAGTAGTCCCAATGCCCCATCAACCTGCTGGAACTCTCTGCGGTTCAGCTAGTCCTGACAGCCTTCACTCTGTTTGTTCAGGGTCAAGTGGTTCAGGTCGAGACTGACACCATGACCATGTACTATCTCAACAAACGAGGCGGGACGCACTCCTTGCCTCAGTGCAAGGAAGCTTTTCGCACGTGGACCCTTGTGCTCAGCCTAGAGACGTATCTCCTAGCCATCCATGTCGCAGGAGCCGCAAATTATCTGGCTGATGCCCTCGCGCAAATAGGCGAGGCATTTTATGAATGGTCACTTCACCAAGAGGTAGTACAAAACCTCTTCTCCCACTGGGGCTCCTCTCAGGTGGACCGGTTTGTCTCCAGGGAGAATGCGAAGCTGAGGCTGTTCCATGCCCACGCCCTCAGCAGGGCACGCTGCAGCGGGATGCCTTTTCGAAGCCTTGTATCCCAGGCCTTTTTTTTTTTTTTTTTTTTTGCCTTCCTCCACTTCCCTTGATACACAAAGTGCTCTTCAAGGTCAGGAGGGGCAAGGCACAGGTGATACTGGTAGCCCCAGACTGGCCACGCCAGTTCTGGAATCCAGATCTCCTCAGCCTCGGCTCCAGAGGAGTCCTCTAGCATGCCCGGACCTGCTCTCCATCAATTAGGGGAAGGTACTCCATCTGGACCTTCAATCCCTGCACCTGACAGCCTGGTTCCTGAGCAGCTACAGTTCCAGACTTTGGGTCTCTCCGATGAGGTCCTCACAGTTGTTGAGGTGTCCCGTATGGAATCAACCAGAAACTACTACGCCTTCAAATGGAAACGTTTTTCCATTTGGTGCCAGGGCAAGGGGTTGGACCCCTTGTCCTGTCCAGTAGCTAGCATTTTGGACTGTTTGGTCCCTCTCCCAGCTGGGGCTTCGATCAGCAACCCTTAGGGTGCCTCTGCAGCCATCTCTGCCTACTGGGCATGAGGTGGAGAGCAGTCGGTGGCACAGGAGAAAGTGATCTGGTGCTGCTTCAAGGTCCTAGATCACATATCCCCTCCAGTGCATAAACCTTCACCTCCGTGGGATCTACAGCTGGTTTTGGCAAAGCTCATGGGCAAGCCATTTGAACCTATGAACAAGTGTAATATCTCAAGAACTGGGAAGTTACAGGCACGCTATACAGAGTCTCCTTAACTGGTCTTCCACAGGGACAAGGTTGTTCTGCGCCTCCACTCAAAATTCTTTTCCGAAGGTGGTGTCGGAGTTTCGCCTTAACCAGGTAATTACTATGCCAGTGTTCTACCCCAGTTAGACTTCGGAGGCCGAGTACAGGCTTTATACTTTGGACCAGAGGCGAACGCTTGCCTACTACAAAGAGCGTATAGCGGGCGTTTGGGGAGAGGTTCGCCAGCTGTTTGTCACCTATGCTGAAGCTGCACCTGGCAGACCTGCATCCAACTGGAAGATTGGCAGGTGGATCACGTCCTGCATTGATCTCTGCTATAGGCTGGCGGGTAGGGAGTCTCCCATAGGGCTTGGGGCTCATTCCACCCGCCATACTACTGCGTCGGTGGCTGCTTGTAGGGATGTCCCTATCTAGGAAATCTGCAGGGCTGCTACCTGGAAGTCTGCACAGACCTTCATTTCTCATTACCACATCGATCTCTAGTCACATTGGGATGCTGGTTTTGGGGCCTCAGTTCTCCAATCCCATTTCCCGAAGTAGGGTGTGTGCGCCTTTCCTCCCTCCTCCCGGATAACTGCTAGGAGTCTGCCAGCAAGTGTGGATTGTAAAACATATCCACAATCCTAGAAATACAGGTTCAAACAACATGAAGTCTTGCTATATTATGACAAGTGCAGTTTGTCCCACCACTAGAACTGCTCCGGAGGTGAAAGAGTTAACTTCCATGCAGAGCATGGAACTTAGAGCGCAAGCTCGGTTAAGAAGCTCTGTTAGGGTGGTTTCAAACCGAAACCGTCAGATTCTTTACTCCGCCTCACTGAACAGTCGCTCCGGAGATTCCTCCTGTTGCTCGGTTCATTTCTTCGGTTTAAAACGCTATTTCTCGGTTGAATTTAACCACGATTTAATTATTTTAACCGCAAAACCAATCGGTTCAAGCTCTGTCTATGGTATTGTAAGTAATAAATAGTTTTTTTTTTTTTTTTGTTTTTTTTTGTGGAACTTGTAAATCGTTATCGGTTCGGTTTGAATCGATCGAATTGTACTAAAACTTAGTTTTAAAGCCTTTTAAGGCTTGTTAGAGTGCGGTTCCCGGTTCTTATCGGTTCTAAAAAAAAAAAAACGCAGTTTACTACGTTTTTTTTTTTTTTTTTCCACGACCCGTGACACGGTTTGGAACCGATAAGGTGTCTTGGCGCCTGGCATGGCCATGCAAAAAGGGCAAGTTTGTTGGTTAGGCTGGCATCATGTCTGAGAAACCCAAAGAAAAACCGGGCCCACTGGGTTTCAGCACTGTAGTGTCTGTGGGAAGCCTTTGCCAAGGCTGACCCACACCTAATGTGTCTATTGTCTGAGGTTTGACCACCTCAATTCAGACTGCCAGATTTGTAAAATTTCCTGCAGCCACCCTGGACAAGAGTGGGCAGGCTCAGGGAACGAGAGGCCAAAAAGTCCGCTGACCCGGATGGCCAGCCCGGTTCGGTGCCAACCGGAGGGAGTGCCCTCTGACCAGGGCGAGACTTCCTCGGGCAAACGAAAAGCTGGCTCTGAGGAGCCAGTTCCAGCAAAAGAAACTAAAAATCAGCAGGTTTAGAGTCCAAAATTCCTTCTCCAACTGCTGCAGAGATAGCCAGGGCAATACAGATTGTCAGTCTCTGTCCCTGGTTCCCTCCGAACCGCCACTGTCTGGCAAAAGGTCGGTTCCAATGGTTCAGGAATATGATGTGGAAGAGTTTTATGAACCAGAGGAGGGGGAGGAGGATTATGATCAGTGTGAATGTGACTTTGAAAGTCTGGATGTGCCCTTTGAACGGGACATCTCCCCAGACAGACCTTCAGGTGAATCTCCCCCTAGGCTTTCTGAGTCCCCTTCTCATTTTTTGTTTTATAAAAAAGTTGCTGAGACCCTCCAGCTTCCCTTAGAGGAGGCTTTGGATGAGCAAGAGGAGCCTGACTATGTAGAGATGATAGATATCCCAGAGTCCAGGAGATTGTCCATCCCTTTGCATAAATCTTTTAGGAAACAAACAATCAAAAATTTTAAAAGCTCTAATTCTGTGCCTCCTGTAGATAAAAAGATGGACAGGAGGTACACTTTGTCAGGTCCTGATACAGATTTTCTTTCACAGCAATGCAGTCATGTTGGGGTAGTTCAGGCTGCAGCCTGTGATAAAGCTAATATTCCCCTTGCTTCACATCCTCCGGACAAAGACTCCAGGAAGATTGATGCCATGGCCAAAAAACAATACATGGCAGCATCCTTGGGACTCAGACAAGCAAACTATATGGCTTATGTTGCGAGATACCAGAAATCTAGATGGGATACTGTCATGGCCTTAGCCAAACAGGTCCCTGGCCAGCTTGCAAAGAAGCTGGAGCAGGTGGCCCTTGATGGTATTGAGGCATCTAAGGTGCAATTCCATGCTGCAGTGGATTCTAACGATGTATCCTCTAGAGTCATGGCTACATCTGTGGCTTTTCGGAGATTGGCCTAGCTCAGTTTGGGGAGCAGACAGAGAATTATATGAAGAAAATGGATGAATATAGAAACACTTATAGGAGTGCACAAGCCAAGGAACGGCAAGCCACTCCTCGGAGGCAGCCACCCCAGGGGTAGGGGCAGGCCTTTTACCAGACCAGGCCTCCTCTTAGGTCAGCCTATGCAAGAGGGGTTCTTCAGAGGAGAGGCAGGCAGAGTGCAGGCAGGCCTGCTCACCCCTCAGCCTAAAGCCCCTGCCAAACAGGCACCCTGATGGGATGCCCAGGGTCGGCTCTCCATTACCTGTAGGGCAGGCTGGCTTACGTCCGTCCAGGACTGGGAGTCTTTAACTTCAGACAGGTGGGTCCTGGAAGTAGTGAGCCAGGGTCTGGTTCTTGGCTTCAAAAAATTTCCAAAGATGAGAACCAGATCTTTTCCACCTGCAAACCCTTTAGAGACTCTTGCTTTGGAAACAGAAGTCTCAACCCTCCTGTCTCTCAGAGCTGTAGAAAGGGTTTCTCCCCCACACCAGGGCAAGGGTCTGTACTCCAGGTACTTCCTTACCCCAAAAGACAGGAGAGTGGCGGCCTATCCTGGATCTAAGATATCTAAACAAGTACATTTTAAAACCAAAGTTCAAAATGGTGACACTGGGAATGATTTTACCCTCCCTAAGGCCAGGGGACTGGCTAGCCTCCCTGGACCTCAAGGATGCCTATTTCCATGTTCTTATCAGAAGCTCCCATCGAAAGTACCTCAGATTCAAACTGCCCTTAGGCCATTATCAGTTCAGAGCAATGCCCTTCGGCCTCACTTCTGCCCCAAGGGTGTTCACGAAATGTCTGGCAGTAGCAGTTGCTCATCTAAGAAGGCAAAAGATTGCCATTTTCCCTACCTGGACGACTGGCTCATTGTGGGTCAGTCTCAGACCAGGTCAAATCACACCTGCTAGTTACCCAGCAGCTGCTTGCCTCTCTGGGCTTTCTTCTCAATCTTCCAAAGTCAATTTTGGAACCTGTCCAGAGTACTCACTTTTATAGGCGCAGAACTGGACACAAAGCAGGCCAGAGCCTTCCTTCCCTTGGAAGGGTAAGGACCTTAGTGGCCTGGCCTCGTCCTTCACTCTGCAGGTTTCTCGACCAGCAAGGCATTTCCTGCAGCTCCTAGGACACATGGCTGCCTCCACAGCTGTTGTGCAAGGAGCAAGATTTCAGATGAGGGACATTCAGTTCCATTTGAGAGCTTTCTGGTCTCAAAGAAGAGATTCCCTATCCAAGTTAATCCCAGTGACTCTAACCCTGATCCAGGCCCTTCAGTGGTGGCAGGATCAGAGAAATCTGAGACAAGGGGTGCCTTTCATCCCTCTGTCCCACTCCTTGACCCTTACTACAGATGCATCCCTCTTGGGATGGGGAGCTCACATGGGCGACCTCTCCACCCAGGGGTTATGGTCCCCTCAGGAATCTCTGCTCCACATCAATCTGTTGGAACTCAGAGCTGTTTTCTAGCACTTCAGGTTTTCTGCTTCTGTTCAGAACAAGGTGGTACAGGTCAGAACAGACAACACCACTACAATGTGGTACATCAACAAACAAGGGGCACTCTGTCTTGGCCTTGTGCACGAGGCAATGAAGTTGTGGTCTCTGGCTTATTCCCTGAACACTTCCCTCATAGCAGTTCACCTCCCAGGCAAGGACAATGTCCTGGCAGATGCTCTCAGCAGGATTTCCCAGGGCCATCACGAATGGTCACTGGATCCCCTAGTACTGGGGATAGTGTTTGCCAGATGGGGCACTCCTCAATCTTTTTGCAGCCCCAGACAATCATCAACTTCCACTGTTTTGTTGCAGGCCCCCAGTGTTGGGCTCAGTCCCCCTGGATGCCTTTCTCCTCGATTGGGAAGGGAAGTTTCTTTATGCCTTTCCCCCCTTCTCTCTCCTGTTCAAAGTACTAGTCAAAATCAGGTCTCAGCTCTGCAAAATGATCCTGATTGCTCCAAACTGGGCCAGGCAGCCCTGGTACCCACTCCTGTCGTTAGCAGTCCATCTTCCCCTGTGTCTCCCCAGGAACCACAATCTGTTAACCTGTGCTCAGGGGAGAGTTTGGTATCCGAATCTCAAATCCCTCAACCTCAAGGCTTGGCTCTTGAGCAGTTAGAATTTGCTGATCTACAACTTTCTCAAAGTGTTCGAAATCCTGAAGGCTGCTGGAAGCCTTCCACCAGAACTACCTATAACTCCAAGTGGAAAAGGTTTTCCATATGGTGTTCTGGGAAGCATGTTTCCCCGGAATCTGCTGATCTACCCACTGTATTGGACTATATGGTCCATCTTAATTCTTTGGGACTGAGACCAGCTACCCTGAAAGTGCACTTGGCAGCTGTCTCTGCCTTCCTTTCAGCAGGGAAGCCCTCTTCTCTTTCTTCTCATCCTGTATTTTCCAAGTTTTTTAAAGGATTGCTTCATACCAATCCTCCATTCAGGGACCCTGCCCCGGCTTGGGATCTTAATGTATGCATTGCTCAGCTAATGCAACCCCCTTTGAGCCTCTGTCTTCGGCAGAGCTTAAGTATTTGACTTGGAAAACTGTATTTCTGGTAGCCATCACTTCTGCCAGGCGCATAAGTGAGTTACAGGCTTTATCAGTAGAGACTGACTTTATTTCCTTTCACAGGGATAAAGTAGTCCTCAGAACTAACAGGAAGTTTTTGCCTAAGGTGGTTTCAGATTTCCAACTTAACCAATCTATTTCACTTCAGTGTTCTTCACTGACCATTCCTCCTCTGGTGAGAGGGCTACACAACCTAGATGTTAAGAGGGGCCTAAGTCATTTCATAGGCGTACCAAGGGTCACAGGTTTGACTCCTCCAACTGTTTCTCACTTATGGTGAGGTTGGGAAAGGAGACCTGCCACTAAGAGATCCATTGCCAGGTGGATGCGTTTCTTGTATCAATTTTGCTATCAAATGCTGGGTAAGGTTCCCCCCCCTCAGGCCTGAGGGCTCACTCTACCAGAGGTAGAGCTGCATCTCTAGCTGCTGCTAGAGACATCCCTATCTTGGAAATATGTCAAGCAGCTACTTGGAAAACAGTACACACTTTCACCAAGCATTACTCCCTGGATATTCAGGCCAGGAGGGATGCTCGGTTTGGCACAGCCGTGCTTCAGAGCCTATTCCCTAAGTAGGTTCTGTCCCTCCTCCATGGAAGTACTGTTGTGTAGTCTGCACTTGTCATAATATAGCAAGACTTCATGTTGTTTGAAGAAAAATTACTCACCTTAGTAATGTTGTTTCTTCTAATGAGTCTTCCTATATTATGACCTCCCCGCCTGCCCCTCTCAGAACTTCTACTTTGGGTATGGGGTGGGCAGTCCTCTGTTGGCATTTATTGATGCCCTCATGTTTGGGTGTTGTGTTTATTTAGTTATTTTATCTTATTTTTCTGGTCCACTGACTTGAGTCTCGGTGTTGGGACCAGGAAATGTGTGAATATGTTAGTAGCCAGTTGGCTAGTGTAGGTTACAGCTTCCACACAGAACCTTAGTGAGTTTTTGCTCGTAAAGATCTGACTGTTTCAGTGTGAAACCACCCTAACAGAGCTTCTTAACCGAACTCGTGCTCTAAGCTCCATGCTCTGCATGGAAGTTAACTCTTTCACCTCCGGAGCAGTTCTAGTGGTGGGACAAACTCCACTTGTCATAATATAGCAAGACTCCATTAGAAGAAACAACATTACTAAGGTGAGTAATTTTTTCTTATAGGAGCGTGGGTGTGTTGTTCATCCACACTGTTTGGCATGTCCCTTTCCCCTTTAAATTTTGCCAGAAGTCTTCAAGCTGGCTCCTCCCACCCACCCGGGTGGTATATACCTCAGCTCCACCCCATGACGCCAGATCTTCCTTTCCGCTGGAAGATGCAGGTTCCCTCATGCTCTCAAAGCATTTGGTAGGCCCTGGATTCTAATTGTCTGTTTTTTGTTTTGTTTTTTTACCAAAAATTGTTTTAAAAGTCGTTCGAGTTAGTGATTTGTGATTTTTCACATCTGCCATAGAGGAAAAATCTTCCCCCAGATTTTGCCGATGCCCCTGCGGCCAGAAGATGTCGAGCACTGATCCCCACCTAACGTGCGTCTACTGTCTAGGTGTCTGACATGACACCTCATCATGTCTGGCCTTCCATCCTGACGACTACAAGGCTCATTTAAAGCTGGGGAGACCAGAGAAAAGGAACCTGCCAGTAAAATTGATAGAGGCGAGGTGGGTGGTTTCCGCAGCCATGGGATCCGACGAACAGCTGGAACAAATGAAGACATTTGTGGAGGAAGCAGCTCGAGCTTTGGCTAATCGAAGCTTCTTTGTTCCGCTTAACCTTGGCTCTACCTTTTATGGGCTCCTTCAAGGAGTTGTGCCAGTCTCTTCCTACCAGGGGTGAGGCGCCCTCGGGCTTGCATTCCTCCTGTGCTTAGAAGAGAGATAAGGACCCAGAGTGTTCGTCCAAGCGAGGACGCTCTTGGGACCAAGAAAGATCAGAGTCCCAGGAGCATGCGATATCTACTTTGGTAAAGATCGCCTCCTCCGCCGCTGGCTTCACGGACCCTCCATCTGGCCAGGAGACCGAGGAAGTGGCAGACGAGGTCGAGATTGTTCTCAATCGACCCCTTGTTGCCGGTTCTGCCTGACGACTCCTTGGAAAGGACTCCGGTCCTTGTCTTCCCTGATGAGACCCAGCCTGCTGGCGTCCCCATTAAGGACCCAGTTCCGGACCCTTGGTTTTCACCAACCCCAGTGTCTCCCGATCGGACGAGGAGAGGCTTCAGCAGAAACTCAGTCTCTATGAAGACCTCTTGTGGCAACAGCTGATTTTATCAGGGCAAAAGCCGGCTCTGCTGCCTATCCCGGCCATTACATGGCTTTTGCCTCCCAAGCCGAAGCTGACCCCTCCTGAACCGAAGCCTTCAGTTCCTCCACCCGTGGGGCCGGCCCGTATCCCGACTTGGCCTATCTCTGTATCTCCACTGATTTTTAGGGTGGAACTACGGCCTAAGCAGCCTGAGGGAGGGGCGCCCTCAAAAAGGGACCGACAAGACACCGGGCTTCTCCGGCGTCTATTACCATCGCCCTCGGCGTATCGAGGGTGACTGAGGCGGCAGACCGCTATAACACGATTCTTCAGACTCTGACATCACCGGATTACACTCACATCCAGGGGATGATGAGTCGTCCATGACAGGTTTGGCGGAAGGTCCTTCCTCCTTTCAAGGCATCCTCCACCTCATCTCTGAATCTACTGGAATGCCCATGGAGTCCATCCAAAAGGAGGCGGAGTACCCTGTCACCAATGTCAAGAGACTGGATACACCAGAGACCTTTTCAGTGGCCGAGGCCATTGTTGGCCTGGCCATTGAACTTTGGCAGCATCCTGCTTCCTGCCCAGCACAGTCTGCCCGCATGGCCCACAAGTACACTGTGTCCATGGGGTCCCTTGCAGGGTTCAGAGCACCCGTCTGCTGAGAGCCTGGTGACCGCCTCTGTGTTCAGGCATACTGGGAGTTCGGACGACACTGTCCAACCCACGGACAGAGTCCCAAAAATATGGACCACTCTGCCCATAAGGTCTATGCGGCCTCTTCTCTGGGTCTTTGTCAGGTCAGCTTGGCTGTCATTATGACACACTTCTCTCGTGCCCTTCTCGGGTCATTAAACGAGGTCCTCCCTCATCTCCCAGCGAACATGCAGACTACGATCAAGCAAGTCCGGGAACAGGGTCATATTGTCGAAAAACAGCAGCTCCGGACGGGCCTGGATATAGGAGATTCTTGTGCCCGTTCTCTTGCAGCCGCAGTGGCCACTCGCCACAGGGCTTGGCTGAGGCTTTCCTCCTTCCTGGCAGATACTCGGCATAAGCTGGCTGTGCTTTTCCTAGGCACTGACTTGTTCGGTCCCAGAGTGGCCTGTCACCCTCAGCATGTAGAGCAGTCCAGTGCCACCTTGGATGCTACTTCTGCTAAGGGTTCTTCGGGCAAGAACCAGCAGAGGAGAAAGAAGCCATTTCGGCATTCTTCCCCTGCGGTCAGGCAGCCCTCCTACCAAGGAGGTCAGCAGCAGCAACAGGCTCGAGCTTGGTGCCCACGTCCCAAGCAGGGTCTTAGACAGGCCTGTAAAGGAGACCGAGGCGCAGGTCCAGGAGCCGCCTCCTCTAAGCGTGGTCAGTGATGGATTAGGGGTTGTCACCCCTACGCCCGTCACGTCAGCTCTGGGTCTTCCCGTGGGAGGTCGGCTCTGCCACTCTCTTTCCGCCTGGTCCGATATCACTTAGGACAAGTGGGTTCTCGAAGTGGTCGGTCAGGGACTGCCTCTAGAGTTCGAACAGTACCCTCCCAGCCAAGCCCGCACCACTTGAGAGGAAAGGATCTCAGCTTGCACTCAGTCTGCTCTTCAAGAAGACATAGCTCAGCTACTCCACAAGGAGGCATTAGCACCAGTGCCGGATCCTCCTACAGACCCAGGCTTCGTGTCCAGGTACTTCCTGGTACCCAAGCGGACGGGGGTGTTAGCGCCCCATCCTAGATCTCCACGACCTGAATAAACACGTCAGGTCCAGCACCTTCCGGATGATCACTCTGAACCAGATCATACCATCCCTGGAGTGAAACATGTGGTTCTGTTCACTGGATCTACAGGATGCGTTCTTTCACGTCCCAATCCATCCGTCCCATCAGCGGTTCCTCTGCTTCAGGGTTGTGGGGACACTGTATGAGTTCCGAGCCATGCCGTTCGGCCTATCATCGGCCCCACAGGTCTTCACCAAGTACATTGAAGTGGTGGCAGCCCACCTTCATCGTCAAGGAGTCTGAATATACCCTTATCTCAATGACTGGCTCTTGACAGGTTCCTCCCTTCAGGAGGTGAAGAGGACCAGGGATCTGTCTATCGGAACTCGTGCCCTCTCGAGTGATGGGCTTCATCGGGGCGGAGCTCGACTGTTGTCAAGCCAGTGCTCTGCTACCAGCAGACAGGGCAGAGGTTCTCTCCTCCTTTACCCGATCATTTCATTTCTGGTTGGGCACTTGCGCCCTGCCCAGAACTTTCTGCGCCTTCTGGGTTACATGGCGGCGTGCACCTCAGTGGTCTGAGCCAGGTGGCACATGCGCTCCCTCCAGTAGGTGCTGGCCGCCCAGTGGACTCAGCGCCACGGTCATTTTGACCAGCTGATCTCTGTGACCCAGAAGATGTGGGACGCTCTTCAATGGTGGACCACCCAAGACCGGTTGCAGGAAGGGATCTCGTTTGTCCACTCCGAGCAGACTGTTATCCTTACGACCGATGCCTCTCTCATGGGCTGGGGAGTACACATGGGGACAAAGGGGCCCACGGGTTCTGAACCCCCGTGGAGTCCCGATGCCACAGCAACCTATTGGAGCTCAGAGCAGTCAGACTGGTGCTGTCTGCTTTCGCTCCTCAACTCCGGGGTCAAGTGGCTCAAGTCTAGACGGATAATACCACAACCATGTACTACCTCAACAGACAGGGTGGCTCGCAGTGCCGTCTGCTATGCAAGGAGGCACTCTGCATCTGGACCCTCTAAGGCCGGTTGGAGGTGGATCTCCTAGCCATCTATGTGGCAGGAGCCTCGAACCAACAGGCGGATGCTCTCAGCCACATAGTCCAGACATCCCACAAGTGGTCTCTCCATCCAGAGATAGCCTACTGTCTGTTCTCCCGTTGGGGCAAACCGTTGGTGGACCCGTTTGCCTCCGGGAAAACGCCAGGCTGAGGCTGTATCATCCCCACCCCCCCCTCAGCAGGGCTCGCTGCAGGGGGATGCCTTCCCGAGGCCTTGGACCCCAGGCCTCCTCTATGCCTTCCCTCCATTTCCCTTGATCTACAAGGTGAGGAAGGACAGGGCGAAGGTGATCCTGGTAGCCCCAGATTGGCCGCGCCATTTCTGGTATCCAGATCTCCTCCGCCTCAGCTGCAGGCCTTTGGAGTGGCTTTGTACATGCCTGAACCAGAGATCACTGAACCAGGGGAAGGTACTCCATCCCGACCTTCAATGCCTGTACCTCACAGCCTGGTATCTGAGTGGCTAGAGTGTCAGGCTTTGGGTCTTTCCGACGATGTCTACACCGTGGTGGAGGCATCGAGAAAGGAATCGACCAGGAAATGTTACACCTTGAAATGGAAAAGATTTTCCATTTGGGGTCAGGGTAATAGTCTGGATCCCTTACCCTGTTCTGTGGCTAACATTCTCTACTACCTTTGGTCTCTCTCCAAAGGGGTCTATGGTCATCGACCCATAGGGTGCACCTGGCAGCCATTTCTGATTACCGAGCGCGGGCCAGTCAGCTGACACTGGCGCAGAAGACGGTGGTCTGGCACTTCAAAGGCCTGGATCACATATTCCCTCCAGTGCATGAACCTCCACCTCCATGGGATCTCTTCCTGGTTTTGGCGAAGCTCATGGGCAAGCCATCCGAACCCATGCACAAGTGTGAGTTGTCACACTTGTCATGGAAGACTGCATTCCTGGTGGCTATCATGACTGCCAGAAGGACAGGGGAGTGCCAGGCACTTTCGGTGGACTCCCCTTATCTGGTATTTCACAGGGACAAAGTTGTCCTACACCCCCACCCAAAATTCCTTTCGAAAGTGGTGTCAGAGTTTCACATTAACTAGGTGTTGACTCTGCCAATATACTACCCTAATGACACCTCGGACGCTGAGTACAGGTTTCATACTCTGGACCCGAGACGTGCTCTCTCCTGTTTATAAGGAGAGAATGGCGGAAATTCGTGGAGAGGTTCGCCAGGCGTTTGTCACCTACACTGAAGCTACTTCTGGCAGATCTGCAGCAAAACAGATCATAGCAAGATGGATTACGTCATGCATAGGTCTGTGCTATGAGTTGGCAGGCAAGGAGCCTCCCAGAGGGATAAGAGCTCATTCTACCTGCCATACTGCTTCTTCGGTGGCTGCTTCCAGGGACATCCCTATCCAGGAAATCTGTCGGGCTGCTACCTGCTAGTCAAAGACCTTCATTACCTACTACCACATCGACCTTGAGTCACGACGGGATGCTGGTTTTGGGGCCTCAGTTCTCCAATCTTTATTCCCTAAGTAGAGGGTGTGTGCCTTGCCTCCCTCTTCCCGGAGAACTGCTTGGAGTCTGCCAAACAGTGTGGATGAACATATCCACGCTCCTAGAACAGGTTACTCATCTGTAACACTAGTTCTAGGAGTGGTATATGTTCATCCACACGCACCCACCTGACCTTCCCGGCTTCGGGCGCACAACCTTGCTTCCAGCAGGCTAAGATCTGGTGTCATGGGGCACAGCTGAGGCATATACCATCCGGGTGGGTGGGAGTAGCCAGCTTGAAGACTTCTGGCAAAACTTAAAGGGGAAGGGGACATGCCAAACAGTGTGGATGAGCAACATATTCCACTCCTATAACTAATGATCTTACTTAGAGATACAGCTCTTGCAGCAGGTTACACCGTTGAGACTGAAGCCAGCAGGCGCCAGGACCTCACGGAAATTTTCTAGGTAGCAGTCTTCAGCGGGGACCGCCTCAGACATCGGTCCCACCCCGACGTCAGGAGTAGTACATGAGGAGGCGGTCCCCCCAATAATCCTCAGTTCTTTTCCCGCCGACATCGCTAGTATCTGCCTCTCTGTCCTTTTTCTAACGTGTGACGACCTTTGGAGCTATGAAGATTTTGTTTTTCTTCACAACTTTGGATTCAACTGATGTCCTCTCCAGCTACTTCTCTTGAGGGTCACCAATCGAAGTGTGCCTGCGGCAAACTGATCCCCTTCAAGGATCCACATTCGGCCTGCGTGCGCTGCCTAGGCCCGGAACACACTAAGGCCTGCTCCTTCTGCTAGGGCTTCAACAGTTGCACCAGGATCCGCTGCCAGACGGCCCTTGAAGCGTTCCTCTTAAAGGAGAAACTGAAAACCATGGATAAAGAACCTTCCTCCGGGAGGAGTCGCGGGTAAAACCCACAAGCACTGGGACAAACACCAGGAAAAGGAAAGGCCCAGGTTTCCTGCGAGGGCCACGGACTCCTGAAGCTCCAGCTCACGATCGGACCGCTCTCCTTCCAGGGCTCGGTTGCAACCTTCCCCGGTTCAGGTCGGATCCTCCAGCCGTTCCTCTTCTTTGCAGCCCCTGAAGACTTCCAGGCCGTCTGCCTTTTCCACTCCATCTAAGGCCTCGTTGAAGTCCAGGGAGCGCCATAAATCTTCTTCCTGCCGGCGGGACTCCGAAGCCAGGTCAGTTTCCCAGCCTCCATGTGGGTTGGATCCGGTTCCTCTCAAGACGTCGGACCTGACGTCTGTCAAGCATCACCAGCGCTCCCAGGAGCCGGTGACACCTAAACACCTGTCGTCGGCCAGGTGTTCGCCTCCGAAGGTGTCGGCCAGGGGACCAACGTCTGCTACCCCAGAGAAGAGGACCGCACCACCCTCACCGGCGGACACCAGTCAGAAGGACTCGTCGGAGGAGGATACCACACAGCCAGAGGACCAGACAGGCGACAGACCACCGGCGCTGGGCCTGTCTGGCATGAATTTGGCAGAGGTAAAGGAACCCTTTACCTTCTGGTGGGACACCATCAGAAAAGATGTGGTCACCACACGTCCTTCTCCTACTACGACTCTGCCTCCTCCTACAGACTACTGTTTCCTACAGAAACAGACTTCTAGGAAAACAAACTGAACTTACAAGCTCAAATGGGCAGACTGGGTGGGCCATAGGCCCTTATCTGCCGACATTGTCTATGTATCCTTCACCGCCTACGCCCCCTCTCCTCCCAAGGGACCCGTTGGATGATTGCCAACCTACTCAGGGCAGATCTCAGAAAGAAGACCTCCCTCCAGATCAACCTCAGGGTCACCCAGTCCCAAGAGACCCAGACGATGCCGGTACACCCCGTCTGGGGAGGATTCCAGATCTGACACCTCAGGGAGCTCCAGATCTCCTTCGCCCATCAACATTCCCTCTCCGGACCCACATGACCTACCTAGGTCTCCTCCGGATGATCCTTCTTTCGCGGAGATCATGAGGCACATCCAGGAGAATATGGGGTGGGATGCTGAAGAGCTTGACCCCGATAGACAACGCCTTGCCCGCTACCTTTGGCAGAAAGACCCGAAGCCTCTGGCAGTGCTGCCCTTGGTGGATACCTTTGCGGACGTCACCAAGGCCGCCTGGAAACGTCTGCATTCCACTCCAGCAGTGCCGAAGAAGGCTGACCGCCTATACAGGGCCCCTAAGGAGGACCAGTATCTGGTGAACCATCCTCTGGCTGACTCCCTGGTCATCACTGCTTCGCATGACCAGTCTTGGAGACTTCGGCATTTGAGCACACAGCCACCGGACCAGGAATCCAAGCAATTGGATGTCCTGGGTAGGCGCACGTATGCGGCTGCGACTTGAACCACGTGGGTGAGGTAATTCAGTGACCTGATGGTGCAATTCCAGAACGCACTGTGGGAACAGGGACAGGACCTGGTCAAGAAGATGCCCGATGGCGACCAGAAGGAGGAGCTCTTGAACCTCCTCTGCACGGGTTCGGATGTAGGGACCCAGGTGCTCAGAGCCACATATGATTGTGCGGACTCTTCAGCCAGAGCTGCAGCCTCAGGCATGTGTCTCCAGAGATGCTCTTGGCTCCGTGTCTCTGGTTTTACCCCGGACGTCCAGGAAAACATCTTAGATGTCCCTTAAAACGGCAAGGTCCTATTTGGTGAAGCCTCCGAGAGAGTAATCACCAAACTTCAGGACGCAGGGAAGGCAGTCTGATCTGTGCAGGCCATGTACAGGTCTCTGCCTAGTTCCTTTCGTAGGAACCAGAGACGCTTCCGTGGCCGGCTACAAAGGCAACAGCCATGTTCCGGCCAACAGCAGAGGGGCACTTTCACCTGCAAGGCCCAGGCCAAGTCATCGTCAGGCAGAGGCCAACTATTTGCAAAATCAGCACAGCCTGCCGGATCAAACGCTGCCACAGCATGACTCCTTCCCAGCCCCCGGCCCTCCTCGGGATCAACGGGAAAAGAAAGTCAGGAGTAGCGCGCGAGCCACTTGTCAGGGTGTGAGTCGATCACCACAGACAGGTGGGTTCTACGACTGGTCAAAAAAGGCCACTATATAGAATTTGTAGGCAGTCTACTCCCAAGATCTCCCCTGCTTTCCCGATATTCGGGTCAGCATGCCCTGCTCATACAGCAGGAGGTGCTCACACTTCTGGAAAAGGAAGCCTTGGAGCACGTTCCAGAGAGGACTAGGGTACTATTCTCACTTCTTCCTGGTTCCAAAGAAAACAGGGGACCTCCGTCCAATACTGGACCTCAGCGACCTCAACCTTTCGGTCGTTTACAAACGCTTCCGCTTGATGACCCTTCCGGGCCTAATTCCCATGCTGAAGCAAGACTCCTTACTGGCATCTTTGGACATGCAGGACACCTACCTGCATATTCAGATTGCTCAAGCGCACCGGAGGTTCCTGCGCTTCGAGTTTCAGAGCCACCATGATCAGTTCCGAGCTCTCCCCTTCGGGCTGTCATCGGCACCTCGCATATTCACGAAGTGCATGACTGTTGTAGTAGCGTCTCTGAGGAGACGGGGCCACTACGTGTTCCCATACCTGGATGACTGGCTTCTCATGGTGCTTTCCAGGGAGGCACTGATAACGGCCATTCACTGCACCCAGTCCCTTTTTCGATGACTGGGTATTCTCATCAACTACGAGAAGTCACTCCTGGTGCCGTCCCAGAAACTGCAGTTTATTGGAGCAGTTCTGGACACCGTCAGAGGGAAAGCCTCTCTTCCCTCGGACAGAGCGGAACACATCAGATCCCTCTTCAGGGACTTGTCGGTGAAGAATACCGTCCTGGCCAGATTGGTTCTTCGCCTGCTCAGACACATGGCTGCGGCCATTGCAACAGTCCTGCTGGAACGTCTCCACATGCGGGTAACCCAGCAGATGCTAAGGGTGCAATGGGACCAAAGGCAAGACCATCTGCAGCATCCAGTCCGAATCACGGAAGCAGTAATTCGGGATTGGCAATGGTGGCTAAATCCTGGGAACCTCTCTGCAGGGGCTCCCTTCGCAGCGCCGTCTCAGACTGTGACCCTCTCCACAGACGCCTCAGGGCTCTGGTGGGGAGCACACCTAGACGGGGTTCGGTCTCGGGGCCTGTGGACAGCTCAGGAGTCTTATCTTCACATCAACATTTTAGAAATGAGGGCAGTCCTTTACACTCTGCAAGCCTTCCAGTCGGAGATTCCACCGGGTACACTCCTGTTACAAACGGACAATACAGCGGTGATGTATTACCTCAACAAGCAAGGAGGCACTGACTCCTACCCGCTTTGCAGGGAGGCCATGAGAGTGTGGGAGTGTATATTGCAACACGGCACAGACCTAATTGCAGTACACGTCCTGGGAGTGGACAACACCATCGCAGACAGTCTGAGCCGCTCTCAGGCCAGAGTCCACGAGTGGGAACTTCTACAGGAGGTGGCAGAGGATCTGTTTCACAGATGGTGCACTCCAGAGTTAGACCTCTTCGTGTCCCCATCCAACGCAAAACTGCCCAATTTTTGCTCACGAAATCCGGGGCCTGGTGTTTTCTGGCGAGAAGCGTTGTCCCTCTCCTGGGCGGGCAGATTCCTCTATGCCTTCGCTCCTTTCCTGTTGATCCAGAGAGTTCTCTTAAAACTTTGCAGGGAACAAGCGACGCTGATTTTTGATTGTGCCCTTCTGACCCAGACAGATTTGGTTCCCTCTTCTGCATGAGCTATCCCGGGAACCTCCAGTTCCTTTGCCAATCAGCTCCCATCTTTTGTCTCAGGAGGCAGGTTCATTGGTCCACCCAGACGTGTGCATTGAACCTGCATGCTTGATTCCTAGAGACATAGCCATGATGCGATATGGGGTCTCGGAAGAAGTGGCAGACGTACACTCTGCCGCCAGAAAATCGGCAACGTACGCCATGCAATGGCGTAGATTCTGTTTGTGGGCTCAAGCGCGTGGTTTTTTTGCCGTTAGACTGTCCTGAAAAGCTGGTTCTGGACTACCTGCTTTCCCTCTTCCACTCGGGACTGGCTTACTCCTCGATTTAAAGTGCACCTTTGTGCAATTTCTGCTTACCATGCCCCCGTAGGCCATTGGACGGTGGCCCAGCTGGACACTACTCGTGCCGCCTTAAGGGGAGTCCTCCACCTGAGGCCGCCCATAAAAGATCCAATCCCTCCTTGGGACTTGCTCTTCGTCCTGGAGCAGCTTACGCTGCCACCTTTTGAACCAGCCGCGGATTGCGAGCTACGTTTTCTCTCTTGGAAAACGTTATTTTTAGTTGCTGTTACTTCAGCTAGAAGGATTTCTGAATTGCATGCTCTTATGTGCAAAGAGCCTTATTTGGTTTTCCATCAGGACAGGGTATCCCTAAGGACAAACTCAAAGTTTTTGCCTAAGGTGGTTTCCGCCCTCACTCTTAACCAGGATATTGATCTACCAGTGTATTTCCCAAGGTACACTAATAGAGGAGAAGCCCTTCTGCACACCCTCGACGTGCATTGGTGCCTCAGATATTATCTGACCAGAACCAAACTGCTCCGAAAGTCGGACCAACTTCATCTCCTTTGCTTACAGGATAAAAGGAGCTCCTGTCTCCAAACAGTTACTCTCGAGGTGGCTCATTCAGTGCTTCACTTTCTGTTATGACAAGCGCAATAAATCCTTACCGGGCATGGTCAAGGGTCATTCCACAAGAGGGGTGGCTACTTCTTTTGCTGCGTTAAAGAATGTCTCGCCTCAGCTATTTGCGCTGCAGCTACTTGGAGCTCTGTGCACACCTTTATCAGACATTACAGTCTGGACATTGCATCGAGGCGAAGGGCGGGGTTCGGTTTAGCCATCCTTCAGGGACTTCTGTCCTAGGCTCGAATAATATCGAGATCTCTACCTTTCCTCCTCCCAGTGGTGCATGATTGCCACTATTGCTTGGAAATCGATCCTAATGGTGTAACTTGCTGCAAGAGCTGTATCTCGAAGTAAAATAGTACAGTTGCGTAAGAACTTACCGTAACAGTAGATCTTCGAGAACAGCTCTTGCAGCAGTTACCATCCCGCCCACTAGCCCCTTTTTGGATGTAAGTTGTAGTCAAGTACCCATCTTATGGAATAGGACATTCCTATTCTATCGTCTTTGCTATCTGGTGGCGGTTCCTCTGTCTCCTCTTTTGATGTCATCCAGCGGCCGGGAGTCTCCCGCGGGAGAACTGAGGATTATGGGGGGACTGCCTCCTTATGTGCTACGCCTGACGTTGGGGATGGGACCGACGTCGGAGGAGGTCCCCGCTGAAGACTGCTAGCTAGAAAATTTCTGTGGGGTCCTGGCGCCTGCCGGCTTCAGTCCCAATGGTGTAACCTGCTGCAGAGCTGTTCTCGAAGATCTACTGATCTTGCTTGAGATACAGCTCTTGAAGCAAGATAACCTCTTAGGACTGAAGCCGGCAGGCGTCAGACTGCCGAAATCTTCTAGCTAGCAGATCTGGACGGCCTCCGTCGGTCCTACCCGACTTCAGGATTAGTACATAAGGAGGCGATCCCGCGAGAATCCCCAGTTCTTTCCCGCCGTCGACTTGCATGTCTCGACCCTTTGGTCTGTTTCTAGCGCACGACACCTGGTAAAGTTCTTTCCAGTCGGAAAAGTTTGTTTTTTCTACGAAGTCTGCCACCTGATGTCCTCTCCATCCTCCGTGGAAGGCCATCCATTGACGTGCGCCTGTGGGAAGCAAATCCCTTTTATAGACCCGCATTCGGCCTGCGTTTGGTGCCTAGGCCCAGATCACGACACTCGGGCCTGTACCTTCTGTCAGGGATTCAATAGCCGGACCCGGATCCGTCGCCAGAAGGCCCTGCAAGCTTTCCTTCTCGAGGAAAAAGTTAAGGCCATGGATTCAGCCTCAGGGGAATCATCTGAGAAAGCCAGAGCGCCTCGAAAGCATAGGGAGAAGGTGAGATCAAAATCCCCTTCTAGGGCTTCTGACTCCCGTAGCTACGGCTCCCCTTCCCGGGCCCGCTCTCAGCCTTCCCCGGCTGCGGTGAAGACTTCTTCGAGTTCTTCTTCTCTACCTCCGGCCAAGACCTCCAGTCCTCCTCCTCCACCACCACCACGGCTCCCGGACCCTGACGCTCCGTCTGTCTCCTTGCCCCCTCCACCCCAGCGGAAGACCAAGGAGCTGACTTTGCTCAAAAGGATGTCGTATCCGACATCGGCTCACCTGACGTCGGCCAAGCACCACTGGTTCTGAGACCAGACGATGGCCAGTTAGGCCTTCCTGTAGAGAGCAGAACCCCTATGCCTCCCATCGACGTTGGTCAGGAGGCGCTTACGGAGGAAGAGCTGACCCAGCCCAAGGACCAGATGGGCGAACCCGGTCCTGTCGCACCCCCCCAAGGAACCCGACCACCGGCGCCCGGTCCGTCGTCGGGCCTCAATATTTCGGAGGTTAAGGAGCTGTTCACCTACTGATGGGATACCATAAAGAAGGCTGTGGTTCCCACACCTCCTCCTCCTCCACCCGTGACTCCACTGGCCCCAGCGTCCCCCACTCCATCTGGGGCTGCAGGCCGAGTACCTTCCCCCCAAGGAGCCTGAGGAACCTCCTAGCGGTAGACCAGACAAGCGGAGACCTCCGTCCAGATCTTCTTCAGGGTCACCCAGCCCCAAGAGACCCAGAAGACGCCGCCTTTCGCCTTCGCACGGGATCGAATTACTTGGACGGATCCAGATCCACTTCTTCAATCAGTGTCCCTTCTCCGGACCCACGTGAGCTCCCAAGATCTCCTCGGGATGACCCATCGTTCTCGGAGATTATGAAGCATATCCAGGAGAACATGGGCTGGGACGCACAGGAAATTGACCCCGAGAGACTATGCCTGCCAAATATCTTCGGCAAAAAGATCCAAAGCCTGTGGTGGTGCCACCCTTGGTGGACACCTTCGTGGACATCACCAAGGCAGCGTGGAAATGTCCACACTCGCTCCCGGCGATGCCGAAGAAGGCTGACTGCCTGTACAAAGCCCCTAGGGAGGACCAGTACTTGGCATCACATCCTCTGGCCGATTCTCTGGTCATTACAGCCTCACATGACCGGTCCCAGAGGCCACAACATTTGAGCACCCTGCCACCGGACCCAGAGTCCAAGCAACTGGACGCTACAGGCAGGCGCACGTATGCATCCGCTACCTGCGCCATTGGGTCCCTCAACTATTTAACCCACATGGTCCAGTTTCAGAATGCCTTGTGGGAGCAGGGACTGGATCTGGCAGAAAAGATGCCAGAAGGTGAGCAGAAGAAGGAGTTGCTGCAACTCCTCCGCACGGGTTCGGACGTGGGAACCCAGGTGTTGCGAGCCGTATACGATTCCGTGGATTCCTCGGCCAGAGCGGCAGCCTCAGGCGTATGCCTCCGGAGACTCTCTTGGCTCCGTGTCTCCGGATTTATCCCGAACGTCCAGAAGAAAATTCTGGATGCTTCGTTCCACGGAGAAGTTCTTTTCGGTGAGTCCTTGGAGAAGGTCCTCACCAAACTTCAAGAGGCCGGGAAGGCGGTGTGGTCTGTCCAAGCCATGTACAGACCCAAGCTCAGTTCCTTTTGCAGGAACCAAAGTCGTTTTCGAGGCCGGATGCAGAGACAGCAGTCCCACACCGGCCCGCAACAGAGGGGCTCCTTCGCCCGCAGAGCCCAGGGGAGGTTGTCCGTGGGCCGAGGCCAACGCCCTGCAAAGTCGGCCCAGCCTGCAGGACCCTCAGCCATCACAGCATGACTCCTTCCCGGGCCCCGCCCCTCAGGATCAATGGGACACCAAGGTCGGGGGTTGTATTGCGGACCACCTGCCAGGGTGGCAGTCTATAACCACTGACAGGTGGGTTCTTCAATTGGTCAAACAAGGCCACTTTATAGAATTCGTGGAGAAGCCACCCACAAGGCCTCCTCCTGCTCTCCTGTTACTCGGGTCAGCACAGATCGCTCATCAGGCAAGAAGTACTTGCACTCTTTCAAAAGGGAGCAGTGGAGTACGTCCCGGAGAACCAGAAAGGATCCGGATACTATTCCCACTTCTTTCTGGTTCTGAAGAAAGCAGGGGACCTCGTCCAATACTGGACCTCAGCGACCTCAACATGTCTGTCGCCTACAAACGTTTTCGCATGGTGACCCTCCAAGGACTCATTCCCATGCTGAGAAAGGATGCCTTCCTAGCGTCCCTGGACATGCAGGACGCCTACCTGCACATCCCCGTAGCTTGGGCGCACAGAAGGTTCCTGCGCTTAGAGTTTCTCGGCCACCACTTTCAGTTCTGGGCTCTTCCCTTCGGACGGTCTTCGGCCCCCAGGGTCTTTACCAAGTGTATGGCAGTCGTGCAGCGTCTCTAAGGAGACAGGGCCACTATGTGTTCGATACCTGGACTGGCCTGGCACTTAGCAGCCTCAAGAGGCGCTGTTGCTAACTATTCAGAACACCCAAGATCTGTTCCAGTCTTTAGGCATTCTTATCAACTACGAGAAGTCTCTTCTCGTACTGTCCCAGAAGCTGCAGTTCATAGGCGCGGTTCTGGACACCATCCAAGGGAAAGCCTTTCTTCCCGAGGAAAGAGCGGAACACATCAGATCCCTCATCAGGGATCTCTCGGCAAAGAAGACTGTCCCTGCCAGGTTGGTCCTTTGCCTGCTCGGACACATGGCTGCAGCCATTCCAACCGTCCCTTCGGCAAGGCTCCACATGTGGGTAACTCAGTGGATGCTCAAAGTGCAGTGGGACCCAAGGCAAGACCACATGCAGCATCCGGTCAGAATCACGAACGCAGTGATTCGAGACTGGCAATGGTGGCTAGACCCAGGGACACTCTCTGCGGGTGTTCGTTTACAAGCGCCGTCCAGGTAATCCTCTCCACAGATGCCTCAGGGCTGGGGTGGGAGCACACCTGAACAGGGTAAGTTCCCAGGGAACGTGGACCCCCTCAGGAAGCTCACCTCCACATCAACATTCTGGAGATGAGGGCGGTCCTTCATGCCCTGGAGGCCTTTCAGTCGGAAATCCCGTCGAGTACTCTTCTGCTTCAGACGGACAATGTGGCGGTGATGTATTACCTCAACAAACAAGGAGGTGCACACTCTTACCCCCTTTGCAGGGAAGCTATGAGAGTGTGGGATTGGGTAATCCGGCACGGCGCGAGCCTGATTGCAGTTAATGTTCCCGGCGTGGACAACACAATCGCAGATGGCCTGAGTCGTTCCCAGGCCAGAGTCCACGAATGGGAACTCCTTCAAGAGGTAGCGGAGGATCTGTTTCTTCGGTGGGGCACTCCAGAGTTGGACTTGTTCACTTCCCCATCCAACGCAAAACTGCCCAATTTTTGCTCGATAGATCCAGGACCTGGTGTTTTCTGGCAAGACGCGTTGTCCCTCTCCTGGGCGGACAGATTCCTCTACGCTTTCCCTCCCTTTCCATTGATCCAGAGAATTCTTCTCAAACTACACAGGGAGCACGCAACAATGGTCCTGGTAGCACCTTTCTGGCCCAGGCAGATCTGGCTCCCCATGCTGACGCAATTGTCCCAGGAACCTCCAGTCCCGTTGCCTTTCAGCTCCCATCTACTGTCTCAGGAGGAGGGTTCTCTAGTCCACCCGGACTTGCGCTCACTGAACCTGCTTACCTGGCTCCTCGAGACATAGCCATCATGCGACACGGGGTCTCGCAAGGGGTGGCGGAAGTTCTCTCCGCTGCCAGAAAGCCCGCAACATATGCCATGAAGTGGCGCCGATTTTTGCCTGTGGTCTCAGGCATGCGGCTTCTCCCCCTTTAGAATGCCCAGTGAAATCAGTTCTGGAATACCTGCCTTCCCTCTTCCACTCAGGTCTTGCCTACTCCTCTATTAAAGTTCACCTCTCTGCGATTTCGGCCTACCACTTCCCGGTTGGTCAGCGCACAGTGACACAACTCTATGCCTCTCGGGACTTCCTGAGGGGAGTGTTACACCTTAGGCCACCCATCAAGGATCCCGTCCCTCCTTGGGACCTACTCTTCGTCCTGGAACAGCTCACGCTTCCCCCCTTTGAACCTGCCGCAGATTGCGAGCTGCGTTTTCTGTCGTGGAAAACGTTATTTTTTGTTGCTGTCACGTCAGCAAGGAGAATTTTCAAGCTTCATGCTCATGTGTAAGGAACCTTATTTAATTTTCCACCAGGACAGAGTCTTTGAGGATGAATCCTAAATTCCTGCCTAAGGTGGTTTCTGCCCTTACTCTTAACCAGGACATCGATCTGCCTGTGTACTTTCCCAAGTACTCTAATAGAGGAGAGACATTGCTTCACACCCTGGATGTTCATCGCTCCTTAAGGTACTACTTGAACAGGACTAAACAGCTTCGCACGTCTGAGCAGCTGTTCGTATCCTTCGCTGAGAGAATGCTGGGCCAACCAGTCTCAAAGTAGACTCTTTCTCGCTGGCTTGTCCAGTGTATTTCCTTTTGCTACAACAACAAACAGAAGCCCCTTCCGGGCACAGTCTGGGGCCACTCGACAAGAGGGGTGGCTACCTCCTTTGCAGCACTGCGCAATGTCTCCACCTCGGCCATTTGTGCCGCGGCTACTTGGAGCTCAGTGCACACATTTATTAGGCACTATAGCTTGGATATTACCTCACGGCATAGAGCCAGTTTTGGCCTTGCCGTTCTACAGGGTCTCCTGTCCTAGAGTCAGGATTTACGCAAGATCTCTCCATTTTGCCTCCTCCCAGAAGGCTTAGAGGCGCTATTGCTTAGGAATCCGTCCTAATGGTGTTACCTGCTGCAAGAGCTGTATCTCAAAGTAAGATAGTACAGTTACGTAAGAACTTACCGTAACAGTAGATCTTCGAGAACAGCTCTTGCAGCAGGTACCTTCCTGCCCACTATTCCGCCTTGGAGGAGGTTTGGCCTATCCAGGCCTTGGCAGGAGCTAATGCTCTTTCTTCTTTTTCTTCTGATGGTGGATCCTTGGTCTCCTCTTCTGATGTCATCCAGTGGCCGGGAGTCTCCAGCGGGAGAACTGGGGATTCTGGCGGGACCTCCTCCTTATGTACTCGCCCACGCCATGGACCGACGTCTGAGGCGGTCCTCGCTGAAGACTGCTGAAGAAGATTTCCGTGAGGTTCTGACGCCTGCCGGCTTCAGTCCTAATGGTGTTACCTGCTGCAAGAGCTGTTCTCGAAGATCTACTGTTACAGTAAGTTCTTACGTAACTGTTTACAGTATGTTCTTGCGTAACTGTACTTTAAAGGTGAGTAATCTGTTCTTACTCACCTGTAACAGTAGATCTTCTATGGACTGGTCTCTTGCAGTACGTCATTACATACGGGAGTATCCACCAGGTGACGCTGTCACACGGCAGCTTCTTCTAGCAGTCTTCCGGGGGGGTCCACCCAACCGACATCACCTTCTGTGTATGAGTGGGCCGGCCCCAGTACCCTCTGTTCATTTTCCTACCGGCTTTAGCTTGCACACTTTGTTCTTCTGACCTCCTAGGTTGCAGTCTTCAACTCTAACAGATTTCCTTCTTTTGGGTCTGGGACTTTGGACTTGATCTCCGCCCCCCTGGACTTCCATAGCAGGCCTGTGACCCACTCACTGTACCCCTGCTGCTCACAGACTCTGGCTGTCTTGCTGGGTCTGGGGCTTCTTTAGAGCATAGCCCACATTTTTTTATTTTTTTATTTTTTTTTTTTTTGAATTTATTTTTATTTTTTTATTATTACTATTCATCTTCTGTAGACCTGGTGTTCCATTAGAGCTCCCGGTACACCTGCTGCTCCTTGGCCTAGGCACTCTTGCTGGATCTGGGGATTTACTAGGGCTACTATTCACAGCCAAACCTGATTTTGCTTTTCTTTGCTGGGCCTGTGGAACATTCTCAGGCCCTGGCTCTTCTGCTTCCAGGTCTGGGACCTGTGCACCACTTGCTGCACCCCCAGCTCCTGCCTCTGGTCCTGGGTATATGTACTACTCCCAGTCCTTGCCTATTCTGCCTCCACTAGGCCGGGTCTGTGCTCCTCGCATTGCCCCGGCCCTCCTTGCTCACAGCACCTCTGTTGTTCCCTGGCCCAGGCTCTCTTGCTGGGCCTTGGGACTTGCTCATGGCTGATCATCCAGCCAGGCCGGAACAGATCTCTGGGGGCCACCTTAAAGGCCACTCGTCCTAGGCATAGGAGGGGAGCAGGATTCGCACTCCCTCCGCCTTACTCCAGTGGCTCCTCCATCATCGGCTGAGCATTCTGCGTCATCGGGGCTGCTGTCCCCCTCGACTGAGCCTGCTGTGCTTTTATCTTTGGGCCTTGTCCCATCGACGGAGCTTGTTTCTGAACGTTTTCCGTAAACGGGCTGTGTTGCCCCATTAATGGAACATTCCTTGTCAACTGGGATTCTTCTCCTGTCGACAGGACATGATACTGCTGTTCTGTTGTCAATAGAGGCTTATTCTCAGTCGACGGAACGGCGTGTTGTGCATGCCTCGTGGATGAGACGACTTCTACCATCGATGGAGAAGCTTGTTTGTGGCCCATTGTTGACAGGGCTGATTCCATCATTGACGGAGGAGCCTCTCCTCCATCCCTCCTCGACAGGGATGCTTCCCTTGGCGATGACTGCCTCCACCCGGAACACTGCTGCTTGGGGCTTTGCTCCTGTGGGGCACCTTGTTTCCAGCGTCCTTGAGGGGGCTATTCCCCATCACCTGTTTTGTGCTCTTTGGGAACAACTTTTCCTGGGCCTTTGGCCCGCTGAGGACCCAACCTAAGTCCCTTACCCCTTTGCTGGTCCTAGACCACAGGGGTGGGAGTGCTTTCTGTGTGGGGTGGCGCTTCCCAGGCTGGCTCGCCCTGCTCCTTAGGTGCCGTTCATTTCTGGGCGCCCCTCCCTCCCCTCAGCTGCATTGTGCTGGAGGTCCTATGGGCCATGGGCCAGCCTCTTCCCGTTCCTCTGCTTTGGCGCCTGGATCTGGCATCCCCCAATTATGTGGCCTCCTTTATGGAGATTCTGAGATGGGGGTTTCTTTCGTGGGGGGGTGTTCCTGGTTGAAACCTCTCGGACCATGGAGACCCTGACCCCCGTCCTCCTTTTTGAAGGCCGCCCTGCCTGAACTCCCTCCTTCACGGATGTCATGCTGCGGATCCGGAATGCTTTTTGGCTTCCCTACTGCGGATCAGGACTCCCTTCATTAGGACGTTTCTGCCTAGCTTGACATTCCCATGGAGCCTGCCATGGTTGTCCCAGCTTTGATTTCTGCATATTTTCACGCAGTCTCTCGTGTTTGGTCTCATCCTGCTTCAGTTCAGCCACTGTCTGCCATGTTCTCCCTTTCTCGTCACCTGCTCCATGTGTGGTTTGATGTGGTTGATGCGTCGGCCTGCCTTTGGCGGCGCCCTTCGGCGAGTCGCCTGGCTGCGGGTTTCGGGTTTGCCGCCCGGCGTCCAGCTATCTGTCACCAATGCCCCCCTTTTCTGGGAACCTGCTGTTTGGACCTGGTGCTCAATCCATCCTAGATTCCCTTCAGACTTTGGTGCATACTCTCCCGTCTGTTCAGGACCTGTGTCGAGCCCCCATGTCCCACCCTTGTACCCCCGTGGGTGGGCCTTCTGCTGCCCAGTCCCCCCTACTGGGGTGCATCTTTTGACCGTGGTAGGGCCTCAAGGGGGCGGCTCAATCTGCCCCTCATGCCCCATCCTTCACGCAGGGCGGGACCTACTTCTGCACCTTAACCCGTTTTTTGGGTATCCAACACCTCCTCTTACAGGTCTCGGAGGCGCTTGGGGGTCTTTTTACCTTTCTTGGAGGCTTGCTCCTGGACTGGACGCTTCACTCCTCCATGTGTATCTGATTGGAAGTCCTGCCACTTGCCATCAAGGCACAGGTCAGGAAGCATAGAGAAAAACCCAGGAGCAGTTGTAAAATTCCGGAAAACTGTTTATTTGTAGTTGCAGTAACATAAAATAAACTGATTCAAAATAACTATATACAGAAGCAAAATAACATCTCTTGTGTGTGTAAAAAAAAAAAAAAAAAAAAAAAATCTTCCTTGTAGCTCAGATTAGATGTTGTTTTTATAACTCTTTTCCAACCCCCATCCTTTGCAAGCATCCTGTCCTTTGTAAATTTCAGGAGCTGCTAGTACATTGAGAACTTCCTGAAGTCCCCACAGCAACTGCAAATGGCTCAGGCATTTTCACCCAAGTAACCTCTAGCTTTTTACAGTTCTCTCAAATTATAAATATATACATGTCAACAGTATCACAATTTTCTAAATAAAAGTGATTTCAATATCTGCTACATTTCCATACATTGATTCTCATATATTTTATTTTAGGAGATGTAGATATGCAAGGAAGAAAGACAGCAAGAGAAAACTGAGACAGTGAGAGGCAAAGGATTGTGAGACTGGTTGGGTTGATCAAGTCCGAGGTCTCTCAGGAAAATTTGCTTGTGCAACCAGGCAGAAGAGACAGAAAAGGAAAAAATACAGATCCTTGCATTTAAACACTTTGTCCAAAACGAATGGAACAGTGTCATATTCTACCCTGTCACACCACTCTCCCTGCTGGAGCTCTTAAGTTGTTCCTTCCTATGACCATGTGGGATGTTTTTCCCCAGTGTTCCTTTTTCTGCTATCTGATCTGCTCTCCTTGTCTATTTACCGACTTTTACTTTATGACGGGGCCTGTCGACTTCTAGCTTGTCAGGATGAATCACTGTGTTTGGCCACCTACAGTTCTTTCTAATCATGCCTCCAGCATGCTGTCCTGACCCACTTTTGTGCCATTCTGCCTGAATGGGTGTGGTTTGAGTTGACCTTTTTTCTAGTTTCATGCCAATTGTCTTTGCCTATCCGTTGAACTATTTGCCTGCATGGAAGGGATTTGAATTGGATATTTCTCCTGGTTTCATGCCAGATGTCTTCACCTAACTGTTTGCCGATCTGCCTGGATGGAAGAAGTTTGAGTTGGACATTTGTTACTTATCAGACATTTAGTCCTTACCTCACCCCGGCCTATCTGCCTCTGGGGGTGCAGTTGAAGTTGTTTTATTGTGCTTTTACATCTTTGGTTTTGCCTTTCCTCCCATTAGGATTTTACTGCTTGGTAATCTCCCAAAAGTAATGACTTGCTGCAAGAGACCAGTCAGTTGAAGATCGTGCAGTTGCATAAGAACTCACCATAACAGTAGATCTTCCGAGGACTGTCTCTTGCACCCAGTCTCCTGCCTTGTTGCCTCGAATCTGCAACTCAGGACGTTTGGTAGGATCACTGTTCTGTTTTTCTGGCCCTCGTTTCCCTCGGTCTAGGCCGTGCTCACAAAAGCCAATGGTGAACAGAGGGTATTGGGGGCCATCCACTCTTGTACACATCCACAGGAAGTGATGTCGTGTGGGTGGCCCCCACGGAAGACTGCTGGAAGAAGCTGCCATGTGAAAGCGCCATCTGGTGGATACTCCCATGAGTAATTACTTACTGCAAGAGACAGTCCTCAGAAGATCTGCTGTTATGGTAAGTTCTTGCGTAACTGTACTTTCTAGGAGTGGTGTATGTTTATCCACACTGACCCACCCAGACTGCGAGGCACAACCTGGCTTCCAGCGGGCTAAGATCTGGTGTCATGGGGCGGAGTCGTGGGTTTTACCACCCGGGTGGGTGGGAGGAACCAGCTTGAAGATGTTCCGGTGACCCTTAAAGGGGAAAGGTGATCTGCAAGTGTGGATGAACAACATATACTGCTGTTAGAGGAGTAACCTGTTTTTCTGCTCCACATACCTGGAGAACTCTGCCTGACAGCCTTGGTGTCTCCTGGTCTCTACCTCCCACCTGAGACTGCTGGGCAACACGAGTCTGCCCCTGGAGAGGAAGTTGGTCCGGTGCTTAGTGTGTGGACCCAGTGGCTGAGGTGCCATCGCCTATCCCCAAAAGTGAGGATTTTTGTTTCTTATTGTGTTTCCCTGCCCCGCGGAGTTTGGCTTTGCAAGGCGTTATCCCAACTCTGTCCCTTGCATATGCAGCCTCGCTATGTCATGTGCCTCAGACTGCCTCCAGAGGCTGCTCTTGAGCAATCTCTTCCCTCCCCTGCCGACGGCCCGTGCTGGTTTCCGAACCTGGGTTACCGGGGTGACGCGGTGTGTGGCGTCCAGCGCCTCAACCCTCTGTGCCACTGAGCTGGCCCCAGAGCTCTGCCATCTTGATGGCACACTTCTCTCATGCCCTGTTAGCCTTTCTGGATGAGGTGATCCTCACCTCTCTGCAGATCTTCAGACCACGATTAAACAGGGCCGAAACCAGGGTAGGGCAGTGGCAAAACAGCAACTTCAGATGGCTCTGAATATTGGTGATTCTTGTGCCCACTCGGTGGAGGCAGCGGTTGCCGTGCACCTTAGGGCTTGGATACTGATCTCGACCTTCAAGACAGATATCCAGCACAAGCTGGTGGCTGTCCCCTTTTTGGGCACCGACCTATTTGAGCCTGGTGTGGAGGGTCATCTCCAGCGCACTGAGAAGTCCAGTGCCACCCTGGACTCTGACATCCGCCCAGAAGGACAAGGGTTCCAAGCAGCAGAAGCGCAAGCCCTTTCGGTCATCTACCCCTGTGGCAAAACCAGCCCAGCATCAGTCTGGCCAAGCAGGCTCAGTCCTGGCAACCTCGGGCCAAGTCCATTGCCTCTGTGATCCAAAAGCCTGGAGGGAAGCTGCCAGATGTTTCCTCAGCCAGATCCTTGTCCTCCAGGCCTGCTCAGTGACTGGATGGGAGTTGCCACCCTCATGCCTGTCACGCCTCCCCTGGGTCCTTCCATTGGGGGCTGGCTCTGCCACTTCCTTTCCACCTGGTCCGCTGTTACCGTGGACAGATGGGTTCTGGAAGAGGTCGGTCAGGGTCTGTCCCTGGAATTCGAGCGGTACCCTCCAAGCTCACGCCCTACAGGAGAGGACTTGGTATCCGCAGACTGTCGACTTAGAGACAACATAGTCCAGCTCCTTCTCAAGGAGGTCGTGGTCAGTTGTGGATCCTCCAGAACACACAGGGTTTGTCTCCAGGTACTGTCTATTGCCAACACGGGCGGGGGTTGGCACCCCATTGTAGATCTACACAACCTGAACAAATTTCTCAGGTCCCACACCTTCGGAATGATCACTCTCTCGGATCATACTACTTTTGGAGCAGAAAATGTAGTTTTGCTCTCTGGATCTTCAGGACTCATTCTTTCACGTCCCCATCTGTCCATCCCAACGAAGTGCTTCTGAACAGAGGGAGCCCATTAAGAGTACCAAGCCAAGCCTTTCGGCCTCTCCTCAGCCCACAGGATCTTCACCAAATGCATAGCAGTGGTGGCATCTTACCTGAGGTGCCGGGGGGTCAAGATGTACCCCTACCTGGACGACTGGCTGATAGGTCCCTCCAGGCAGGAGATGGAGCGGTCCAGACCTGCATCGACCTTGGCCGCTTAGTTAACAAGGCCAAGTCGGAACTCATTCCCTTGCAGGTGATTAGCTTCATCGGGGCAGAGTTCAGCTCATGTCAGGCCCAAGCTCGGCTCCCGGCAGACAGGGCTGAGGTTCTCTCCTCCTTTGGCCAGTCATTTCTGGTTGGGCACTTGCGCTCTGCCTGGGACTTCTGCACCTTCTGGGTTACATGGTGGCCTGCACCAGTGTGGTCCGATGGGCCCATTGGCATATCCACCCCATGCAATGGTAGCTGGCCAGCCTGTGCTCTCACTGCAAAGGTCACTTTGACCAGCTAGTCACTGTGACTCAGATGATGAGATGCCCTCCAGTGGTGGCTTGTCCCAGAGCATCTGCGGGAAGGGATCCTATTTGTCCGAGCCAACAGTCATCCTGGTGACCCCCTCTCTCACGGGCTGGGGTGCCCATCTGGGAAAACAAGTCCATGGGCTCTGGACCACTCGGGAGTCCTGATGCCATATCAACCTGCTGGAGCTCTGAGCAGTTTGGCTAGCCCTGATCATATTCGCTCAGTTTGTCTGGGGTCAAGTGGTTCAGGTTCAGACTGACAACACCACGACCATGTCCTACGTCAAGAAGCAGGGCGGGATACACTCCTTGCCTCAGTTCAAGGAAGCTTTCCACATCTGGACCCTCATGTGTAGCTTGGAGGCAGATCTCCTGTCCATCCATGTGGTAGGCGCCTCCAGTCAACTGACTGACTGCCCTCAACCAGGTGGGCGAGGCATCTCATGAGTGGTCCATCCACCTCGAGTTAGTTCAGTCCGTTCTACCAGTGGGGCACACCTCAGATGAACTGTTCACCTCCAGGGAGAAAAAAACTGTTTTTTGCCCATTCCCTCAGCAGGGCTTGCTGCAGGGGGATGCCTTCTTGAGGCCATGGACCCCAGGACTCTTCTATGCCTTCCTTCCACTTTTCTTGATCCACAAAGTGCTCCTCAAGGTCAGGAAGGACAAGGCACAGGTGATTCTAGTGGCTCCTGACTGGCTCAGTCAGTCTTAATACTCCAATCTCCTCCGCTTCAGCAACAGGGTTCCAAGGAGTCTTCCAGCACGCCCGGACCTGCTTTCCATCAATCGGGGAAGGTACTCCACCCTTCAGTCCCTGCACCTGACAGCCTTGTTCCTGAGTGGCTAGAGTTCCAGGCTTTGGGTCTCTCTGAAGTCCTCATCGTGGCTGAGGCATCTACAAAGGAATTGACCAGAAAATGCTATGCCTTCAAATGGAAGGAATTCTCCATTTGGTGTCAGGGCAAGGAGTTGGACCCTTCGACCTGTCCTATGGCTAGCATTTTGGACTTCTGGATTATCTGTGGTCTGTCTCCCAAGGGGGACTTCGGTCGACTACCCTTAAGGTGCACCTTGCAGCCATCTCGGTTTACTGGGTGTGGGCTAGTCAGCAGTTGGTGGCACAGGAGAAGGTGATCTGGCGCTTTTTCCAAGGCCTTCACCACATTTCCCCTCTGGTGCGTGAACCACCACTATGGGACTTGTTGCTGGTTTTGGCAAAGCTCATGGGGAAATCCATTCGAACCAATGCATGGGTGTTACATGTCTCGCCTGTTTTGGAAGACCACCTTCCTGGTGGCCATCACATCAGCCAGAAGTATCAGTGAGCTCCCAGCGCTCTTGGTGGAGTCTCCTTATCTGGTCTTCCACAGGGACAAGGTTGTCCTGCACCCCAACCCGAAGATCTTCTTCGAGGTACAGCTCTTGCAGCAGGTTACACCATTAGGACTGAAGCCGGCAGGCATCAGGATCCCACGGAAAATTTTCTAGCTAGCAGTCTTCAGCGGGGACCGCCTCCGACGTCGGTCCTGCCCCCAACATCAGACGCAGTACATAAGGAGGCGATCCCGCCAGAAACCCCAGTTCTAGGGACATGGATATGTTGTTCATCCACACTCATTGGCAGTATCCTTGCCGCTTTAAATCTTGCCGGAAGGTCTTCAAGCTTGCTCCTCCCACCCACCCGGGTGGTATAACTCTCGGCTCCGCCCCATGACGCCAGATCTTCCTTACCGCTTGGAAGCTCAGGTTCCCTCCTTAACGCTCTGCGTTTGTGACTGGTTCCTATTTCTCCGTTTGCGGATTTAAAAAATAATATTTGCTAAAAGACTTCAGTCTTGATCCCTCGCGGCTACGATGGATAAATCGACTCCGGTTGGAGATGCCCATGCGGTGAGAAGATGTCTGACGGATCCACACTCACGTGTGTCTACTGCTTAGGCCTTGAGCACGACCACGAGGCTTGCGACCTGTGCTCATCTTTAAACCTCGTCCTGAAGACCGTGCTGCCCGATTGCAACTGGGCCGTCGGCGTTCCCTCGGTGAAGTCCAGGAGGCCCGGTTAGCGGTGTCCATGGCGGCGGGCCGGCGGATCAGCTCGGCGGATGGTGGCCCCTCGAAGAGGGAGGCGTGTGCGGCAGTATCTTCCTCGGCAGCGCATTTATCCCGCTCTCTGGGTTCTTCCTACCGGCTTCCTTTTAAGGAGCTTTGTCTGTCCTCCCACTAAAGGAAAGGGCCTGCGTCTGCTGGACCTTTTTCTCGATCAAAAAGAGGACAAGGGTAAGTCCCTCCGTCGGCGCTCTTGGGAGCGGAAGGTCCCCTCTCCCGGGCCGTCGACCGTCGGCCGGTCCGACCGCTCGGCTTGACCACTGGCCTCACGGTGTCCCGTCAGGTCAGTTGACCCGAGACTCCCACACCTGATGAAATCGAGATTTTTCCGACCCATTAGACAGGCTATCGCCTTTAGCATCGAGATTCCCTCTCCCGGTTCCCGGGGAGAGTTGAGGATCCCCGTAAGGGCTACCTGTGCCTCCGGTTCAGGGCCCTGGATGGACCTTCGGCGAGAAGGAGTGCCGGTTCGCCGACACCTCCCTGCACCGACCCCGGAAATTCCGGGACTCTCGGTCTCGGTCTCGGACCTCTTCGCGGTCCAGCCGTTCCCACCGTCATAGGCGGTCTCGGTCTCGGCACCGCGGTAAGCGGCGTCGCCGCTCGTCCTCGTCCTCCTCCTCGGATGAGGAGGCTTGGCGTAAGTCGTCGGCAGTACGAGACCTTATGTTCAACAGCTCCTCCTGGCCGGAATAAGCGACTCCGGCCCCTCCCAGCCATTAAATGTGGTTGTCACGGAGCGGCCCGACACAACCCTCGACTTGCCGAGGCCTATACCCAGGCGGTTGTTCGGCCAAAACCAGCTGCTCCACCGATTGCGGTGGAACCTCCGCCTCCACAGCCACCAAGTGGGGCTCCGACCAAGGATTCTCGGTCAATGGGTTTACACCCGCCGACTGTCAGTTACCCTCACTCCCGACCGACCTCGGCAGGTGAAGGGTGGCTCAGGCCAGAGGCAGCTCTTGAGGACTCTTCCGAGTCGAAGATGATTCCTCCTCTTCTCAAGCGACTGGACTTGGGTCTTCGGAGGATCAGCCAATGGACGATAGCCCGTCGTCCTTCCTAGGACTACTTGGCTCATCTCGGAGTCTACGGGATGGAGCTGAACCCGTTCCAAAGCAGACCAGGTATCCCCTCACGATTCTGGACCGAAGGATTCTCCGGCGGAGGCCTTTCCGGTGGCGAAGCCATAGTGGGTCGGCACTGGAACTTTGGCGGCGCCCCCTGCTTCCTGCCCTCGCCTTGACCAGGATGGCCCAGGAGAAAGTATCACGGTCCCCTACCGGTTCCTTGTCGGTTTTGAACACCCCCTCTGCTGAGGGTTGGTTACCACGACAGCGTTTTCCGGCCCGCTTAGCGCCAGGGATGTCGACAAACCTCCTGACAAAGAGGTCAAGAAATTGGACTATGTCGGGCGAAAAGTCTACGTGCGTCCTCTCTCGGCCTTCGTCAGGCCAGTTCGGCCGTCCTCATGGCACATTTTCTCATGCCCTGTTGGGCTCCCTGGATGGTCATCCCTCATCTTCCGCGATCTGCAGACTACGGTTAAGCAGGTGCGGGACCAGAGGCAGGGCAGTGGCCAAACAGCAGCTCCAGACTGCTTTGGATGTGGGGACTCATGTGCCAGATCGGTGGCGGCCGCAGTGGCTATCACGTCGTGAGCTTGGCTGAGGATATCCACCTTTACCCGGATACCCAGCACAAGTTGGCGGATGTTCCCTTTTGGGGACTGACCTCTTGACCCTGGGGTGGAAGGTCACCTGCAGAGGATCGAGAAGTCCAATGCCACCTTGGACTCGGTCTCTTCGCTCAGAAGGACAGAGGCACGAAACCACAGCCTAAGCCCTTAAGTCTTCTGCTGCCCCGGCCGCCTGACCCAGTAACGTCAGGGGCCAGCAGGCTCGACCTTGGCATCCCAAACCCAAGCCGCCGCTTCCTCTAACAGGAGGCAGGAGAAAGGGCCCAGATACCTCGGCCGGTCCTCCTCAAGCCTGCCCAGTAACAAGGCTGAAGGTGTCGCCCCCATCCCGTCTGCCCACCCCTGGGTCCCGTGGAAGGCTGGCTCAGCACTTCCGTTCCGCTGGTCCGCTGTTACCACGGACAGGTGGGTCTTGAGGAGTGGTGGAGAGGAGCCTGCCTCTGGAGATCGAGCAGGCACCACCCTTCAGAGCCGTGGCCCCTCGGGCTTCGGGATCCCAGCCTCACTGGCGGCAAATCGAGCCGACATCACTCTCCTCCTCCAGAAGGAGGTGGTAAGAAGGATGGACCCTCCTTCAGACCCAGGGTTTGTGTCCAGGTACTTCCTGGTTCCGAAAGCAGCGGGGGCTGGCCCATTCTCGACCCTACAACACTAAACAAGTTCCTAAGGTCTCGAACCTCCAGGATGGTCACCTGGCTCAGATAATACCATCCTTGGAATCACAAGGTGGTGGTTCTGCTCTCTGGACTTGCAGGGGATGCGTTTTTCACGTTCCTTATCCGTCTGTCTCACAGAGATTCCTTCGCTTCCGAGCGGAAGGATCTCTCTTGATTCAAGCCATGCCCTTGGCTTGTCTCCAGCTCCCAGGGTCTTCACCAAATGCATAGCAGTGGTGACAGCATTCCTCATGGGCCCGAGGGGTCGGGTGTCCACTACTGGGCCGACTGGCTGATAGCAGCTCCCTCCAGGAAGGAGGCTGAGTGGTCCAGAGATCTGGCCTCAGGTCTGCTTTCCTCAACTGGCCTCTATCAACGAGGCCAAGTCGAACTCGAGGCGAAGCAGGTGATTTTATTCATCGGGCGCAGCTTCGACTCTCTTGAGCCAGGCCAGCAGCTCCGGCCCGGACAGGGCCGAGGTTCTTTCCTCCTTGGCCCGATCATTTCTGGTTGAGCAATTGCTTCACCGGGACTTCTCGCCTCCTGGGTCTCATAAGCGCCTGTGCCAGCGTGGTCCGTTGGGCCGCTGGAGACATGCGTCCCCTTCGATGGGGACTGGCCAGCCAGTGGTCACAACGCTACGTCCCTTGGACCAGCTTGAGCCGGTGACACAGGGATGTGGAATGCTCTCCAGTGGTGGACCGTTCCAGATCATTTGCGGAGGGCATCCCGTTCGTCCGCTTGACCGGCGGTCTCTCTGTCGACCGATGCCTCTCTGATGGGTTGAGGTGCCCATCTGGGGAACACGGGCTCCATGGCCTCTGGTCCCCTTGGGAGTCCCGATGCCACATCAACCTGCTGGAGCTCAAGCGGTCCGCCTAGCTCTCACGCCTTTGCTCCGTTCCTCCGGGTCAAGTGGTCCGAGGTCAGGCGGACAATACCCACGACCATGTACTATCTAAACCGCCAGAGGCGGGGCAGCGCTCCATGCTTCTATGCAAGGAAGCTCTCCGCATTTGGTCACTCGTTGCGCAGCCTGGGCGGATCTCCTAGCCATTCACGTGGCAGGGCCTCCAACACCCTGGCCGATGCCCTGGCCGGATGGGGCTGCATCCCAGAGTGGTCTCTCCTGCCGGAGGTAGTACAGCATCTGTTCTCCCACTGGGGCACTCCAGGTGGACCTGTTTGCCTCCATGGAGAGCGAGCTAAGTCTGTTCCATGCCCGCCCCCTCAGCAGGGGCTCGCTGCAGGGGATGCCTTCTCGAGGCAATGGACCCCGGGCCTCTTTCGCCTTTCCCCCATTTCCCTTGATCCACAAGGTGCTTCTCAAAGCGAGGAGGACAAGCGCGGAGGTGATTCTGATAGCCCCAGACTGGCCTCGCCAGTTCTGGTACCAGATCTCCTCAGTCTCAGCTCCAGGACTCGCGGCAGCTTCCAGCTCGCCCGGACCTGCTCTCAATCAATCAGGAAGGTGTTCCATCCGGACCTTCAATCCCTGCACCCTGACGGCCTGGTTCCTGAAGCTGCAGAGTTCCAGGCTTTGGGTCTTTCCGTGAGGTCCTCAATGTAGTTGAGGCGTCCGTAAGAGTCGACCAGAAAATGCTATGCCTTCAAATGGAAAAGGTTTTCCATTTGAGTGTCAAGAAACAGGGCTTGGACCCTTCCTCCTGTTCCTTGGCAAGCATCTTGGACTATTTATGGTCCCTTTCTAGTCAAGGGCTTAGGTCGGCGACCCTAAGGTGCACCCTGGCAGCCATCTCTGCTTGCAGGCGGGCTGGGGAAGCAGTCGGGTGGCGCAGGGGAGGGGAAGGTGGTCTGGCGCTTTTTCAAAGGCCCTTGATCACATTTCCTCCAGTGCGGGAACCCCACCTCCGTGGGATCTACTGCTGGTACTGGCAAAGCTCATGGGCAAGCCATTCGAACCTATGCACAGGTGTGCTCTCTCTCACCTGTCGGAAGACCCTTTCTTGGTGGCTATCACGTCAGCCAGAAGGATGGGAGAGCTCCAGGCGCTTTCAGCCGAGTCTCCTTACCTGGTCTTCCACAGGGACAAGTTGTCCTGCCCCCACCGAAATTCCTTCCGAAGGTGGTGTCGGAGTTTCACCTTAACCAGGTGTTGACTCTTGCCGTGTTCTACCCCAATCACACCTGAGGCCGAATATAGAGCTCCATACTCTGGATCCTAGAGGCGCTCGCTTATTATAAAGGAGCCACGGCTGATATTCGAGGAGAGGTTCGCCAGCTGTTTGTCACCCACGCTGGAAGCCGCATCTGGCAGACCTGCAGCAAGCGGACGATAAGCAGGTGGTAACCTCCTGCATAATCTCTGCTATAAGTTAGCGGGCATGGAGCCTCCCAGAGGGATAGAGCTCATTCTACCGCCATACTGCTGCTTGGTGCTGCTGCTTCCAGGGCGTCCCTATCCAGGAAATCTGCAGGGCTGCTACCTGGAAGTCAGCAAACACCTTCATTACCCACTACCACATCGACCTTGAGTCACGCCCGGGATGCTGGTTTTGGGGCCTCGGTTCTCCAGTCTCTCTTTCCCAAGTAAGTATATGGGGGTGATGTCTTGCCTCCCTCCTCCGGAGAACTGCTAGGAGTCTGCCAATGAGTGTGGATGAACAACATATCCATGTCCCTAGAAATACAGGTTACTCACCTGTAACAGGAGTTCTAGGAATGGTATATGTTGTTCATCCCCATACATTCCTGTTTCTCCGGCTTGACGCTTGCCTGAGCTTCCAGCGGGCCAGATCTGGCGTCATGGGGCGGAGCGAGTTATACCACCCGGGTGGGTGGGAGGAGCAAGCTTGAAGACCTTCCGGCAAGATTTAAAGAGGCAAGGATACTGCCAATGAGTGTGGATGAACAACATATACCATTCCTAGAACTCCTGTTACAGGTGAGTAACCTGTATTTCTTTCCCGCCGTCTACTTGCATGTTTCTACCTTATCTGTTTACTACTAGCGTGCGACGACCAGGAAATCTATTCCAAACTTCGGAAGAAATCCCTTTTCAAGCCGTTTCTTCATCTGATGTCCTGCCTAACTTCAGTGGAGAGCCATTCTTCGAAGTGTGCCTGTGGGAAGCAGATTCCTTTTAAAGACCCTCATTCGGCCTGCGTTCGGTGCCTGGGCCCGGATCACGACACCCAGGCTTGCTCCTTCTGCCAGGGCTTCAATAGCCGAACGAGAATCTGCCGACAGAAGGCTCTCCAGGCTTTCCTTCTTGAATAAAAGCTTAAGGCCATGGAGCCTTCCTCCAGGGGGGAATCTTCGGGGAGGTTGCACAGGCACCACAAGAAGCACCGGGAGAAGGTCGGACCTAGATCCCCCTTCAGGGCCTCGGACTCCCGCTCCGGCTCAGTCCGGACCTCTCCCCCATCTAGGCCCACTCAGCGCCCCCATCGTGGTCAAATCAGCCAGCAGTTCTTCGACTCTGCGGCCTGCCAAGACCTCAGGCCCACTTCTTGGCTAAGGCCTCGTCCAGGTCAGGGGTATCACAAGTCTCGTCCCGGCACTCTGCCCCGGCGTCCGGTCAGTCTCCCTGCCACCGCCACCCCCAGCATAAGACCAAGGTTGACCTCCCTTAAGCGGACTTCCGGACGGCGGCTGTCAGGCATTCACCCCCCAGGACGCTGGTGGGGAGACCGGTGTCAGACTCCCCAGCCAGAAGGACCACACCGCCGCCTACCGACGTCTGTCAGGAGGCGTTGTCGGAGGAGGAGTCCACTCAGCCCGAAGACCAGGCGGGCGATTCCGGACCCGTCGAGCTCCCATGGGAGCCCCCTCCGGAACATGAGACCCCTGGGAGCCGACGACAGGCCACCGGCACCCGGTCCGTCGTCGGGCCTAAACCTGGCAGAAGTGAAGGAGCTCTTCACTTTCTGGTGGGACACCATCAAATAGGATGTGGTCACCCCACACCCGCGGCACCACCGACGCCTGCACCCTCTCTTTCGCCAAAAGAGCAGCAGGCTGAGCACCTTCTCCTCCGCCCCCTCCCCCAGTAGCCAGCAGCACCTCCTAGGGGCAGATCTACAGAAGAGAGAAGGCCTCCGTCTAGATCCTGTTCAGGGTCACCCAGCCCCAAGAGACCCAGAAGATGTCTGTATTCACAGTCTACGGATGATTCCAGATCTGACATCTCTGAATGCTCCAGGTCTCCTTCACCGATCAGCATCCCCTCTCCAGACCCACGCGACCTCCCTAGGTCTCCTCCGGATGACCCCTCATTCTCCGAGATAATGAGACACATCCAAGAGAACATGGGATGGGATGCGGAGGAACTCGACCCCGGAAGACTACGCCTTGCCTGCTACCTTCGGCAAAAATATCCCAAGCCTGTGGTAGTGCCACCCTTGGTGGACACCTTCATGGACGTCGCCAAGGCAGCGTGGAACAATCCACATTCAACCCCGGCAATGCCGAAGAAGGCTGACCGCCTGTACAAGGCCCCAAGGGAGTACCAGTACCTGGCTAACCATCCTCTGGCAGACTCCCTGGTCATTACAGCCTCTCATGACCGGTCTTAGAGACTGCAACATCTGAGCACGCAGCCACTGGACCCGGAGTCCAAGCAATTGGACGTGCTGGGCAGGCACACTTACGCGGCCGCGACTTGCGCCATTAGATCGTTGAATTACCTGACCCACATGGTTCAGTTCCAGAACACGCTGTGGGAACAGGGACAAGAACTGGCGGAGAAATTGCCAGACGGTGGCCCAAAGGAGGAACTTCTTCAGCTCCTCCTCACGGGTTCAGACGTGGGGACCCAGGTGCTCTGAGCCGCGTACGACTCCGCGGACTCTTCGGCCAGAGCAGCAGCCTCAGGTGTATGTCTCCGGAGACACTCATGACTCTGTGTCTCCGAAACCCGGACGTCCAGAAAAACATTATGGACGCTCCTTTTCATGGCGAAGTTTTGTTTGGTGAACCCTCGGAAAAGGTCAACACCAAATTACAGGAAGCTGGGAAGGCTGTTAGATCTGTCCAGGCCATGTACAGATCTAGACTCTGTTCCTTTCGTAGGAACCAGAGTCGTTTCCGCAGCTGGACTCAGAGGCAACAACCTCGTTCCGGCCAACAGAGGGGTTCCTTCTCTCGGAAAGCCCAGGTCAAGACGTCCTCGGGTAGAGGCCAACGGGCTACCAAGTCGGCCCAGCCTGCAGGACCCTCTGCTGCCACAGCATGACTCCTTCCCGGCCCCCGCCCCTCCTCAGGATCAACGAGAAACAAAGGTCGGGGGTCGCATCGCAGACCACCTGCCAGGGTGGCGGTCGATCACCACCGACAGGTGGGTGCTACAGTTAGTCAAAAAAGGCCACTATATCGAATTCCTAGACAAGGCCCCCACTAGGCCTCCTCTGCTCTCCCGTTACTCCGGTCAGCACGCTTTGCTCATAAGGCAGGAAGTGCTCACGCTTCTGCAGAAAGAAGCTTTGGAGCACGTTCCAGGGAACCAGTGAGGAGCAGTTTGTTATTCACACTTCTTCCTGGTTCCAAAGAAAACAGCGGACCTCCGTCCAATCTTGGACCTCAGCGACCTCTATGTCGGTCGCTTACAAGTGCTTCCGCATGTTGACCCTCCCGGGACTAATCCCCATGCTGAAGAAGGATGCTTTCTTGGCGTCCCTAGACATGCAGGACGCCTACCTGCACATCCCTATCGCTCAGGCGCACAGGAGGTTCCTGCACTTCGAGTTTCTCGGCCGCCACTATCAGTTCCGAGCTCTTCCTTTTGGGCTGTCATCAACACCCAGGGTATTCACCAAGTGCATGGCAGTCGTGGCAGCGTCTCTGAAGAGACAGAGCCACTACGTGTTCCCATACCTGGACGACTGGCTTCTCATGGCCTCCTCCAAGGAGGCATTGCTGTTGGCCATTCAGCATACCCAGGCTCTCTTTCAGTCTCTGAGCATCTTAATCAACTACGAGAAGTCTCTCCTGGTACCGTCTCAGAAGCTGCAGTTCATAGGGGCAGTTCTGGACACCGTCAAGGGGAAAGCCTTTCTTCCCAAAGACAGAGCGGAATGCATCCGATCCCTCATAAGGGACCTATCGGCAAAGATCGTCCCAGCCAGATTGGTCCTTCGCTTGCTCGGTCACATGGCTGCGGCCATTCCAACAGTCCCGATGGCAAGACTCCACATGCAGGTAACCCAGTGGATGTTAAGAGTGCAGTGGGACCAAAGAAAAGATCATCTGCAGCATCCAGTCAGAATCACGAAGGCCGTGGTTCGAGACTGGCAATGGTGGTTAGATCCAGGAACCCTCTCAGTGGGGGTTCCCTTCTTGGCACCGTCCCCGGTGATAGCACTCTCTACGGACGCCTCAGGGCTGGGGTGAGGAGCGCACTTGAACGGAGTGAGGTCTCTGGGAACATGGACTACCCAGGAATCTCATCTCCTTATCAACATATTGGAGATGAGGCGGTCCTTTATGCCCTGCAAGCCTTCCGGTCTGAGATTCCACCGAGTACGCTCCTGTTACAAACAGTCAATATTGCGGTGATGTATTACGTCAACAAACAAGGAGGCACACACTCCTATCCCCTTTGCAGGGAGGCCATGAGGGTGTGGGAATGAGTAATACGACACGGCGCAAACCTCATTGCAGTTCACATTCCCGGGGTGGACAACATTGTTGCAGACAGCTTGAGTCGTTCCCAGGCCAGAGTCCATGAGTGGGAACTTCTACAGGAGGTGGTGGAGGATCTGTTCCACAGATGGGGCACTCCAGAATTGGATCTATTCGCCGCCCCATCCAACGCAAAACTGGCCAATTTTTGCTTGCTAGATCCAGGGCCTGGTGTTTTCTGGTGAGACGCGTTGTCCCTCTCCTGGGCGGGCAGACTTCTCTACACCTTCCCTCCTTTCCTGTTGATCCAGAGAGTCCTTCTCAAACTTCACAGGGAGCAGGCGACGCTTATTTTGATAGCGCCTTTTTGGCCCAGGCAAATTTGGTTCCCGCTTCTGAATCAGTTGTCCCGGGAACCTCCGCTTCCTTTGCCAATCAGCTCCCACCTGTCTCCTCAGGAGGACGGTTCACTAATCCACCCAGACTTACATTCACTGAACCTGCATGCTTGGCTCCTAGAGACATAGCCATGATGCAACACGGGGTCTCGCAAGAGGTGGCAGAGGTACTTTCTGCCACTAGAAAACCGGCAACATACGCCATTAAGTGGTGCAGGTTTTGCCTGTGCTCTCAAGCACGCGGTTTCTCGGCCTTGGACTGTCCTGAGAAGCTGGTTCTGGAGTACCTGCTTTTCTCCTTTCAATCCGGGCTAGCTTACTCCTCAAAGTGCACCTTTGTGCAATCTCAGCTTATCATGCCCCCATAGGCCACCGCATGGTGGCCCAGCTGGAGACTACCTGTGCCTTTTTAAAGGGGGGGGGTCCTCCACCTTAGGCCACCCATCAAGGATCCCGTCCCTCCTTGGGATTTACCCTTTGTCCTGGAGCAGCTTACGCTGCCACCTTTTGAACCTGCTGCAGATTGCGAGCTACGTTTTCTGTCGTGGAAAACGTTGTTTTTGGTTGCTGTTACTTCTTCGAGAAGAATCTCCGAATTACATGCTCTCATGTGCAAGGAGCCTTACTTAATTTTTCATCAGGATAGGGTGTCCCTGAGGACGAATCCTAAGTTCCTGCCTAAGGTGGTTTCAGCCCTGACTCTTAACCAGGACACTGATTTACCTGTGTACTTTCCTAAGTATGCCAATCGAGGAGAAGCACTGCTCCACACCCTGGATGTCCACAGGTGTTTCGGGTGTTATTTGACCAGAACCAAACAGCACCGGAAAGTGGAGCAGCTGTTCGTTTCCTTTGCTGAGAGGATGAAAGGGGCCCCAGTTTCAAAACGGACCTTTTCTCGCTGGCTCACTCAGTGTATCTCATTCTGTTACGACAAACGTATGAAACCCTTACCAGGAGTGGTCAAGGGCCATTCCACAAGAGGAGTGACTACCTCCTTTGCAGCACTGAAGAACGTGTCTACGTCGGCTATATGTGCCGCAGCCACCTGGAGTTCGATGCACACTTTTATCAGGCATTATAGCCTGGATATCGCCTCAAGGCGAAGAGCGGGTTTTGGCCTCGCTGTTCTTCAGGGCCTCCTGTCTTAGACTCAGGACGGGTCTGAATCTCCGTCTTGCCTCCTCCCGATGGCTTCTCAAGGAGTCATTGCTTGGGAATCGGTCCTAATGGTGTAACCTGCTGCAAGAGCTGTACCTTGAAGAAGATAGTACAGATACGTAGGAACTTACCGTAATAGTAGATCTTCGAGAACAGGTCTTGCAGCAGGTACTTTCCTGCCCACCATTCCCCCTTGGAAGAAGTAGATTCCAGTCTAACACTATCCTTAGGATTGGAAAGGTCGGTTCTGAGTCTTGGCCATCTGATGGCGGGTCCTCTGTCTCCTCTTCTGATGTCATCCAGCGACCGGAAGTCTCCGGCGGGAGAACTGGGGATTCTGGCGGGACCGCCTCCTTATGTACTACGTCTGATGTCGGTGGGTCACTTCCTGCATTGATCTCTGCTATAGGTTGGCGGATAGCGTGCATCCCGTAGGGCTAAGTGCTCAGTCCACCCCCCATACTGCTGCATCAGTGGCTGCTTCTAGGGATGTCCCTATCCAGGAAATCTGCAGAGCTGCTACCCGGAAGTCGGCACACACCTTCATTTCCAATTACCACATTGACCTTGAGTCACCCAGGGATGCTGTTTTTTGGGCCACAGTTCTCAATCTCTGTTCCTGAGGTAGGGTGTGTGCCTAGTCTGCCAGACAGTGTGGCTAGAACATCATATCCACATCCCTAAAAACACAGGTTACTCACATGTAACAGTAGATCTTACTTGAGAGGGCTCTTGCAGTGGTAATAACATATAGGACTGTGTGACTGGCAGCAGGACTCACAATTTATGACTAGCAGTCTAGGCCTTCCAAACGTCAGGTGACTGGCGTCATATTGTCGGTATAAAAGGCGGTCCCCAGGCGCTAGCTTTCCAGTTCTTTCCGCCATCCAGCTTGTGCAGCGCCTCGCGGTTAAGTTCTTATCATTCAGTCCTGTTATTTCGTCGTTTTTTTTTTTTCCCCGATTAGTTTCAGAATTTTACTCTTTCGTCAGGTGAACGTCGGTATATGTCGTCCCTTTCAAAGAATAAGTCGCGATTCATCGCGGCCAACTGCCTCACAAAGACGGTCACCCTCTGCCTAGGCTCCAACCACTGGTCGAGCAGTGTCCCAGACTGCCTCCGGGTTCACAACGCGCCACCCGGCAGAGACGATGCCAGCAGTCCCTCAAGCCCATCTCCTCAAAAGGATGTCTGCGATGGAAAAGAGCTGAGAACTGGCGAGGCGTCGACCTCCCTGAAGGGCAGAAAAAGCGGGATAAGGAAAGGCATCGGGAGAAGGCTTCCTCTTCCGCGACTCTGGCCAGAGTCGCGGGCAGAGTAACATCCCCTGGGAACCGCCTGACAGCAGCCTCAAGGCTTTGGAGGAAGCATCGGCCTGCCCCTACGGGTTCGGTCCGAGCCTTCTGGGCGTCTCAGGCGAGAGCTCCAGCCCCATAGTACTGCCGCCGGCCTAGCTGGCCTACTAGTGCAGGCACCTCCCTTAAGCTGGACGTCGGCTCCTCCGACGTACGCCGGGGGAAGGCCTCTAAGATGCTCGACCCTTTGGGACGGCGCTTGGCAGCGTCTCCCTCGGACCGGGCCTCCTCTCTTTCTCGGCCCACCTCCAATGAGGGACCCCTGAAGCTGGACGCTGGCTTCTCTGGCATCCGCCGGTACTCTGTCTATAAGCCACACGTCGGCTCCTCCGACGTGCGCCGGACCTCTGAGCCTACGGCGGAACTTACTACTTCTGTCATTCCAGGCTCTTCGCTGCCGTCAGGGGAGCCACAGTCCCCCCTGCCTGACCTGTGGATCCCCTCCGTCCCCATCCCCAGACGAGACTCGGAACCATGGGCTACCGTCCATTCCTCTTACTGAAGAGTCTGTTCCCCTGACGCCGGCGGGGGATTTTCCTCTTCCTTCGGGCCCTCCACCCCACGGGCCTATCCTGGCTGATCCGCTTGTGGAGTACCCGGCTGGGCCGTCTGCTCTGGCAGCTCCTCCAGCGCCTGGGTATCCTGCGCCGCCGTAGCCGGTGCCGACTCCTTCGCCGCAGTACCAGACGCCTCTGTACCAGACTCCGGGATACCCGCAGCCGGGTTACGGATACTCCCCCTACAGATTTCCTCTGTTTAACTATCCCCCTCCTCCTCCACCACCCCGTAGTCCGCCGGTGGACCTGCAGAAGACTCTCGCTTCTTGGTGGGCTGAGGCCAAGGCTCAGCTCACAGAGGAAGTCGAGAGCCATCTTACAGCAACGGTGCCACCCCCGGCTCCCGTACGCCCCAGACAGCTCACTCCCTCTCCACCTCCGGATTCCCGGGCTTTGCTCTCGGGATCCAGGGAGGGGCAGGACACGCGTTCTGGGATCCCTCCCAAGGAACCCGTTCCTCCCCCTAGGCGAGTTAGGGAGTCTTACCCTGCTTCAGACTCTTCCTCTCCTTCATTCTCGGATTCCTCGGAGGCTTCGGATGGAGGTTCCGAGAAAGACGACGAGCCACGCTCTCCATCCAAACCCCAGCCGAGGACTCCTCCGGAGGATCCTTCCTTCACGGAGTTGCTCGGGAAGATCCAGGAAGTTCGTCAGTGGCATTCCTTAGAACCGGATCCTCAACGGGTAAAACTCGCCGAGCATCTGGACTTGCCCCTTACGGCTCCTACCTTAGTGCCACCCTGGATTGAGCCTCACGCCCACATTGTTTCCACTATTTGGAAACAACAGTCTGCTTTAGCCCCACTTCCCAGGAAGTCGAACAGGCTATACCAGGCTCCGGAGGGTTTAGACTTTTTAGACTCTCGGCCCCGCGCAGACTCTGTTGTGATTAGCGCCGCTCACGGACGGTCAGCATATCCGAAGCACTTGAACTAGTCTCCCCCAGATAAGGAATCTCGCCTTCTGGATCAGTATGGAAGGAAGATCTACGCTTCTTCCACACTGGGGATTAGGGCCCTGAACTATGTAGCACATATGGGGGATTACCAGAAGGCCGTCCTTACCCAGGCGGAATCCAAGATCGACACTCTGCCTGACTCTCAACTCAAGCAGGAGTTGGCTGACCTGGTCCGTTCTGCTCGTTCGACCAGTCGTCACATTCTGAGGATGACCTATGACACAGTGGACACCGCAGGACGGAGGTCTGCATTTTCCGTAAGTTTTCGGTGTCACACATGGCTCCATGTGTCAGGTGTGGTCCCGGAGGTGCAGTCAGCCATCCAAGAAGCACTTTTCAGAGGTTCTGTGCTTTTCGGGGGTGATGTCAAGGACATCATCACTGATTTGCAGGAGAAGGGGACAGCCCTTAAATCTGTTGATTCAATGTACTGTCCCCCACAGCGCCGTCCCTTTCGCAGACGCAGCCGGCCTCAAGCGAAACCTCAGGGAAGGCGGGCCACTAAACGTTGGGCCCCCGCTGCCCAAAAAAGCGACAGATGCCCCAGCTGCGACGCTGCCTCACACCACCTGACTCCTTCTCTCCACCGCCTCCGGGCGGCGGAGGAACCAGTAGAAGGAGGTTCTCCTCCACCTTCCGGGTTGGAGAGGATAACTTCGAATTCATGGGTGCTTCAGATCATAGCAGAGGGGCACTCCATAGAGTTTCTACAGAAACCTCCTCGTCACCCCCCTCTGAATTTCGCTTACTCAAGGGACCATCTTCCTTTGGTCAGGGAAGAAATCTCAGCGCTTCTTGCAAAACGGGCGATAGAGCCCATTCCTCACCTCTACGGGACGGGGTACTAGTCCCACTTTTTCCTTGTACCAAAGAAGACTGGAGATCTCTGACCTATTCTCGATCTCAGCTCTCTGAACCTGTATGTGGAGTACAAGAGGTTCAGAATGCTCTCCCTTCAGTCCCTTTTGCCCCTGCTTCGGCCGGGCCATTGGCTTTGTGCACTAGATATGCAGGATGCGTACCTGCACATCCCCATTCGCCCTTCACACCGAAAGTACTTCAGGTTTGCGTTCCAGGGGGTCCACTACCAATTCCGGGCGCTCCCATTTGGTCTTTCCTTGGCTCCCCGAGTCTTTACCAAATGTCTGGTGGTGGTAGCGGCCCACCGGCATTCTTTGGGAGCTCAGGTTTTCCCCTACCTGGACGACTGGCTCCTGGCGGCCCCGTCCAGGGAGGAACTCCTGCATTTCCTCTCCCTCACCTGGCAGGTTTTCACTGGCCTTGGTATTACCATCAACCATTCCAAGTCTCACCTGGATCCTTCACAGAGGCTCCAGTTTATCGAGGCAATCCTCGACACAACTTTGTCCAAGGCCTTTTTGCCTCTGGACAGGGGGGCCTCCCTTCAGTTACAGATCTCCCTCCTATCGGAACACAGGAGGGTTCCGGCGAGGTCAGTGCTCCGTCTACTGGTGCTTATGGCGGCGGCCATCCCGACGATTCAGCACGCACGACTCCACATGAGAATCTCTCAGTGGACTCTTCGATCTCAGTGGGATCAACGAGTAGACTACCTAGATCATCCGGTTCTGATCTCCTCGCCGATGGTAAGAGACTTGCAATGGTGGATGCCTCGAGAGAACCTCTTCCGGGGGGTCCCCTTTTTTCATCCTCCCCCCGATCAGACTCTGACCACGGACGCTTCAGGCGAAGGTTGGGGAGCCCATCTGGGTCCTCACCAAACCCAAGGCCTTTGGTCAAAGTTGGAGATAGTTCTCCACATCAACGTGCTCGAGCTTCGAGCAGTGCTCTATGCGCTCCGGGCCTTTCACCAATACATCCTTCCTGGTCACCTAGCTGTCCAAACGGACAACATGTGCGTGGTGTGGTACATCAACAAGCAGGGAGGAACTCTGTCCTACCTGCTGTGCAGGGAAGCGATGAGGGTCTGGGATTGGGCTTCTCTCCACAACCTTCACCTGACTGCGATCCACGTTCCGGGAGTCGACAATGTCCTGGCAGACAAAGTCGCTCGTTGGCTCTTCCACACGAGTGGGAATTGGACGAAAAAGTTCTAAAAAGCATCTTCCAGGTTTGGGGGACTCCTCGGATAGACCTGTTACGCTTCCTCCCAAAAGCATAAGCTTCCAATCTTTGCTACTTTCGCTCCAGGCGAGAGTGCTTTCTGGGCGACGCTGTCTCTCTAAGCTGGAAGGACAGATTCGTCTATGCTTTTCCCCCCAATTCCTCTGGTCCCTCGTGTGCTACAGAAGCTTGCTCTAGAAGGAGCGAGAATGATTCTGATCGCTTCTTTCTGGCCCAGGCAAATCTGGTTCTCTCTTCTATAACAATACTCAGAGGTTCTTCCTTTTCCCTTATCTCCAGGATTGCTGACCCAGTATCGGGGGACCCTGGTCCATCCGGGACTCTAGTCCCTTCAACTTCATGCATGGCTCCTGCAGATCTAGCTCAATCTCGTTTTTGGCATTTCTCCTAAGGTGGCCGAGATTGTGGTGGAGGCTAGAAAACCCTTCACTAGGTTCACCTACGCCATGAAATGGAAGAGATTTTCTATCTGGGCTGCGTCCAGGAACGTGGAGCCCTTTTCCTGCCCTGTGACCATTCTGCTTGAATACATACGTCATCTTTTCGACCTGGGTCTCGGTCACTCCTCTTTGAAAGTCCATATGTCGGTTATTTCAGCCTACCATGTCCCTTTCACTGATAAGGCATTCACTCAGCTGGAAGTATCCAAAACTTTCCTCGGAGGGGTCCTTCACCTGAGGCCCCGTGTCCGGACTCCAGCTCCGCCTTGGGACTTGAACTTTGTCCTCTAGAAACTTGCTCTGCCTCTCTTTGAGCCTGCGGCTTCCGCAGACCTGAAGTTTTTATCGTGGAAGACACTCTTCTTGATGGCCATTACTTCTGCTCGCAGAATTTCCGAGCTCCAGGCCTTGATGTGCAAAATCCGTTATCTTATTTTTCACAAAGAATGAGTAGCTCTTCGCATGAATCCTAAGTTTCTTCCGAAGGTGGTAGCGAAATCTACTTTAAATCAGTCTGTTGAATTACCTGCTTTCTTCATGCAGTACTCCAATCAAGGAGAATACCTGCTCCATACCATGGATGTTCATAGAATTCTGAGATACTACACCGATAAGACGAAGGATCTCAGAAAGACTGATCAGTTGTTCGTCCCTTTCGCTCACAGAAGAGAAGGCGATGCTGTCTCTAAGCAATGCCTTTCAAAATGGTTAGCACATTGTATCACTTTCTGTTATGACAAGTACAAGAAGACCCTCCCGGGTCAAGTCAGAGGTCACTCCACTCGTGGAGTTGCTGCCTCTGCGGCTTGTTTCAAGAACTTACCTGTGGCAGACATCTGTGCTGCCGCCACTTGGACTTCTGTCCATACCTTTACTAAACATTACAGTTTGGACATTGCCTCTCGCCATAGAGCAGGCTTCGGGTTAGCTGTCTTGCAAGGCCTCCTTTCTTGAGACCTGCTAGATGATTTACTACTTTTTGGAGTAGTTCCTCCTCCCGGTGCCTTTCGTTTGTTCCAGACTGTTTGGGATTCTGTCCTATGTTATTACCTACTGCAGGAGCCCTCTCGAAGTAAGATAGTACAGTTACGTAAGAACTTACCATAACAGTAGATCTTCGAGAGAGGCTCTTGCAGTAGGTGTAATACCTTCCCGCCCTCCATCCCCCTAGGCTTTTTCAGCTCCTTTTCCATTGAGGGAAATATCTGCTTCTCTCTCGTCTGGGCCTTCCGGGCCTGTGGCGGGAAAGAACTGGAAGGTGGGCCTGGGACCGCCTTTATACCGACAGTCGAGGACCGGTCACCTGAACGTGGGTGCTGTTCCCCCCAGTGACTGCTAGCTAGAAATTTTTCCGTGAGGTCCTGCCGCCGGGCGGCATCAGTCCTATATGTGTTTGCCTACTGCAAGAGCCTCTCTCAAAGATCTACCGTTACGGTAAGTTCTTACATAACTGTACTATCTTCACGGAATGGTCTCTTGCAGTAGGTAATTCTGGGAGTTTCCAGCAGAGGGTGCTGTGAGACGGCAGCTCTTCTAGCAGTTTTGTACCATGGACCACCCACATGACATCATCTTTCTGCTTCCTATATAAGTTTTGGCGGTCCCTGGTATCCTCCGTTCATTTTCTCGCCGTCTTCTGCTCACACAGCAGCTAGTTCAACTTCTGTGTAGCAGTCGTCGACAAGATTCTTCAATCAAACAAGCTCTGTTTTGTTCCTGCCGTTGCGGTAGGATGATATACCGCTTTGATAACCATAGAGCCTGTGTAAGGTGTCTGGGTCCCCACACGACACCAAATAGCGCAGCCCGTCGACTACGGTTGCTCGAAATTCAGCATTTACTTACGGAGCAGTAAATGTCTCTGGAGAACTAGGGGACTTGTATCAAGGACTCCCCCAGCTCTGGTTCTAGTTCTCTGCAGGGTAAAGAGAGGGAAGATCCCTCCTCTCACTCCTGGCCATGTTAGATGTCGACGGCCACTGTTTCTGTGGCTCCTCCATCGACTGAGCGTCTTGCTCCAGATTCCTCGTCAATGAGGTCTCATACTCTCTCGTAGACTGTGCTTTCCAACGCTTTACACGCTATACAGGCTTTGCCTGCTCCATCGATGGGGGCTTATGCCCTCTCGTCGACGCTATGTAATGTCTTAAATTCAACCAAATACACGGCTGCTCCGTCAACTGGGGCTCCTCTCCCATCAATGACATCTGACATATTTAGTGAGCATAATTTCATGGGCTCGTCGATGAGATCCCATACTCAAGGGGAAACCAATGGCATTTTGCCTTACAGAATGCCCCTCAATATTCACAGGTGACTTCTTATATGGGGCAAGCGGACAGAGACTGGGACCCTCATTTATTCTTCCCAGGGGCGAGACCTGCTCACACCGCCTGTTCCATCACCCTCATTGTCTCTACACCCACTTCTTACCTCACCCCCAAAGAATGGGACATTACCAAGCTAGTGAAGCACGTTTTGCATGCCATGTGCTATTCCCAGCCCTCCGACCTAGGAGAGCTAGAGGATCCTTTCTGGTCTCTATCTCCTTCACCTGAAAGATTTCATGGTGACTGGGATATACTGCCACCCTGGTCTCCTCCTCCTCCTGAAATGGAAGACTATTTGTCAAATGAACCTGAACTACCGGTGGATCTCCCCGGTGATATTGATGAAAGAAGAGTTCCAAGAACTGGATTTCCCAAAAGCCGGAGTCCCCATACTCATAAATTTCTTTCCTGGATAAGGACCTGCCTGTGCCAGTTGCCATCTCTCCTCCAGATGACCTGTCCTTTAGTGAGATGATGGTTCAGATACAAAAGGTCATGGGATTCTCCAGCATAGAACATGGCAAACAATGTAAGGATATGGCAGAATATTTTGAGTTGCCAGAGGAGGCCGGTCTTAGTGGTGCCTCTACTGTTTCCGACCTACCAGAATGCCATGCTGGCTACCTGGTATTAGCCGTCGGCTATTACAGCTGTCCCCCCGTAAAGCAGATTGCTTATATCAGGCTCTCCTGTGTCATCCCTTTCTGTCCAGCATCCCAGAAGCGGATTCAGTGGTCAGTACTGCCGCTCTTGATTGTGCGAAAAAACCCAAACACATGAGTTGCTTACCACCTGATAAAGAATCTCAAAGAACTGACTACCTGGGGAAAAGGTTTTTACCTCAGGCACCACGAATATTCGAATTTTGAACTATATGGGTCATATAGTTAAATACCAACATACCCTTGGGGTTTCAGCCATCAACATTCTCAGTAAAGTATCTCCTTCCCAAGAAAAGGACAAGTTATTGACAGTGGTGTTCACTAGCAATTCTATCTCACTCCACCTACTCAAGTCGGGATATGATGTCAATGATACCTTGGCCGACTCTCCGCTACTGGGGTCTCTGCGTCACCATGCTTGGCTTCGCGTTTTAGGTTTTACTCCTGGTATGCAACATAAAGTCGCTAATGCACTCTTTTAATGGGTCCAAACTGTTCGGGCCAGGTACTCAAATGTTGTTAGATGACCTACAGGCATCTGGCAGAACCCTTCGTACGGTACACGGCATGTACCATACTCTGCAACCAACCTATCATACGCAATATTCCTCCTATTCCAAAAGAGGCAGAAAATAGAAAGTTTCTAACAGAGGTGGCTTTCAAGGTCATGTCCAAAGCGAAAAAGGCAACGCGTCTGCCAGATGTGGCTCCCGTGCCGGTCTCTCAGGAGGGGCCGGGCAACCCAGTGACCTATCGGGGCTTTCCCCTCGAATTCTCAACCAGGCCTCTGAGGCTGTAGGAGGCCTGGAAAACTATCCCTTTGGACAGATGGGTACCTCAGATCATCCAAAAGGGGACACACTCTGGAATTTCTCTCCCCTTCCCCTTAGATAATCCATTATCCTCCAGATCCTGTCCCTATCCTTCATGAAGAATTGAAGGCACTTCTAGCCAAACAGGTTGTCTTACCAGTGCCCCTTCCAGAACATCAAATGGGATTTTACTCCCACTTTCTTCGTACCCAAGCGAACCGCAGATCTTGGACCAATACTAGGCCTGAGACACCTGAATCGATACATGCAGTTCAAACATTTTTGCATAACTTTGCCATCATTCCTATCCTAAAACGAGGAGACTAGCTGTCTGCCCTGGATATGAAGGATGCCTACTTGCATATCCCCATTCATCCTGCCCATTACAAATTTCTGCGCTTCCACCTTCTGGGTGAAAATTCAGTTTCGAGGACTCCCTTTCGGCCTCTCATTGGCCCCAAGAGTGTTCACCAAATGTTTAGCGGTGGTGGCAGCAGCCTTATGGAATAAGGGGCACTTTGTCTTCCCATACCTAGACAATTGGCTTATCAAAGCAAAATCCTGAGAAGCTCTGCTTGCCTTCCTAGCCACTACTCTGTGCATGGTTAACGATCTAGAGATGAGTCAACTGGCCATAGTCCAGTCAGAACCTGACTCAATCTCTCCAATACATCGGAGCTGTTCTAGATAGTCACAGCCAGAGCTTACCTTCTGCCTGCTTGCCAGGACACTCTCGTGTCTCTAGCTTCGTGAATATAGATTCAGAAAATAGTCACGGTCAGACAGATGCTGAGCCTTCTGGGTCATATGTCTGCCTCCATGTCAATGGTGGCATTTGCCCACCTTCACATGAGACTTGACCAGTGGACCCTCCAGAATCAATGGTTTTAAAGAACTGGACAGTTCGACAAAATCAGGGCCACTCCTCCGCTGCAGTCATCCCAGATGTGGTGGACAGTCGGAACCAGCTTGTGTCAAGGAATGCCTTTCCGCTCCCTCCCTCTCTCATGCAGACGTTAAAGATCATGGGCAATGGTTTTTACATATTTTTTTATAGAAGCTTAAAAAGCTGAAATTCAAGTCCTTGTGTCATGATTAGTGTTTCCTGAAAATTTCATGCTGTTTGGTTTTGTGGTTTTTCTTTTCATCAGCATTTGTTAACTTGCTTTACAGTGGCTGAAAGTAGTGGTTATTTCTGTCCTCTCGGTGAAGCTTAGAGTGTGGCATCATTTTGGAGTAACTTGCTGTTTCAGATTCCCAGTCAGAGCAGCACTCTGTAGAGTTAATGGTTTGCTGAGCTCTCCAGGTTTCTTACTAACCCAGTCTCTGGTTTGTGTTTAGATCTGCTTAAAATATATTATTCTTTTCGTTTAAAAAGCTGATCATTTCATTTTCAATGCTGAATTGAAGTAGTGGAAATCTTTTTCTGTGAGAAATCAGCTTGTCTGTATCACCGCTCTTGTTGTTTGTAATCATAGAAACATACAAGTTGATGGCAGATAAGGATCGTAAGGCCCATCCAGTCTGCTCATTTCTTTTTTTTACCTTATAAATGTGCCATCGGTCTTTGCTCTGTCAATAGCCTATCTATTCTTACTCATCTGTATTGCTCCCTTTGCCTATCCCATGCCTATTTGAAGCCCTGCACTGTTCAAATCCAACACTTCCTGACATTGGCCGTTCCATGCATCCACCACCCTTTCTGTGAAAAGAACTTCCTCACATTACCCCTTAATCGGCCTCCCTCTAATCTCATGCTGTGTCCTCTTGTCCTGCTATTTTTTGTATACTGAAACATGTTAGACTCTTTCACATTGTTAATGCCCTTAAGGTGTTTGAATGTTTTGATCATATCACCTCTCTCCCTCCTTTGCTCTAGGGTATACATATTGAGCTCTGTTAATCTGTCCTCTTATTTTCTGATGCAGTCCCTGCACCATTTTGGTTGCCCTTCTCTGGACTGCCTCAATTTGGTTAATGTCCTTGTGAAGGTGTGGCCTCCAGTACTGCACGCAGTACTCCAGATGGGGCCTAACCAGTGTCTTGTAAAGAGGGATTATCATCTCCCTCTTCCGACTTGTGATACCTATACTTATACACCCCAGCATCCCCCTAGCCTTACCTACTGCTTTAGTGATCTGCTTGGATGATTCTAACCCCAGGAATCACTCATTATGATTAAAGGTAATGATTAAACGTAATGCAGTCAGCCTCCTGTGTTGAACTGCCCGGAGATATGGAATTTTATGTAAATTATGGAACTCTCAGTTGGCTCATGCCACTTTCAAGCTGCTGCCCTAGCAACTGCTGCCCTCTGAGTGCTTCAGATTCTTTACTCCGCCTGCCTAGTAAGGTTGTCCCAGAGAGCTCTCCTTGAACTGTCTCTGACTAAAGTTTATCTGTAGATAAGTACTCATTTTCAGTCTAATTTTAAATTGCTGCCTTAGAAACATTGTTTAGTACAGTAGAATTAGTGTTTTAATAGTTTTAGTATATTCGCGGTTCCCTCACCGTTCCTTGGAACCGAGGGTTCCGCGTCTATTTGAAAGGTTTCCTATCTCAATTATTTAGTGAGTTAGCGATCGGTTCCTTGAACCGCTTTAGTTTTGCCCAAATTTAGTAATTTTCTCAGTTCCTTTTACTTCAGGAACCGAATAGCAGTCGGTTCCAGGAACCGCTAGCGGTAGTTATTTTAAAGTAATCTCCAGTTCCGAGTTACTTTAAATAACTGTGTTTTAAAGTAATCTTTTTTTTTTTTTCCCTAGCTTAAATGTCAGAGGTCCATTTGGATAAACCTAAAAAACGCACAGGACCCACAGGTTTTAAATGTGACTCTTGTGGGCAACTTATAGCAAAAGCAGACACATTCTCTCTATTTCTTGTTTGGGTATAAGTCGCATGTATGCCAGTTGTGATATTTGTAAGACCTTTTGCCCAAAATCATTAAAGAAAAGGTCTAAAATTTTGGAAGAGATGGCTTCTGCTTCTGGGGATAATTCTGCTCCTTCCTCCTCCCAAAAAGAGGATGGAGGTAAAGCCTAGGATCCTGACAGGAGTTCAGATAAATCTGAACAAGGTAAAACAAAAAGGGCTGTGGAAACGGGCACTAAACCTATTCCATTAAAGAAAAAGTATAAAGAAAAATGTTGCTGCGCCTCCGGCCGAGAAGGCTAAGGAGCTCCCAGCAGACAAGCATATTATGCCCTCGGCTGAGGACATTGCAGAGGCATTACAAGTATTACAAGCCCTACAGGGTGCAATCCCGGTTCCTACACCGACTGCCCCGGTTCCTCCTAGAGCCCCAGCAAGGCAAGAAGTACTGGAAGAGGAGGAGGATGACTTTGAAGGGGAACATGTAGATCCAGAGGTTTCTCCTGATAAAGAGTTTGAATCTCATCCCAAGGGTCCTGAGAAATACTCCTTCCACTGTGCTTTTAAGAACATGGTGAAAACCCTGAACCTTCCTCTTCAGGAAACAGGAGGATATGAAGGAGGCAGACTTTCTAGAAATTATGGGGTTAACCCCCTGAAACGTTTACTTCTGCCCATGCATAAATCTTTAAAGAAGGCTGCAGTGCAGATTTTTAAAACTCCCAACTTCTATTCCTGATGTGGATAAAAAAGCTGACAAATACCAGCTGGACAGAACTACAGCTGATTTTCTGTTTACACATCCTGATCCAGAAGTAGTAGTCCATGCTGCTGCCTGTGACAAGACCAGGATCCCATTGGCTACCCATCCACCAGACAAAGATTCAAGAAAAATGGATGCTATTGGAAAGAAAGGGTACATGGCTGCCTCTTTATTAGTTTGGTAGGCCAGTTACATGGCATATTCAGTGCAGTACCAAAAAGCTCTATGGAACACTGTTCTAGCTTTGGCTGATAGAGTCCCAGATGAAGTGGCTGTAGACTTACAAGATATAGCAAGGGCTGCACTGGATGCTACTAGGTACCAATTTCATATGGCAGTGGATGCCAAGAATGCTGCATCCAGGTTAATTGCTTTGTCAGTTTCAGTCAGAAGGTTTGCATGGCTTAGAGACACCAACGTAACCTTAGACACCCAGGCCAAAGCAATGGATTTCCCCCTGGAGAACAACTCCTTGTTTGGGGATAAAATCGAGGCATACATAAAAAAGATGGAGGAATATAAATCCACCTATTGGAGCAATTCCAAGGATAGGTCCTTCACCTCTTATAGATCCCAAAGTAGGGGCAGGGTTTTTTATCCCAGACCTTTCCTTCAGGCACAAGCCTTCCAGCCTCAGCAGCAAGCTAGAGGTTATTTTAGAGGAAGGGGCAGGAGAGCCATGAGAAGAGCAGCTCCTGCACCACAGGTTCAGGCACAGAATCCCTTACGGGCTACTGCAGGTCACATCCCCTATTACAGATCCACCAGTAGGTGGCAGACTGGCTCATTATCTTCACGCTTGACAGTCCATCACCACAGACAAGTGGGTGCTGGAGGTAGTGTGCCAGGGCTTGGCACTCAGTTTCAAATCATTCCCAAAGCTGAGAACAAGAACCTTTGCTCCGGCAACAGCTGCACACAGGGTTTTGTTGGAAGCAGAAGTAAAACATCTGTTAGCAATCAAAGCAGTAGAGGTAGTACCTCTAATAAGCAGGGGAAAAGGTTTTTATTCCAGATACTTCCTCGCAAGGAAAAAAAACGGGGATTGGAGGCCTATTTTGGATCCAAGACTTCTGAACAAGCACATTTTGAAACCAAAGTTCAAAATGGTCACTCTTGCCATAATCATTCCTTCCTTGCAAAAGGGAGACTGGCTAGCCTCCCGAGATCTAAGGGATGCTTATTTCCATATTCCCATCAGACCTTCTCACAGAAAATTCTTGAGATTCAGACTGGCTTCAGGCCATTATCAGTTTGCAACTCTCCCCTTTGGGCTAACTTTGGCACCAAGGGTTTTTACAAAGTGCCTATCGGTGGTGGTAGAGTTTTTGAGAAAACAAGGTATATCAGTCTTCCCCTACCTGGACGACTGGTTAATAGTAGGACAGTCTCTGCAGCATGCAGTAGTCACTGGCACTCACAAAATCCACACTAGAGTCCCTGGGATTTCTGATAAACGAAGAAAAATCTCAACGGGTACCACTCCAGGTGCTGGAGTTTATTGGAGCAGAACTAAATACCAGACAAGGCAGAGCCCTCCTGCCACAGGACAGGGCAGTGAACATTCTGCAGATTGCAAAATCCTTTTTCCCTGGGAGACCCAGAATAGCCAGAGAATTTCTTAGGTTACTAGGCCACATGGCATCTGCCACGGTAGGGGTAATGGGCTCCAGATTTCAAATGAGTTATTCAGTTCCATCTCAGACAGTATTGGTCTCGAAGGACGGATCCTATGTCCAAACTGGTTCCAGTCACAGAAAGTTTAGTCTAGGCCTTACAATGGTGTCTGGATGAGCACTACCTCAGGGTGGGTGTGGCTTTTATAAGGGAGCAACTTTCAGTAATCCTCGCAACAGATGTCTGTCTTCTAGGCTGGGGGCACACATGTTAGAGCCACAGCAAGTGGCACATGGTGGTGGTCCCCGAGTCTCTGCACATAAATCTCTTGGAGCTCAGGGCTGTTTACCTAGCTTTAAGAACATTTGCTCCTTACCTGCAAAAGGGTGGTGCAAGTCAGAACAGACAACACCACAACCATGTATTACATCATCAAGCAAGGAGGTACCAGGTCACATCTGCTGTGCACAGAAGCAATGAAACTGTGGTCCCTAGTATATTCCATGGGAGTATCCCTATCAGCCATGCATCTTCCGGGGAAGGACAATGTGCTGGCAGACTCTTTAAGCAGGATAAGTCAGGACCACCACAAGTGGTGTCTGAATACTCAGCCACTCAGTACAATTTTAAGAAAATGGGGCACTCCAGAAGTGGATCTATTCACCTCCCCAGAAAACAACCAGCTTCCAATGTGCTGTTGCAGGCCTCCTCTAAGGGGCACAATCCCCCTGGATGCCTTGGCCCTGGATTGGACAGGGTAATTTCTGTATGCATTCTCTCCTTTCCCCATGATATTCAGGACCCTACTGAAATTGAGGTCCCAACCAGCAAAAATTATGCTGGTGGCGCTGGATTGGGCGAGACGGCACTGGTACTCTCTTCTGCTGTCTCTGTCAGTGGTTTCCCCAATCCATCTGCCCAGGAGGCACAACCTGTTTACCTCCTCTCAGGGCAGGATCCTGTATCCCAATCTCAGATCACTGAGGCTCAAGGCGTGGCTCTTGAGGACTTAGTTTGCTAACTTTAATCTATCAGAACAGGTGTTGACAGTGCTTAGGGGTTCCAGGAAGCCTTCTATTAAGAAGACATATGCCTCTAAGTAGAAAAGATTTACAATATGGTGTACAGGTAAAGGCTTGAACCCTTTCGGGCTGATTTGGCTATTCTTCTAGATTACCTTACACATTTACATTCCATAGACCTGAGGCCTTCCACCCTGAAGGTTCACTTAGCTTCAGTCTCTGCTTACCTGTCAGTTGGTAAGGAGAGTTCTATGGCTTCTCATCCAGTATTTAGAAAATATTTTAAAGGCCTTAATCTTCTGCATCCTCCCCTAAGGGAACCGGTTCCGGCCTGGAATCTAAATAATTGCATTGCTAAGCTCATGGATGCACCATTCGAACCCATGGCAACAGCAGATTTGAAGTATGTCACTTGGAAAACTGTTTCTAGGGACATGGATATGTTCATCCACACTGTCTGGCAGGTTCCTTGCCGCTTTAAATCTTGCCGGAAGGTCTTCAAGCTGGCTCCTCCCACCCACCCGGGTGGTAAAACTCTCGGCTCCGCCCCATGATGCCAGATCTTCCTTACTGCTTGGAAGCTCAGGTTCCCTCCTTAACACTCTGCGTGATGGACTGGATCCTAATTCTTCGGTTTGCCCGAAGCTCATTTTAAAATTTTCAAGACTTCGGTCATCTTTCTCCCTCGTGGCTGCGATGGACAAATTGACTCCTGGATTTCGGCGGTGCCCTTGTGGGCAGATGTCCAGGATGTACCCACACTCCACGTGCGTCTACTGCCTCGGCCTAGAACACGACCCGCAGGCCTGCGAGTCATGCCGTTCATTTTCGGCCAACATCCTGGAGGACTGCGCTGCCCGGTTACAGCTGGGGCACCCCAAGAAGTGCTACCCGCCGTTTAAGTCGAAGGAGGCCCGTTGGGCGGTTACCACGGCGGCTGGCTCGGCTGAGCAGCTCGAGCAGATGATCACCCTCGGAAGAGGCGGCCCAGGCCGCATCTTCCTCTTCCTCTGTCGTGGCATTTATCCCGCTCTCTCTGGGTACCTCGTATTAAGCTTCACTCAAGGAGCTTTGCCAATCCCTTTCCACGAAGGGAGAGGTGCCATCGAGACATTCCTCTTGGTCACAAAAGGAAGACTCAAAGGGTAAGTCCCATCATCGGCGTTCGTGGGAGAGGTCTCCTTCCCCGGACAGCAGACTGTCTACTTCGGTTAAGGTTGCGGCTAAGGCCGCTGGCTTCATAGCGTTCCTGTCACGCCAGCCGGCCGAGACAACCGTCGACGCAGTTGAAATTTTTCTTGACCCGTCGGACGGGCTGGTGAGGCAGACAACCCTTCTTCACCAGTTTCCCCCAGTGGAGACCGAGGATTTGCCTGCACCCCCGGTGCAGCAGTCCCCGATTAAGGCGTGGGAAGAGAGAGTGTCCCCCACTCCTTCCCAGACCTGTCCTCGGAAACACAGAGGTTCTCACTCTTGGACTTCTTCTCGGTCCAGCCGATCCCACCGACTTCGGCGGTCTCAGCACCGAGGTAAGCGGCGCCGCTGCTCGTCCTTGTCTTCCTCCTCGGAAGAGGAGAGGCTTCGGCGCAAAAGGCATTGACGCTACGAGGACCTGATGTAGCAGCAGTTACTTCTGTCCGGGAGCAAGTCGACACCATCGCCTTCCCCGGCCATCAAGTGACTGTCACCCGAGCAGCCGAAACAACCCCTCACCTTAGTCGAGATGGCCAAGCCTGGGCCGGTTGTTCGACCGAAACCTGCTGCCTCACCAATTGTGGTGGAACCTCCGCCTCCACAACCGAAATCGAGGGCACTGACCAAGGACTCTTGGTCAGGTCAAGACCTGCCCCACAGGTTGTCGGTCACCCTCACTCCCGACCGTCCTCGGCAGGTGGAAGGTGGCTCAGGCACCAGGCAGCTCTTCTGACTCCTCAGTCAGACTCTTCCCTGTTCTCCAGGCCGGTTGACCTGGAGTCCTCCGGGGGCCAGTCGTTGAACGAAAGCCCATCGTTCTACATGGGTTTTCTTCGTCTCATCTCTGAGTCCACCGGGATGCAGCTCGAGCCCGTTTCCAAATGGGCCAAGTATCCCCTGACGGAGATACTGGACCGAGGGAATTCCCCCATGGAGGCCTTTCTGATGGCTGAGGCCATTGTTGGCCCAGCCTTGGAGCTTTGGCAGCAGCCTGCTTCCTGCCCTGCGTCTATGGCCAAGAAGTACGCAGTTCCTACCGGCTCTTTGCCCGGGTTTTCGGAACACCCCTCTGCCGAGGGGTTGGTCACCGACAACGTTTCTGGCGTTCCGGGAACGCTAGGAACGTGGACAAGCCCCCCAACAAGGAGTCCAAAAAGCTGGACTACGCTGGGCGCAAGGTGTACGCTGCATCCTCCCTTGGTCTCCGCCAGGACCGCTCGGCCGTGCTGATGGCACACTTCTCCCACGCCCTCATGGGCTCCCTGGATGAGGTGATCCCTCATCTCCTGGCCGACCTGCAGACCATGGTTTGTCAGGTGCGGGACCAGGGTAGGGCAGTGGCTAAGCAGCAGCTCCAAACGGCTCTGGACATAGGAGACTCCTGTGCTAGATCAGTTGCGGCCGCAGTGGCCATGCGCCACAGAGCATGGCTGAGGATATCCACCTTCACAGCGGATACCCAGCACAAATTGGCGGACATCCTCTTCTTGGGGACTGACCTCTTCGGCCCTGGAGTGGAAGGTCACCTCCAGCAGATCGAGAAGTCCAGTGCCACTCTGGACTCAGTCACCTCCACCCAGAAGGACAAAGGCTGCCGACAGCAGCAGCACAAGTCCTTTCACCCTTCTGTGCCTGCACGTCACGTCACAACAGCAGCAGCAGCACATAGGCCAGGCTCGCGCCATCCCAACCCAAGCCCGTGGTTTCTCCAATAGAAGCAGGAGGAAAGGCCCAGGAGGTCCCTCGGCGGTCTCTCCTCCAAGCCTGCCCAGTGACGGGTTGAGGGGTGTCACCCCCAGCCTAGTCACCCCCCAGGTTCCCCGCTTGGAAGGGTCGGCTCTGCCACTTCCTTTCCGCCTGGTCTATCACCACAGACCGCTGGGTGTTTGGAGGTGGTAGGAAAGGGTCTGCCTCTGGAGTTTGAGCAGGCCCCACCCTTCCGAGCCATAGCCCCTCGGGGGTCATGGGGTCTGCAGCCTCTCTGTCGGCCTGCCGAGCCGATATTGCCCTACTTCTCGAAAAAGAGGTGATCAGGAAGGTGGTGGATCCTCCTCCAGACCTGGGGTTTGTGTCCAGGTACTTCCTGGTCCCAAAACGGACAGGGGACTGGCGCCCCATTCTCGACCTGCACGACCTGAACAGGTTCCTAAAGTCTCGTACCTTCAGGATGGTCACTCTGGCTCAAATAATCCCATCCTTGGAATGAGGCGTGTGGTTCTGTTCCCTGGACCTTCAGGATGCGTTCTTTCATGTCTCAATCTGTGTGTCCCACCAGAGATTCCTCCACTACAGAGGGGAGGGATCCCTTTACGTGTTCTGGGCCATGCCCTTCGGCCTTTCTCTAGCTCCCAGGGTCTTCACCAAATGCCTGGCAGTGGTGACAGCACTGCTGTGGCGCCGAAGGGTCTGGGTGTACCCCTACCTGGATGATTGGCTGATTGCAGCCCCCTCCAGAGCGCAGGTGGAGCAGTCCAGAGATCTAGCCCTCCAGGTTTGCTCTCAGGTTGGCCTCCTCATCAACGAGGCTAAGTCGGAACTCGTGCCGAAGCAGGTGATACAATTCATCGGGGCAGAGCTCGACTCTCTACGAGCCAGAGCATGGCTCCCAGCGGAGAGGGCCGAGGTTCTTTCCTCCTTTGCCCAATCATTTCAAGTTGGCAACGCCCTGCCCGGGACTTCCTGCGCCTCCTGGGCCTCATGGCGGCCTGCACCAGCGTGGTCCGTTGGGCCCGCTGGTACATGCATCCCCTTCAATTGGGACTGGCCAGCCAATGGTCACAGCACTTAGATCCGCTGGATCAGCTAGTGACAGTGACCCAGGGGATGTGGAACGCTCTCCAGTGGTGGACTGTTCCAGCACATCTGCACGAGGGCATCCAGTTTGTCCGCCCCGAGCCTACGGTCTCTCTATCAACTGATGCTTCTCTGATGGGATGGGGTGCCCATCTGGGGGAGCACAGAGCGCATGACCTCTGGTCCCTTCTGGAGTCCCAATGCCACATCAACCTGCCGGAGCTTCGAGCGGTTCATCTAGCCCTCACTGCCTTCGCTCCATTTCTACGGAGTCAAGTGGTTCAGGTCCAGACGGACAATACCATGACCATGTACTACCTAAACCGCCAGGGCGGGACGCGCTCCATGCCCCTGTGCAGGGAAGCTCTCCGCATTTGGTCACTCGTGCGCAGTCTAGAGGCGGATCTCCTCGCCATTCATGTGGCAGGAGCCTCCAACACCCTGGCCGATGCCCTAAGCCGGATAGGGGCTGCGTCCCACAAGTGGTCTCTCCTGCCGGAGGTAGTACAAGATCTGTTCTCCCTCTGGGGCACGCCTCAGGTGGAGCTGTTTGCCTCCAGGGAGAATGCGAAGCTGAGACTGTTTCATGCCCGCCCCTCAGCAGGGCTTGCTACAGGGGGATGCCTTCTTGAGGCCGTGGACCCCGGGCCTCTTCTACGCCTTTCCCCCATTTCCCTTGATCCACAAGGTGCTTCTCAAGGCGAGGAGGGACAAGGCGCAGGTGATTCTGGTAGCCCCAGACTGGCCCCGCCAGTTCTGGTATCCAGATCTCCTCAGTCTCGGCTCCAGGCTTCCGAGGCGGCTTCCAGCCCGCCGGACCTGATCTCAGTCAATCAAGGGAAGGTATTCCATCCGGACCTTCAGTACCTGCACCTGACGGCCTGGTTCCTGAGCGGCTAGAGTTCCAGGCCTTGGGTCTTTCTGACGAGGTCCTCAACGTCATTGAGGCATCCTGTAAGGAGTCGACCAGAAAATACTACGCCTTGAAATGGAAGAGATTCTCCATTTGGTGTCAGGGCAAGGGCCTGGATCCTTCCTCCTGTTCCTTGGCAAGCATTCTGGACTACCTGTGGTCCCTTTCTCAGCAGGGGCTTTGGTTGACGACTCTTAAGGTGAACCTGGCAGCCATCTCTGCTTACTGGGCACGGGCTGGGAAGCAGCCAGTGGCACAGGAGAAGGTGGTCGGATGCTTTCTCAAAGGCCTTGATCACATATTCCCTCCGGTTCGAGAACCTCCACCTCCGTGGGATCTACTGCTGGTATTGGCTAAGCTCATGGGCAGGCCATTCGAACCGATGCACAGGTGTGACACCTCACCTGTCGTGGAAGACCGCCTTCTTGGTGGCTATCATGTCAGCCAGAAGGATGGGAGAGCTCCAGGCGCTTTCCATCGAGTCTCCTTATCTGGTCTTCCACAGGGACAAGGTTGTCCTGCTCCCCCTCCTGAAATTCCTTCCGAAGGTGGTGTCGGAGTTTCACCTTAAGCAGGTGTTGACTCTGTCGGTGTTCTACCCCAATCGCACCTTGGAGGCCGAATATAGGCTCCATACTTTGGACCCTAGAAGAGCGCTCACTTATTATAAGGAGCGGACGGCTGAAGTTCGGGGAGAGGTTTGCTAGCTGTTCGTCACCTACGCTGAAGCCGCACCTGGCAGACCTGCAGCCAAGCGGATGATAGGCAGGTGGGTCACCTTCTGCCTAGATCTCTGCTATAGGTTGGCGGGCATGGAGCCTCCCAGAGGCATAAGAGCTCTTTCTACCCGCCATACCACTGCATCGGTGGCTGCTTCCAGGGACGTCCCTATCCAGGAAATCTGCAGGGCTGCTACCTGGAAGTCAGCGCACACCTTCATCACCCATTACCACATCGACCTTGAGTCACGCCGGGATGCTGGTTTTGGGGCCTCTGTTCTCTAGTCTTTATTCCCTAAGTAGGGGGTGCGTGCCTTGCCTCCCTCCTCACGGAGAACTGCTAGGAGTCTACCAGACAGTGTGGATGAACAACATATCCATGTCCCTAGAAATACAGGTTACTCACCTATAACAGGAGTTCTAGGAATGGTATATGTTGTTCATCCACATGACCCACCCGACCTCCCTGGCTTTGACTCGCAACCTGGCTTCCAGCGGGCTAGATCTGGCATCATGGGGCGGAGCCGAGAGTTTTACCACCCAGGTGGGTGGGAGGAGCCAGCTTGAAGACCTTCTGGCAAGATTTAAAGTGGCAAGGAACCTGCCAGACAGTATGGATGAACAACGTATACCATTCCTAGAAACCCTGTTACAGGTGAGTAACCTGTATTTTCCTGGTTGCCATTACTTCAGCCAGAAGGATCAGTGAATTACAAGCCCTGTGCACAGATGTGGACTACATCTCATTCCACAGGGACAAGGTGGTCCTTAGGACTAATAGAAAATTCCTTCCCACAGTGGTATCTGATTTTTCACTTAAATCAGTCTATCACTCTGCCTGTCTTCTTTACAGACAACTCCAGTTCTCCAGAAAGGAGACTGCACTCCCTTCATGTCAAAAGGGCTCTCGGCCACTACATTGGCAGAACGAAATCTTACAGGACAAGTCAGTCACAGCTCTGTCTCACATATGGTGAAGTTGGCAAGGGCAGAGCTGCAACAAAACGTACAATTGCTCACTGGATAGTGGCATGTACTGTATACAATTTTGTTATAGTAAGGTGGGTAAACGGGTACCTCTGGGCCTGAGAGCACACTCCACCGGGGCACAGCTGCTTCACTGGCAGCTTCAAGAGAAATTCCGCTGCTGGAAATCTGTAAAACAGCTTCATGGAAAACAGACACCTTCACAAAGCATTACAGCCTGGACTTGCAGTCCAGAGGTGATGCTAGGTTTGGTACAGCAGTACTGCAGATCTTGTTTCCCAAAATAGGTTATCTGCCCAACCTCCAAAGGTACTGCTTGGTAGTCTGCATTACGTTTAATCATAATTAGTGATTCCTTGGGTTAGAAGAAAACATTACTCACTATAGTAATCTTGTTTCTTCAAAGGGATCACTCATTATGATTTAAAGACCCTCCCCTACTAGAACCTATAGAAGTTGCTCTGCATCCCTGCATTAGGGTTTTTTCTTTCTCCTATATAGGTTAAGACAGAGACTCGCTTTGTTTAGCCAGTTGGTGTCCATGTGGTCTCAGTTTTCTTAGCTTTGTTGGTTAAGGATGTTTTGACCTGAAAGGGCAAAAAAAATATTATTTTTAAGGTTTAATTTTTAGCTAGTAGGTCTTTTACCCAGTTAGGCTCCGTAAGAATCCTGAAGCAGTTTGAAAGTGGCATGAGCCAACTGAGAGTTCCGTAATTTACATAAAATTCCATCTCCAGGCAGTTCAACACAGGAGGCTGACTGCATTACGTTTAATCATAATGAGTGATCCCTTTGAAGAAACAAGATTACTATAATGAGGAATTTTTTCTTTCAGGTCGTCGGTGATGATGATGCCCAAGTCTTTCTTCCCTTGTGACTGCCAGCAACTCCCCTCCCAGCCTATAGGTGGCTTCAGGGTTTCTCTTCCCTATGTGCATGATCTTGCACTTCTTTGCATTAAATCTCAGTTGCCACTCTTCCAAACATTTTGCCAGTTTATCCAGATCTCTTCTCATTCTGCCCACCCCATCTGGATCATCTACTCTGCAGAATTAAACTTTTTTTTTTCTAATTGTATAATGTAGGGCTGTTTTAATGAATATAAAATAAATGTCAATGTTGTTCATTCACAGAAACAGTTGATCTTACTTCGAGATAGAGCTCTTGCAGCAGGCTATCGCAATTAGGACTATGCCGCAGGCACTAGGACCACACGGAAAAACTTCTGCCAGCAATACCAGCTGGGGACCGCCTCCGACGCCGGCCCCAACATCTGTCAGGGTACAAGAGGGGGTGGGCCCAGCTCCACCTCGGTTCTTTCCCGGCGCGTACCACGCACGTGAAGAGCTGCTGCCTGTGATTCACTAGCGAAAACAGACTTCGATCAAGATACTTTTTCGATTCAAATGTGTTTTTCCATTTTCTTTGTCGTTTAACCGCGACAGACGCCTGTACGTCTGCCGTTTGCGGCTCGGTTTTTCTGGCTTTTCATCGCCTTTTTCTCGGTCTTGCTGTCTGTCGTCGGAGCCGATGTTGGCGTTGCAGTTGGTCCTCGAGGGTTCCATATCTTCCCGGGCGTCCCTCTCTCCCAAACACGTAAATAAGTGTGAAGGCGGCCGGCAAATTCTTGCCAAAGACTGTCACCGGCGGTGCGTCTTCTGCTTGGGCCCGGACCACGACACCGCTTCCTGCGCCGACTGCCAAGTGTTTACGAGCCGGACCCGCATCCAACGCCTGAAGGCCTACCTATTGGAAAAGAAGATGGACCTGCACTCCTCCGAGGGGAAGAAGAAGCGCCATAGTAAGGAGCGCAGTCAGTCCCTGCACCGGTCTCTGTCCTGCTTGCAACCTTCCCCGAAAAAGGCCTGTCCTTCGGGCTTGGGTGAGTCGCCACGCTCTTCCTAGGCTAAGGCCGGCCCGTCGGGGGAGCCGCCGGCCAAGCCTAAGGTGGCTCCGCTTAAGGTCATCTCCAAGTCTGTGGCGGTACCTCCTTCGGCCCTACCGTCTATGGCACCGGCACTGCCTGCTAAAGGTGCGCCTCCGGAGCATAAGGACTCTCCGGCGCCTCCTGTCGTCACCCCATCGTCTGTCGCTGCAGCGACGCCGGTCGAAGGGGCCAAGGACCTGGGGTCGGTCGTTCTACCGACGTCCCCGTCGCCCAAGTCCTCCTCCCCCCTGGGCCTCCAGGACAGCTCACCCTCACGTCCCACCGCACCTGAATCTTCCTTCCCGCAGCGGGCGGCAGAAATATTCTCCAAGGACAAGCTGAAATAACTTTTTTTCGTTTTGGTGGGGGAGGTCCACAAACGTACCACCCCGTCGCTGGCCCAGACACCGGTACCAGATCTTGCGGGCGAACCACAGCCGGAGGGCGAGGACTCCCCGTTGAGGTCCCCGGAGCGCCGTTTTTCACCCCCTTCTAGGGCTTGTTCCCGCGCTCTATCTCCGGACCACCGACATTGCTCCTTGGGTCCCACTGACCGACGTCGGTCGCGGTCTCATTCTCGGAGCCCTTCCTGCGCTCGGCAGGACTGTTCCTGATGTCGGTCATCGCTTCATCGTCGGTCCAGGGACCGTCCTCTCTCTTCGGACCATAGTCTGTCCCCTGCGTACCGACGTCAGCAGAGGCATGGCCATGAGGCAGAACCAGACCATTCTAAATCTGATAGTCGGTCCTCCTCTGCATCTTCATTCTCTTCCTCCTCCCTCAGCCTCAAGCGCTCCCCTGAGGAGAAGGACATGCCTCGCTCGCCTTCAGACAATCCCACATTTCTGAACGTCATGAGGCATATCCAGGATTCTAATTAGTGGGATACGGAAGACCTGGACCCGGAATGCCGGCGATTGCCCAAGTACCCGAGGCAGAAGGAGCCAAAGTCTTTGGTCATTCCTCCTCTGGTGGATACCTTTCAGGACCTGACTAGATCCACCTGGCTGCGCCCAGCCTCCATCCTGGTGGTTCCCAAGAAGTCAGACAGGCTTTACGGGGCGCCGAGGGCTGAACCTTTTTTGGCTGAACACCCTCAGGTGGACTCCTCCGTGATCACGGCTGCTCATAAGTCTCGACAGCCGCGTCACCTCAGCTCTCAGCCTCCCGACTTAGTCCCGTTATTTGGATCAGGTGGGCAAGAAGGTTTACTCTGCCTCCACCTGCTCCATTAGATCCTTAAACTTCCTCACGTATATTGTACAGTTCCAGAATGCGTTGGGGGCGGGGTCTTGAGCTGGTACAGGCCATGCCAGACTCCGAGAAGAAGTCGGAGCTCCTGGCCCGCAAGTCGGGCTCGGACATCGGCACTCACGTCTTGAGGGCCTCCTACGATACTGCAGATACGGCCGCCAGAGCTGCTGCTTCCGGGGTTTGTCTCTGGCGCCATGCCTGGTTGAGGCTTTCGGGCTTCCACCGGGATCTGCAGTCCGGTATCCGAGACCTGCCGTTTCAGGGTACCGTCTTATTTGGGCAGGAGACGGAGAATCTGATCTCATGTCTCCAGGAATCTGGCAAGTCTATCTGGTCGGTCCGACAGTTGTACCGTGGCGACTGGCGACGCCCCCATCGCCGTCGGCTTTTTCGAAAGTCCTCAGGCAGTCAGGCTTCAACCCGTGGTTCCCAGCAGGGGCAGAGAGGCGGCTTCCGTCAGAGATCCGGAAACCAGCAGTCTAGTGGACCCTCTGGCCATGGGCCCAAGTCCTTGCAGGCCTCTCTCCACCCTCGGTTCCGCCCAATGACTCCCTTCCGTGCCCCCCCCCCGTGGTCAAATGTCCGGGGAGAGCCGGTCGGGGGCCACTTCTCCCTTCACCTCGAAGGGTGGAGCTCTAGTACCACAGATCACTGGATCTTGGACGTCATTCGGAGAGGACACACGCTGGAGTTCACGGAGTTCCCTCCCAGTACTGCACCAAAGCTCTCCCGTTATCCTCCTTCACACATTCCACTCTTGGAAGGAGAAATTCAGGCCCTCCTGCAAAAGAGAGCAATAGAACGAGTTCCCATGGAGCAGTGGGGTCACTGGTTTTATTCCCACTTCTTTCTAATCCCAAAAAAGACGGGGAACCTTCGCCCCATTCTGGACCTCCGTCCTTTAAATCTCTTTATAGAGTACAAAAATTCAGGATGGTGACTCTCCAAAGTCTCCTCCCTCTGCTGCACCAAGGGGATTGGCTCTGTTCTCTCGACATGCAGGATGCGTACATGCATATCGGGGTCTTTCCTCCCCACAGGAAGTATCTGAGGTTCTGCTTCCTGGGGGAGCATTACCAATTCCAGGTGCTCCCGTTCGGCCTCTCTTCTGCTCCGCGAGTCTTTACCAAGTGCCTAGCAGTGGTGGCTGCGGCGCTCAGGCCATTATGTCTTCCCTTACCTCGACGACTCGCTGCTGACAGCCCCGTCAAGGGATGGCCTCCTGCGTTCTCTCAGAGATGCCTATACTCTCTTCTGAGAGCTGGGGATCACCCTGAACTTAAAGAAGTCGTCCCTGGAGCCCAGCCAAAACCTCTCCTTCATTGGAGCGACTCTGGACTCCGTCCAGGGCAGGGCTTTTCTCCCTCAGGACAGGGGTCTTCACCTGCGAAGTTTGGCAAAACGGATTTCCATAGCACCTCGAGTTCCGGCTCTGAACTTCCTCAGTCTACTGGGGCACATGGCGGCGGCCATCCCAGTAATATCCTTGGCCCGCCTTCACATGAGAATCCCACAATGGATGCTCGGGGTGCAGTGGGATCAATACTCCGACGACCTGGACACATTAGTCCTGATCTCTGAGCCCGTCCGGAGAACGTTGCTTTGGTGGATGGACCCCAGCAATCTGGACAAGGGGGCCCGCTTTCGTCCGGAGCCTCCAGGTCAGACTCTGACAACGGATGCCTCAGACCTGGGTTGGGGGGCTCATCTCAATGGTCACCGCACGCAGGAGATTTGGTCGACCGAGGAAGGGTCCCTCCATATCAATGTCCTGGAAATGCGAGCGGTCCTCTACGCCCTTCAGACGTTTCAGGAGGACCTGGTTCCTGGCTCTCTTCTCATTCAGACGGACAACATGGCAGTCGTCTTTTATATCAACAAGCAAGGAGGCACTCATTCCTATCCTCTTTGCCGCGAGGCGATGAGTCTGGTACGGGGCATTTGTCTATCAGCGGTGCACGTTCCAGGAGTCCTCAACAGTCTGGCCGACTATCTCAGCAGGTCATGGGCCAGGGCGCACGAGTGGGAATTGCTTCAGTCCGTGGCAGATCGCCTGTTCGGCAGGTGGGGCCTGCCCGAGCTGGATCTCTTTGCGTCACCACGCAACGCCAAGCTGCCACGCTTTTGCTTGCGTGAGCCCGTGCCTGGCGTTTTTTGGCCAGACGCGTTGTCCCTTTGTTGCGCCGGGAGGTTTCTTTATGCCTTTCCGCCCTTCTCTCTCATCCAGAGGGTCCTGCTCAGGTTACAGGCAGAGGGGGCACGCATGATCCTTGTGGCCCCCTACTGGCCCCGACAAATTTGGTTCCCACTTCTGTAGCGGTTGTCCCAGGAACCTCCAATCCCGCTGCCCCTATGCTCGCAACTGCTGTCCCAGGACCAGGGTTCTCTGGTCCACCCAGATCTCCGATCCCTGCACCTTCATGCTTGGCTCCTTCAGACGTAGCGGTGAATAGATACGGGATTTCCCCGGAATTGGCTGAGGTCTTAGCGTCTGCACGCAAGCCCTCTACTCGCTCTGCTTATGCCATGAAGTGGAAGCATTTTTGCCTTTTGGGCCTTGCCTCAGCATTTGGACCCAGTCGCGCTCTGTGAACTCCGCTTTGCAATATCTCCTCTCCTTGTATGAAGAAGGCCTAAGCCATTCTTCCATCAAGGTGCACCTGTGGGCGATCTCTGCCTACCATGCTGTGGTGGGCGACAGAGCCTTAGCCCAGCTTGATGTGGCCTGTACCTTTCTTCGGGGGGTCCTCCACATGAGACCTCCCATCAGGGACCCTATCCCACCCTGGGACCTCCTTTTTGTATTGGAGAAACTCACCCTTCCCCCTTTTGAACCCGCAGTGATGTGCGAGCTGCGGTATTTATCTTGGAAAGTTTGTTTTTTGGTTGCTGTTACTTCCGCTCAGAGTTTCCGAGCTACAGGCTCTGATGTGTAAAGAGCCCTATTTGGTCTTTCATAAGGAAAGGGTTTCCCTACGTACGAATCCTAAGTTTCTTCCAAAAGTGGTCTCTGAATTGACCCTCAACCAGTTGGTTGATCTTCCTGTTTATTTTCCTGCTCCCTCCAATAGAGGGGAGGTTCTCCTCCACACATTGGATGTCCACAGGTCCCTGCGGTATTACCTCAGTAGAACGATTCATCACCGTAAGTCGGGGCGACTCTTTGTGGCCTTTGCGCCACAACGCTGGGGTCAACCGGTGTCCAAGCAGACTATCTCCAAATGGATAGTCCATTGCGTTGCATTCTGTTACGAGCATCACCACAAGCCCCTACCGGGTCCGGTGCGGGGCCACTCCACCAGGGGTGTTTCGGCTTCTTTTGCCGCGCTGCGGAATGTTGCCATTCAAGACATCTGTGCGGCTGCGACCTGGACTTCGGTGCCTACCTTTGTCAAGCATTACAGCTTGGATATAGTCTCCAGACGCCGTGCTGGCTTCAGCCTGGCGGTTCTACAAGGACTCTTGTCCTGATGGTCTCTGGAGTCAGCATATTCCTCCTCCCGGGGGTGACTGTCTCTTCACTAGGGAACTGCTTGGCACTCTGTCCTAATTGTGATAGCCTGCTGCAAGAGCTCTATCTCTGAAGTAAGATAGTACAGTTACGTAAGAACTTACTGTAACAGTAGATCTTCGAGAGGAGCTCTTGCAGCAGGCGTGATTTTCCCTCCCACCTTCCCCCTTGGATTGTGCAGGTTTCTTCTCTAGGATGGGCTTTATCTCCTTCTCTTGTCATGCCATCTGCTGGGTACTGACGGGAGAACTGAGGTGGAGCCGGGTCCACCCCCTCTTGTACCCTGACCGACGTCGGTGCGGGGCCGGCATCGGGGGCGGTCCCCAGCTGGTATTGCTGGCAGAAGTTTTTCCGTGAGATCCTAGTGCCTGCAGCATAGTCCAAATTGTGATAGCCTGCTACAAGAGCTCCTCTCGAAGATCTACTGTTACGGTAAGTTCTTGCGTAACTGTGTACTTTCTTTGATGTAGCGTTCATAAATGCAATCATGTAAGAACATTTCTTTTCCTGTTAGATTGACAAACAGGTGCTTGTCACACACTGCTACAGTATTTCGAGCACATGTACTGTCAGAACTCACAAATGTCAGTTCTTTTGTGGTTTCTGTGTGATAATACATTTAGTATGTGTATAACTAGAAACACTAGATGGCATCCTGATGCAACATGTCTCTGCCCCACAGCTGAGTCAGCTGCAGTTTACTGCCACCAGTCCCCTCTCCTACAAGTCCCCTGCTTTCTGCTCCACATTCGAGGCTGCTGCACCCGATTGCCCACTATTCTCCTCCCCAGTCAGGGATTATGCACCCTGCTGCCTCCATCCCTTGCCTAAAGAATCAGGACTACTGCACCCTGCCTCTCCCTGCCCAAACAATTGGGGTTTGCTGCATCCTGCTGCCTTCTCTCCTCCACCCCACAGTTAGTAATGCTGCACCAGTTGCCCCCTGTCCCTGTCTCCACAGCTGGGGCTGCTGCACCATGCTGCTGTAGCCACCAGAGGTGGGCAGTTTGCTGCACTCACGACCCACTTCCATTGCACCAAATGGTCAGGGCTGCTGCACCACGTGTACCCCATCGCACAGTCAGAGCTGATGTACTCTGATGCCCCGTGTGTCCTGCTCCACAGTTGAGGCTTCAAACAACATGAAGTCTTACTGTATTCTGACTATTGCAGTTAGGTCTTGCCTTTCAACTGCCCCGGAGAACAAAGGGTTAACTTTTCTATGCCTTGCATAGAACGTTCATCACGAGCTCGGTTGAAGCCCCTGTATGTTGTTGTTCAAACTGCAACTATCAGATTCTTTACTCCGCCTCACTGAACAGTCGCTCTAGAGATTTCTCCTGGTGCTCGGTTTAAAAGTCGGTTGAAGTGTCTGTTTTCGGTCGGTTTCTACCGAATTGTTTCCACATAGTCGGCTCAAGTCTGTCTGTGGTACTGTGAGGGCTAGATAGGTTTTTGTTCTGTTTTCTGTGTGGAACTTGTAAACTGTGGTTTTTAGGTAAAAGCTTGTGCTTTATTTTAGTGTGTGGTTGCCGGTCTGTATCAGTTCTTTTAAAAAAATAAATAAATAAATAAAAAATTAAAAAAAAAAGCGGGTTTTCAGTACGTTTTTTTCCAAGACCCGTGACACGGTCAGGAACAGATAGGGGAGTCTTGCCTGGCGAATTGCTGAAAAACGGGTAAGATTTGGTAAGGATTCGCCATGTCTGAGAAACCCAAGGAAAATACTGGGCCCACTGGGTTTCAACACTGCAGTGTGTGTGGGGAGGTCTTTGCTAAGACTGATCCCCACACCATCTGTGTTTAATGTCTGGGGTTTGACCACCTCGATTCAGACTGCCAAATTTGCAAGAATTTTCCCAAATCTACCCTGGAAAAGAGATTAGGTAGACTGAGGGAAAGGGAGGCCGAGAAGTCTGCTGACCCGGATGGCCAGCCTGGTTCGGTTCCGACCAGACCAGAAGGAGTGCCCTCTGACCAGGGCGATACTACTTCGGGCAAAAGGAGAGCTGATTCCGAGGAATCGGTTCCGACAAAAAGAAAAGACAAGTCGACCGGTTCGGACCCAGAATCTCATCTCATACTTCGACCACCGATGAGATAGCCAAGGCGATTAGGATAGTGCAGTCGCTTGTTTGGTCGCTTCCCCCGGTTCCGGATTATACTTCGGAAGAATTTTATGAACCGGATTTTGAGGAGGAGGGAGAGTATGAAGATGATTGTGGTGATGGTGAAAGTCTGGATGTGCCCATTTATTTGCTTTTGGTAACCGGGTAAGCATAGTAGACAACCAGTGCCTTTTTTCAGGTGCGACCCGGGAGAATTACAAGGACAAATCAGAAAACACAGTGGACAGTAAGTATACAAACAGGCCAGAGGCAAGGTGGTGGTATAGGATCTCCCCTAGGTTGAGACAGAAATATAAAACATAACCACTAATATGTGTATACATAACCACTAGTAAAAGTACATCACCGGGGGGGGCAAGGGGGGGACAGTGCCCAGCTGGGGTACCAGTTGTTTCTCCTCCTAGGCTTTGAGTCCCCTTCACACTACATGTTCTACAGAAAGGTGGCTGATACCCTCCTTATTCCTGTGGAGGAAGTAGTAGCGGATCAGGGAGAGCCTGATTATGTTGAGATGATGGACATCCCAGAGTCCAGGAGTCTGTCTGTTCCACACCACAAATCTTTTGGGAAACGGACACAAAAAATTCTTAAGTCTCCTAATTCTATACCTCCTGTGGACAGACGAATGGACAAGAGGTGTATACTCTGTCAGGCTCAGACACAGAGTTCCTTTTTCAGCAATGCAGCCATGTTGGGATTGTACAGGCTACTGCCTGTGATAAGGCAAACATTCCCTTGGCATCACACCCCCCCTGACAAGGACTCCAGGAAGATTGATGCCATGGCAAAGAAACAGTGCATGGCAGCATCTTTGAGACTCAGACAGGCTAACTATATGGCCTATACAGCCAGGTACCAGAAGTCCAGGTGGGACACTGTACTGGCACTGGCTATACAGGCTTCCGCCCAGCTTGCCAAGGAGCTGGAGCAGGTGTCTGCAGATGGGATTGAGGCATTGAAAGTACAGTTTCATGCTGCTGTGGACTCCAATGATGTGTCAAAAGTCATGGCTACATCTGTGGCTCTTCGGAGAATGGCTTGGCTCAGATGTACTGGCTTCTCACAGGATACCCAGGCTAAGGCCATGGATTTTCCAGTAGTTGGTAAGTCTCTGTTTGGGGAGCAGACCGAGAATTACATGAAGAAAATGGACGAATGCAGGACCATTTACAGGAGTGCTCAAGCCAAAGAAAGGCAAGCAACTCCTCAAAGGCAGCAGTCCAGGGGCAGGCCTTTCCAAAGGCCTTTTTACCAAGCTCAAGCCTCCTCTTCTTCCTTTTCGCAGAGGGGGTTCTTTAGAGGGAGAGGCAGAAGGGGGGTGAGCAGGTCTGCATCCACCCTCAGCCTAAAGCCCTGCCAAGCAGACACCTTGATGGGTCTGCCTGGGTCGATTATCGTATCCCAGTAGGGGGCAGGCTGGCTTACTTTGTCCAGGACTGGATGTCTCTTACATCAGAAAAGTGGGTCCTGGAAGTAGTAAGCCAGGGACTGGTTCTCAGCTTCAAAAAATTTCCCAAGATGAGAGCCAGATCTTTTCCACCTGCAAATCCATCAGAGACCCTGCCTTAGAGGCAGAGGTTTCTTCCCTCCTAGCTCTTAGAGCTATAGAGAGAGGTCCCAGCCTACACCCAAGGGCAAAGGATTGTACTCCAGGTACTTCCTAATCCCCAAAAAGACAGAAGAGTGGTGGCCCATCCTGGACCTAAGATATCTGAACAAACACATTTTAAAACCAAAGTTCAAAATGATGACTCTGGGAATGATCCTTCCTTCTCTAAGGCCAGGGGACTGGCAAGCCTCCCTGGACCTCAAAGATGCCTGTTTTCACATTCCCATCAGGTGCTCCCACAGAAAGTACCTCAGGTTCGAGTTGCCCTCAGGCCACTATCAATTCAGAGCAATGCCCTTTGGCCTAACATCAGCCCCTAGGGTTTTCACAAAGTGCCTGGCAGTAGTGGTTGCTTTCCTAAGGAGAAAAAAGTTCTCCATCTTCACATACTTGGACGACTGGCTCATAGTAGGTCAATCTCCAGACCAAGTCAAGTCACATTTGCAAATAACTCAGCAAGTGCTCACTTCCTTAGGATTCCTCCTCAACCTTCCAAAGTCAGTTCTCGAGCCAGTACAGCTCCTCACCTTCATAGGGGCAGAGCTGGATACAATAAAGGCAAGAGCCTTCCTTCCCCTGGAAAGGGCAAGGACCCTATGGAACTGGCCACTTCATTCACCCTGCAGGTGTCTCGACCAGCAAGGCATTTCCTTCAGCTTCTGGGCCACATGGCAGCTTCCACAGCAGTGGTCCAAGGAGCGAGATTCCAGATGAGGGACATTCCACTTAAGAGCCTCCTGGTTCCAAAGAAAGGATTCCCTTACCAAACTAGTCCTAGTGACTCAAACCCTGATCCAGGCCTTGCAATGGTGGCAGAATTAGGACAATTTGAGACAAGGGGTTCCATTTGTCACTCAGTCTCATTCAGTGATACTCACCACAGATGCTTCCCTGCTGGGCTGGGAAGCCCATCTGGGGGATCTTACCACCCAAGGATTGTGGTCACTTCAGGAATCTCTGCTTCACATCAATCTCTTGGAACTCAGAGCAGTGTTTTTGGCTCTGCAAACTTTTTCCAAATCTGTGCAGAACAAGGTGGTCCAGGTCAGAACAGAGAACACCACCACCATGTGGTACATCAACAAGCAGGGTGGCACTCGGTCTACGGCCTTGTGCACAGAAGAAATGAAGTTGTGGTCCCTGGCCTATTTCCTGAAAACCTCTCTGATAGCAGTTCACCTCCCAGGGAAGGACAATGTCCTAGCAGATGCTCTGAGCAGAATATCCCAGGGCCATCACGAATGGACCCTAGATCCTCTAGTTTTGAAAGTGAATTTCTCAAGATGGGGCACTCCAGAGATGGATCTTTTTGCAGCCCCAGACAATCACCAACTTCCTCTTTGTTGCAGACCCCAGTCTTGGGCTCAGTCCCCTGGATGCTCTGATCCTGAATTGGGAAGGAAATTTCTGTATGCCTCCTCTTCTCCCTTCCCTCTCCTGTTCAAAGTGTTAGTCAAGATAAGGTCACAACCGTGCAAAGTGATTCTGATTGCTCCAGACTGTGCCAGACCGCTCTGGTATCCCCTGTTGCTGTCCCTGGCAGTCCACCTTCCCCAGTCTCTTCCCAGGAATTATAAGCTGTTGACATCCTCTCGGGAGGATTTGGTACCCGAATCTTCGGTCTCAATCTCAAGGCATGGCTCTTGAAGAGTTAGAGGTTGCAGATCTGCATCTTTCCCAAGGGGTTCTGGATATCCTTAAGGCTTCTCAAAAGCCTTCCACCAGAAAGACTTAAGACTCCAAATGGAAAAGAGTCAGCATTTGGTGTTCTAAGAAAAATATTTCTCCAGATTCTGCTGAGTTGCCTTCGGTTCTGGACTGTATGGTCCATCTTAATGGCCTAGGCCTGAGGCCAGCTACCGTTAAAGTACATTTGGCAGCTGTTTCTGCTTTCCTGTCAGTAGACAAGCCATCCCCTCTACCAGCCCATCCTGTGTTTTGTAAGTTCTTCAAGGGATTGCTTCACACCAATCCCCACTTTAGGGATCCTGCTCCTGCTTGGGACCTTAATGTTTGCATTGCTCAGCTTATGCAATCCCCCCTTTGAGCCTTTGTCCTCTGCAAAGCTTAAGTACTTGACTTGGAAAACTGTGTTTTTTGGGGGCCATTACCTCTGCCAGGCATATTGGTGAATTGCAAGCCCTGTCAGTGGAACATGATTTGATCTCTTTCCATAGAGAGAAAGTGGTGCTAAGAATTAACGGAAAGTTTTTTCCTAAAGTGGTTTGAGATTTCCACCTCAACTAGTCTGTCTCTCCCTGTTTTCTTCACTGACCATTCCTCCTCTGGAGAGAGGAGGCTACACAGCTTAGATGTTAAAAGAGCCCTGAGTTACTACATAGAGTGCGCCAAGGGTCACAGGTTTGAATCCCTCCAGTTGTTCCTCATGTATGGAGAGGTTGGTAAGGGCAAACCTCCCCCTAAGAGATCTATTGCCAGGTGGATTGTTTCTTGTATACAATTCTGCTATGAGAAACTGGGTAGAACTCCACCCTCGGGCCTGAGGGCTCATTCCACTAGAGGTACAGCTGCTTCCCTGGCTGCTGCCAGGGATATTCCTCTCTTAGAAATTTGTCAAGCAGCCACCTGGAAAACAGTCCATACATTCACCAAGCATTACTCTCTGGATATCCAGGCTAGGAGTGATGCTCGGTTTGGCACAGCAGTACTTCAGAGCTTGTTTCCAAAGTAGGTTCTGTCCCTCCTCCATGGAGGTACTGCTCGGTAGTCTGCATATGTCAGAATACAGCAAGACTTCATGTTGTTTGAAGAAAAAATTATTCACCTTAGTAATGTTGTTTCTTCTAATGGAGTCTTGCTGTATTCTGACCCCCCCTCTCAGAACCTGTTTTTGGGATGTGGGTGGGCAGGAGCAGTGTTGGCACCCTAGGGTGTTCCTTTTTCACCCTCTTATTTTTGGTGAGTGATTGATTGTGTTTTGGGATGTTTTGTTTTTGGGTTTCCTGACTTGAGTCTTCTTTTTGAAACCAAAAAACCCTTTTATATAGATACAGTTGCCAGTTGGCTAGTTTTGAGTTTTACAGTTTCCACACAGAACTTCTAGTGAGTATTGCTTGTAAAGATCTGATGGTTGGAGTTTAAACAGCAGACAGGGACTTCAACCAAGCTCGAGGTGAACATTCCATGCTGGCCATGGAAAGATTGACTCTTTGTTCTCCGGGGCAGTTGAAAGGCAGGACCTAAGTGCATATGTCAGAATACAGCAAGACTCCGTTAGAAGAAACATTACTAAGGCTAGTAATTTTTTCTTATGGAACTAGCCTCTTCCTTCTGTCTTCCAGTATCTCGACCAGCAAGGCATTTCCTCCAGCTCTTGGGCCACATGGCAGCTTCAACAGCAGTGGTCCGAGGGGCGAGATTCTTGATGAGGGATATTCAGTTCCACCTGAGAGCTTACTGGTCTCTGAGAAAGGACTCCCTGACCAAACTGATTCCAGTGACTCTGACCTTGATCCAGGCCCTCCAGTGGTGGCAGGATCAGGACAATTTAAGGCAAGGTGTTCCTTTTGTTGCTCAGCCTTATTCAATGATCCTTACCACGGATGCTTCTCTTCTGGTCTGGGAGACCACCTGGGGTCCCTACTGCCCAGGGTCTGTGGTCCCCCCAAAGAATCCCTTCTACATGTCAATCTTTTAGAGCTCAGGGCAGTTTTTCTAGTTCTAAAAGCGTTCTCACAGTCGGTTCAAAACAAGGTGGTTCAAGTCAGAACAGACAACACTACCACCATGTGGTACATCAACAAGCAGGGAGGCACTCTGTCCATGGCCTTGTGCACAGAAGTCATGAAGTTGTGGTCCCTGGCTTATTCCTTAACAGCCTCTCTTGTAGCATTTCACCTTCCAGGCAAGGACAATGTGCTAGCAGATGCAGTGAGCAGGATTTCTCAGAGCCATCATGAATGATGCCTGGACCCTCTGGTGTTGAAAGTGATTTTTTTCAAGGTGGGGCACTCCAGAGATGGATCTCTTTGCAGCTCCAGACAATCACCAACTTCCTCTCTTTTGTTGCAGACCCCCCAGTCTTGGGCTCAGTCTCCCTGTATGCCCTTCCTCTGAATTGGGAAGGGAAGTTTCTGTATGCCTCCCCCCCCCACTCCTGTTCAAAATTTTAGTCAAACTAAGGTCTCAACCTTGCAAGGTGATTCTGGTTGCTCCAGATTGGGCCAGACAGCCTTGGTACCCTTTGTTGCTGTCCCTGGCAGTCCCTCTCCTCCTGTCTCTTCTCAGGAATTACAACCTGTTAATATCCTCTCAGGGGAGGATTTGGTACCCCAGTCTTTAGTCCCTCTATTTCAAGGCATGGCTCTTGAAGAGTTAGAGTTTGCAGATCTGCATCTTTCCCAAGGGGTTCTGGACATCCTCAAGGCTTCTCGAAAGCCCTCCACCAGAAAGACTTGCAACTCCAAATTGAAAAGATTCAGCAATTGGTGTTCTAAGCAGAATATTTCTCCAGATACGGTTCTGGATTATATGGTCCAGCGTAATGGCCTAGGCCTCAGACCAGCTACTCTCATGGTACATTTGTCGGCTGTTTCTGCCTTTTTGTCTGTGGGAAGCATTCCTCACTATCTTCCCATCCTCTGTTCTGTAAATTTTTTAAAGGATTGTTTCACACCAATCCCCCCTTTAGAGACCCTGCCCGTGCCTGGGATTTGAATTTTTGCATTGCTCAGCTTATGCAACCCCACTTTGAGCCTATGTCTTCAGCAGAGCTTAAGTACTTAACTTGGAAAACTGTTCTTGGTAGCCATTATCTCTGCCATGAGTATCAGTGAATTGCAAGCCCCGTCAGTGGAACCTGATTTTATCTCCTTTCATAGTGATAAAGTGGTCTTTCGAACAAATAGAAGGTTCTTGCCCAAAGTGGTTTCAAACTTCCATTTAAACCAGTCTGTGTCTCTCCCAGTTTTCATCACTTAGCATTCTTCCTCGGGAGAGAGGCGGCTACACAGTTTGGATGTCAAAAGAGCCCTTGGTTATTACATAGAGTGTACCAAGGGTCACAGGTTTGACTCCCTCCAGTTGTTTCTCACTTATGGAGAAGTGGGAAAGGGCAAACCTGCCACCGAAAGATCTGTTGCTAGGTGGATTGTATCTTGTATACAATTCTGCTATGAAAAACTGGGGAAAAACTCCAGCCTGAGGGCTCATTCCACAAGAGGTACAGCTGCTTCCCTGGCTGCGGCCAGGGATATTCCTCTCCTAGAAATTTGTCAAGCAGCCACCTGGAAAACAGTCCAGTCCATACCTTTACCAAGCATTACTCTCTGGATATCCAGGCTGAGTCATGCTCTGTTTGGCACAGCAGTACTTCAGAGCCTATTCCCAAAGTAGGGTCTGTCTCTCCTCCTTGAAGGCACTGCTTGGTAGTCTGAAATAGTCAGAATACAGCAAGACTTCATGTTGTCTGAAGAAAAAATTACTCACCTTGGTAATTATATTTCTTCTAATGGAGTCTTGCTGTATTCTGACTGACCTCCCTCCTCTCTCAGAATCTGTTTTGGGGAAATGGGTGGGCAGGTGCAGTGTTGCACCCCAGGGGTGTATTTGCTGGCACCCTCCTTCCTTTTGTTTGGGTGCTTATTTATTATTATTTTTGAGTACATTGGGTTTAGTTTTTGGGTTTCCTGACTTGAGTCTTCCTTGGGAATCCGAAACTTTTCAGCCAGTTGGCTAGTAGAATTTTTAGTTTAGTTGGGCTCATAGGAATCTGACTATTTAGGTTCAGAACACTCCAGAGACTTCAACCGAGCCCGAGCTCAGCGTTCCATGCCCCGCATGGAAAGTTGACCCTTAGTTCTCCAGGGCAGTTCAAAGGTTGGGAATCACTACAATAGTCAGAATACAGCACGACTCCATTAGAAGAAATATAATTACTAAGGTGAGTAATTTTTTTTCTTCAAACATGGAGTCCTATCCTAGGCTGCGGTCCATCTGGGATCTCTACCTAGCCTCCTCCTACCTGCGAGGGATTTCCAGTATTGCTTGGGAATCTGTCCTAATCTGCGGTCCTTATCTGCCGTCAACTTCTATGTTTCTAATGGTGTAACCTGCTGCAAGAGCTGTTTCTCGAAGTAAGATAGTACAGTTACGTAAAAACTTACTGTAACAGTAGATCTTCGAGAATAGCTCTTGCAGCAGATAGTTTCCCTCCCACCATCCCCTCTGGAGGTACAGTTGTTCCGATATCTTTCTAGGATTAGGTGTTTCTAACACCATTTTGAATATCTTTTGATGGCGGATCCTCAGTCTCCACTTTTTTTTTTTTTCCTCCTCTCCCCGTAGTCCCCTCTTCGGGAGACACTCACGGCCTTTTCAGCCTCTGCTCACCTGCCTGTAGACCAGAGCAGTCCATCCCCCACGGAGCCTTGGTTTACCCCCAGGCGAGAATGCGGTGGGGCCCTACACCCGAGACTTACTGGAATTCGTCTGGATGCTGTCTCTGGGCAGGCAGGGGCTTTGAGGGTCGGGGCCTAGTGCTCTCCTCACTGGGGACCGCGAGAAGTTTCGGTGTTCTTATCACTGATGTGCTATGTCCCTGACGCCAAGGCGCTGAGCGCCCGACGCCTGGCACGCCACCCCTTCTTCCTGCCATCGGCCTTGCTGCGCCTCAGGTCTCCACCTGGGACAGTCAAGCGCCGGCTCTGAATCCCCTCCCCGGAGGAGGGCGAGCAGTCCCTGGGGCGCTCAAGCCCTCTCCCCGGCCGGCCCTCCAGCTTCCGGCTCGTTCCTCAACCCGGTCGCTGTGCCGCAAGCGGAAATCCAACCGCTGCGCCGGCGGGCCGGCCCTCAGTCTCCACTTCTGATGTCATCGAGCGGCTGGGAGTCTCCAGCAGGAGAACTGGGGATTCTGGGAACCGCCTCTTTTTATACGATGCCTGACTGGGGCGGGACCGACATCGGGTGGTCCTTGCTGAATATTGCTAGCTAGAATTTTTCCGTGGGGTCCTGGCGCCTGCCAGCTTCAGTCCTAATGGTGTAACCTGCTGCAAGAGCTGTTCTCGAAGATATTCTGTTACGGTAAGTTCTTAATGTAACTGTACTTTTTCTAGTTAATACAGCAAAATCTTATAGGGTTTGTTTAAATCTTTGAGTAGGTATTTCTTTTGTGTATTTATAACTACATTTGTTTTTTGTTATGGTTTATTATGTGCCTGCCGTTTTCTTGGATTTGCGATTAAATTTTTAAAGAAAAACAAAACACACTCTACATTGTAGCCACTGAAATTGCGCAGCTCAACTGTTTCCCAGTAAATGTTACAGCAAATGTTCCTTTTTCTCTTGTCTGTTATTCAAACAATATCAGGGCTGCCCAAAAGAAGAGGTCCTTTCTGTACTACAGAACCTGGTTTCTAACATTCCATCAGCAAGGAAGCTTGCCAAGTACTGGGAATGCCTAGCCCGTCTCGAAGAGAAAGAGGGACCAATCAGCAATGTTGTTGCCATCTATGAGGAGGCTATCGAACCACAGGCTCAGGTGAGAACTTTTGATCAGTATTAAAGATTTAGATATCCAGCAATGTGGCTACAGGTCACTATCCACAATCTTGTAGATCTTGCTTCGTGAAACAGCTCTTGCAGCAGGTTACACCATTAGGACTGAAGCCAGCAGGGACCGCCCCCGACGTCAGGCACAGTACATAAGGGGGTGGTCCCCCAGAATCCCCAGTTCTTTTCCCACCGTCGACTCGCCAGCATCGGCCATTCAGTCTCTAGAAGTTCTAAGTCGTGCACTAGGTAGAGTTTCTACAGAACTAATGTCCTCTTCAACTCCGTCATTTGAGGGTCACTTTTCAAAGTGTGCCTGCAGAAAACGGATCCCTTTCGAGGATCCTCAGTCTTCCTGCATGCGTTGCTTAGGCCCGGACCATGATACCAAGGCCTGCACCTTTTGCCAGGCGTTCAACAGCCGCACCAGGATCTGCCGTCAGAAGGCAGTTCAGGCTTACCTGCTAGAGGAAAAACTTAGTAGGATGGACAAAGAACCTTCCTCCAAGGTCCACAAACACCAGGATAAGCACTGGGAGAAGGTAAGGTCCAGATCCCCGAATCGGGCCTCGGATTCGCGGAGCTCAGGCTCCACCCGATCAGACCGCTTTCCCTCCAGGGCTAGGTATCAGCCCCCTCTGGTCAAGGTCCGGGCTTCCAGCGGTTCTACGACTTTTCAGCCCATTAAGACCTCCAGGCACTCGGCTTCCTCTACTCTCTCTCTCAGGCCTCTTCAAAGTCCTCTGAACGCCACAAGTCTTCCTCTTCCACCCGAAGTCTGGACCCAGACTCCCAGTTGGTCTCCCATCCCCCTAGGAGCACAGATCCTCCACCCAGGAAGATGAAGGTCCTGACATCCCTCAAGCGGACGACAGGGCCAAGCACCAGACGCCGGCCAGGCGTTCACTGGTCCCAAAGTCATCTGCCTCACCGGAGCCAAAAACCCGCCCCCCAGTCACCGGTCATAGGGACTCCATGGAGGAGGACACCGAGTTGTCCGAAGACCAGGCGGGCGACAGAGGTTGCCGGGCTTCCGAGGGAACCTTCGACCACCCCAGAGACACCCGACCCTGGCGATAGACCACCAACGCAAAGCCTATCGTCGGGCATGAATATTCAAGAAGTAAAGGAAGTCTTTACTTTCTGGTGGGACGCCATCTGCAAAGATGTGGTTCCCAGTGAAACCTCCTCCTCCTCCTTCACCTCTTATGACCACCAACCCCCAAGGAGCAGACTCCACCCCCTAGGGGTAGATCCCAGGATCGAGGAAGGCCTCCCTCGAAATCTCCATCAAGGTCTTCCCACCCCAAGCAATCTAGACGTTGGCAGTATATTCTGGGGGAGAACTCCAGGTTGGATACCTCGGATTACTCCAGATCTCCTTCTCCACTCAGCATTCCATCACCTGACCCACATGACCTTTCTCTGAGATCACATGGCACGTCCAGGACTACGTGGGATGGGATGCTGAAGATCTCGACCCCAAAAGACAGCGCCTTGCCAGTTATCTTTGGCAGAAAGACCCAAAGCCTGTAGTAGAGCCACCCTTGGTGGACACCTTCGCGGACGTCACCAAGGCTGCGTGGCAGCGTCCGCACTCCACTCTGCGGTGCCGAAGAAAGCTGACCATCTGTTCAAGGCCCCGAGAGAGGACCAGTACTTGGCTCAACAACCTCTGGCAGACTCCCTGGTCATTGCGGCCTCACATGACCAGTCCCAAAGACTGCAAGACATGAGCACACAGCCACCGAACTAGGAATCCAAACAATTGGTCACCCCTGGGGAGACGCATGTATGCGGACTCTACATGCTCTATCAGGTCCCTGAACTACCTAACTCACATGGTACAGTTTCAGAACGCCCTACAGGAACAGGGTCAGGACCTGATCGATAAACTTCCGGATGGTGAGCAGAAGGCGGAGCTTCTAAACCTTCTCCGCAGAGGGTCTGATGTGTGGACCCATGTATTACAAGCCGCATACGATTCTGCAGACTCGTCTGCCAGAGCTGCAGCTTCAGGCATCTGTCTCCAGCGACACTCTTGGCTCCGTGCTTCTGGCTTCACCCTGGACGTACAGAAGAACATTCTTTATGTCCCCTACATCGGCGAAGTACTTTTTAGTGAACCCTTGGAGAAGGTGATCACCAGACTTCAGGACGCTGGGAAGGCAGTCGGGTATGTACAGACCCAGGCCCGGTTCCTTTCGTAGGAACCAGAGCCGTTTTCGCAGCTGGCAAAGACATCAGCCACATTCTAGCCAGCAACAAAAGGGCATCTTTCAGCGAAAAGCCGAGGCCAAGTCGTCCCCAGGCAGAGCCCAACGCTACACTAAACTGACCCAGCCTGCAGGGACCAGTGCTGCCACAGCATGACTCCTTTCCGGCCCCCGCCCCTCCTCTGGATCAACAGACACAAAAGGTCGGGGTCACATCGCTCGCCACTTTTCAGGGTGGCAGTCGATCACCGACGACCGGTGGGTTCTCCAACTGGTCAAGAAAGGCCATTTCATAGAATTTCTCGACCACCCACAGGCAAGACCTCCCCTGCTTTCCGTTACTCGGGTCAGCACGCCCTGCTCATACAGCAGGAGGTGCTCAGGCTTCTGGGAAAAGAAGCGATACAGCACGTACCACAGAACCAGAGGAGTGCAGGGTATTCTCACTTCTTTCTGGTTCCCAAGAAAACGGGATCTCCATCCGATACTGGATCTCAGCGACCTGAACAAATCTGTCTTGTACAAACGCTTCTGCATGGTGACCCTCCCAGGTCTGATTCCCATGCTCAAGCAGGGCGCCTTTCTAACGTCCTTGGACATGCAGGACGCTCACCTGCAGATACCCATTGCTCAAGCGCAGAGGAAGTTTCTTATACAGCAGGAGGTGCTCGCGTTCCTGGAAAAAGGACGTTCAACAGAACCAGAGAGACGCCAGATATTATTCTCACTTCTTTATGGTTCCCAAGAAAACGGGGGACCTCAGACACTGGACCTCAGCGACCTCAACGAGTCGGTCCTGTACAAACGCCTCTGCATGGTGACCCTCCCAGGTCTGATTCCCATGCTCAAGCAGGACGCCTACCTGCATATACCCATCACTCGAGTGCACAGGAAGTTTCTGCGCTTCGAGTTCCAGGGCCACCATTATCAGTTCCTAGCCCTCCCTTTCGGATGGCCATCGGCACCTCTGGTATTCACGAAGAGTATGGCGGTTGTAGCGATGACTCTGAGGAGGCAAGGCCACTACATGTTCCCCTACATGGACGACTGGCTTCTCATGGCACCCTCTTGGGAGGCCTTGATTTCCGCCATTCATTATACTCAGTCTCTGTTCGAGACGCTGGGCATCTTGATCAATCAAGAAAAGTCTCGTTTGGTTCCGTCTCAGACTCTGCAGTTCATAGGCGCAGTTCTGGACACTGTCCAAGGGAAAGCTTTTTCTTCCCCAGGACAGAGTGGAACACATCAGATCCCTCATCTGGGACATTTCGACAAAGACCATTCCTGCCAGGTTTGTCCTCTGCCTGCTCAAACAAATGGCTGTGGCCATTGCAACAGTCCCGCTTACTTGTCTCCACATGCGGGTCACCCAGTGGATGTTACGGGTCCAATGGGATCAAAAGCAAGACCATCTGCAGCTTCCAATCTGGATCACGAAGACCGTAATCCGGGATTGCCAATGGTGGCTAGATCCGAAGAATCTATCAGCAGGTGTCCCCTTCATTTCGCCGTCTCCGATTGCGACACTCTCCACAGATGCCTCGGAGCGCAGATGAGGAGCACACCTCAATGGTGTACGGTCTCAGGATCTGTGGACAGCCCAAGAGATTCACCTCCACGCAAACATCCTGGAAATGAGAGCAGTTCTTTACGCCCTGCAGGCCTTCCAGTCGGAGATTCCACTGGGTACTCTTCTGTTAAAAATAAACAATTCTGCGGTGATGTATTACCTCAACAAACAAGGAGGCACCCATTCCAACCTGCTTTGCAGGGAGGCCATGAGGGTGTAGGATTGGGCTTTGCAACACGGCGCAAACCTCATTGCTGTTCATGTCCCAGGAGTGGACAACATCATCGCAGACAGCCTGAGCCACTCTCAGGCCAGAGTCCACGAGTGGGAACTACTCCAGGAGGTAGTAGAGGATCTTTTTCACAGATGGGGTAAACCAAAGTTGGACCTTTTCACGTCCTGATCTCAACGCAAAACTGCCCAATTTTTGCTCGCTAGATCCAGGGCCTGGTGTTTTCTGGCGAGATGCGTTGTCCCTCTCCTGGGCAGGCAGATTCCTGTATGCCTTCCCCCCCCCTTCAAACAACATGAAGTCTTGCTATATTATGACATATGCAGTGAGTCCCAACTTTCGAACTGCTCTGGAGGTGAAAGAGGTAACTTTCCATGCCAAGCATGGAACGCTGAGCTTGAGCTCGGTTGAAAACTGTCTGTTGTTCAGACTCAAACTGCCAGATTCTTTACTCCGCCTCACTGAACAGTCGCTCCGGAGATTTCTCCTTCTGCCCGGTTCATTTTGTCTGTTAAAGTATTTTCTCGTGTTTTTTTTTTTTTTTTTTTTGTGACCGAATTTAAACCGCAACCGGTCGGTTCAAGCTCTGTCTGTGGTATTTGTGAGTACTTGATAGGTTTTACATTTGTTTCTTCTGTGTGGAACTTGTAAACGGTTTATCGGTTCGGTTTGAACCGATCAGGTTGTTTAAAATATATTAATACTGTCCTTTAGAGTGTGGTTACCGGTCTTATCGGTTCTAAAAAAAAACTGATTTTATTACGTTTTTTTTCCCCGACCCGTGACACGGTTGGGAACCGATAAGAGGGTCTTACCTGGTGGATTGCCATAAACGGGTAAGTTTGGTTAGGCTGGCATTATGTCTGAGAAACCCAAAAGAAAACCGGCCCACTGGGTTTCAACACTGCAGTGTCTGTGGGAAGTCTTTGCTAAGGCTGACCCCCACACCACCTGTGTTTGTCTGGGGTTTGACCACCTCAATGCAGACTGCCAGATTTGCTAAAATTTTCCTGCAGCTACCCTAGAAAAGAGTTGGTAGGCTCAGGGAAAGGGAGGTCAAAAAGTCCGGTGAAGCGGATGGTTAGCCCGGTTAGGTTCCAACCGACCCGGTGGGAGTGCCCTCTGACCAGGGCGAGACTTCCTCGGGCAAAAGGAGATCCGACTCGGAGGAGTCGGTTCCAGCAAAAAGAACTAGGAAATCGGCTGATGTGGAGCCAAAACTTTCCTCTCCAACTGCTGAAGAAATAGCCAAAGCGATTAAAATTGTCCAGTCGCTTTCTCCGGTTCCACCGGTTCAAGAGTACGATTTTAGAGGAATTTTATGAACCGGAGGAGGGGGAAGAGGAGTATGAGGAGAGTGAATGTGGATTTGAAAGTCTGGATGTGCCCATTGAACCGGACATCTCCCCAGGCAGACCTGCAGGAGTGTATCCTCCTAGGCTTTCTGAGTCCCCCTTCTCATTTTGTTTTATAAAAAAAAAAAGTGGCTGAAACCCTCCAGCTCCCTATGGAGGAAGCTGTGGATGATCAAGAGGAGCCTGACTATGTGGAAATGGATATCCCAGAGTGTAGGAGACTGTCTATTCCTTTGCATAAATCTTTTGGGAAACGGACAGTAAAAATTCTAAACTCCTCACACTATACCGCCTGTGGATAAGAGAATGGACAAGAGGTACATATTGTCAGGCTCTGATACGGAGTTCCTTACGCAACAATGCAGCCATGTTGGGGTAGTGCAGGCTGCAGCCTGTGACAAGGCAAATATTCCCTTGGCTTCACACCCCCCCCTGACAAGGACTCCAGGAGGATTGATGCCATGGCAAAGAAACAGTACATGGCAGCATCCCTGGGACTCAGACAGGCAAATTATATGGCTTATGTTGCTAGATACCAGAAATCCAGATGGGATACTGTTATGGCTCTAGCAAAACAGGTCCCTGGCCAGCTTGCCAAGGAGCTGGAGCAGGTGGCTGCTGATGGTATTGAGGCATCTAAGGTGCAATTCCATGCTGCAGTGGACTCTAATGATGTGTCATCAAGAGTCATGGCTACATCTGTGGCACTTCGCAGAATGGCTTGGCTCAGATGTACTAGCCTGTCACAGGATACCCAGACTAAGGCCATGGATTTTCCTGTTATGGGTAATCCTCTGTTTGGGGAGCAGACAGAGAATTACATGAAGAAAATGGATGAGTATAGGACCACCTATAGGAGTGCACAGGTCAAGGAAAGGCAGGCCACTCCTCAAAGGCAGCCTTCCAGGGGCAGGGGCAGGCCTTTTCATAGGCCTTTTTACCAAGCCCAGGCCTCCTCTTCTGCTTATGCCCAGAGGGGGTTCTTTAGAGGAGAGAGGCAGACGGGGTACAAGCAGGCCTGCTTCCACCCCTCAGCCTAAAGCCCCTGCCAAGCAGGCACCCTGATGGGGTGGCCAGGGCCGATTCTCAACTACCTGTAGGGGCAGGCTGGCTTACTTTGTCCAGGACTGGAAGTCTCTGACATCAGACAAGTGGGTCCTGGAAGTAGTAGTCAGGGACTGGTTCTCGCTTCAAAACATTTCCAAAGATGAGAACCAGATCTTTTCCACCTGCAAATTCTCCAGCGGCACTTGCCCTAGAGGCAGAAGTCTCTTCCTCCTGGCTCTCAGAGCCGTGGAAAGGGTTCCACCCCTACACCAGGGCAAAGGATTGTACTCCAGGTACTTCCTTACCCCCAAAAAAGACAGGACAATGGCGGCCCATCCTGGATCTCAGATACTTAAACAAGCACCTTTTAAAACCAAAATTCAGAATAGTGACTCTGGGAATTATTCTACCCTCTCTAAGGCCAGGGGACTGGCTAGCATCCCTGGACCTCAAGGATGCTTACTTCCATATTCTCATCGGAAGCTCCCATCGAAAGCACCTCTGGTTCGAGCTGCCCTCAGGCCATTACCAGTTCAGAGCAATGCCCTTTGGCCTCACCTCTGCTCCAAGGGTATTCACAAAATGCCTGGCAGTAGCAGTTGCCTACCTAAGAAGGCAAACAATTGCCATCTTCCCTTACCTGGACGACTGGCTCATAGTAGGCTAGTCTCCAGACCAAGTCAAGTTACATCTTCAGATAACTCAGCAACTGCTTACCTCTCTAGGTTTCCTTCTGAATCTTTCAAAGTCTGTTCTAGAGCCTGTCCAGCTCCTCACCTTCATAGGCACAGAGCTGAACACAGAGGAAGCCATAGCCTTCCTTCCTTTGGGACAGGGCAAGGACCTTGGTCTCTCTGGCCTCCTCATTCACCCTGCAGGTCTCTCGACCAGCAAGGCATTTTTCTACAGCTCCTCGGGCACATGGCTGCTTCTACAGCAGTAGTGCAAGGAGCAAGATTTCAGATGAGGGACATCCAGTTCCATTTGAGAGCCTTTTGGTCTCAAAGAAAGGACCCTCTAACCAAGTTGATCCCAGTAACTCGAAACCTGACCCAGGCCCTACAGTGGTGGCAGGATCAGAGCAATCTGAGACAAGGGGTTCCCTTTGTCACTCAGTCTCACTCTTTAATCCTTACTACAGATGCATCCCTCTTGGGGTGGGGAGCTCACATGGGCGACCTCACCACCCAGGGATTGTGGTCCCCTCAGGAATCTCTGTTCTACATCAATCTGTTGGAGCGCAGAGCAGTTTTTCTAGCACTTCAAGCTTTTTCCAAATCTGTTCAGAACAAAGTTGTACAGGTCAGAACAGACAACACCACCACAATGTGGTACATCAACAAGCAAGGAGGCACTCTATCTACGGCCTTGTGCACCGAAGCAATGAAGTTGTGGTCTCTGGCTTACTCCCTGAACACCTCCCAGGCAAGGATAGTGTCCTGGCAGATGCTTTCAGCAGTATTTCCCAGGACCATCACGAATGGTCACTGGATCCCCTGATCCTGGAGGTAATATTTGCCAGATGGGGCACCCCGCAGATAGATCTTTTCTAGGGACATGGATATGTTCATCCACACTTATTGGCAGGTACCTTTGCCGCTTTAAATCTTGCCGAAAGGTCTTCCAGCTGGCTCCTCCCACCCACCCGGGTGGTAAAACTCTGCTCTGCCCCATGACGCCAGATCTTCCTTACCGCTTGGAAGCTCAGGTTCCCTCCTTAACGCTCTGCGTATAAGACTGGTTCCTATTTCTTCGGTTTACCCGAAATTACTTTAAGGTTTTCAAGACTGGTCACTTACTTCCCGCGGCTGCGATGGACAAATCGACTCGGCATTTCCGGAGGTGCCCATGCGGCAGAAGATGTCTTGACAGACCCGCGACCCACGCATGCCTACTGCTTGGGCCTCAGCACGACCCGCAGGCTTCATGACCTGTGCTCTTCTTTTCTGGCCTACGCTCCTGGAAGACCGTACACCCATTTACAACTTATGCACCAAAAATCCTTACCCTCCAGTAAAGTCGGCGAGGCCCGCTGGCGGTTTCCGCGGTGGGCTCGGGCGGAACAGCTTGAGCAGATGATCGCCCTCGGAGGAGGCGGCGCACGCCGCATCTTCGTGTTCTTCGGCCGCGGCATTTATCCTGCTCTCCCTGGGATCCTCTTATTCAGCTTCTTTTAAGGAGCTCTGTCTCTCCCTCTCCACTAAGGGGGAGGGACCAACATCTTCAGGGCCTTCCTCTCGGTCCAAGAAGAAGGACCACAAAGGTAAGTCCCTCCGTCGATGCTCTTGGGAGCGGGAGAGGTCCCCCTCACCGAGTAGTCAACCATCGACTTTGGTCGATCCTTCAGCTTCAGCCACTGGCTTCACGGTGTCCCTGTCGGGTTAGTTGACCGAGACTCCTGTCAACGCAGTCGAGATTTTTCTCGACCAGTTGGACGGGCTGTCGACCGGTGAAGCCAAAAACCTTCACTCCCCGGTTCCCCCGGCGGTGGTTGAGGAGTCTATGGACTTGTCCGTGCTTCCGGTTCCGGAGTCCACGGTTGAGCCCTCCGAGCCGAGGGGAGGGCGGGTTTCCCCCGCACTACTCCCGTACCCTCCTCGGAAAAGCTGAGGTTCGAGGTCTCGGACTTCTTCTAGGTCCAGCCGATTCCGCCATCACAGGCGGTCTCGGCACCGTGGCAAGCGGTGCCGCCGCTCGTCCTCATCCTCCTCCTCGGATGAAGGGAGGCTTCCATGCAAGTTACGAGGACCTCGTGGCAACAGCTGCTTCTATCCGGGAGCAAGCCGACGTCGTTGCCTTCCCCGGCTATTAAGTGGCTGTCACCGGAGCGGCCGAAGGAACCCCTCGCCTTAGCCGAGGCGCCTACTTCCCGGCCTGTTGCTCTGCCAAAACCGGCTGCCCCACAGATTCCGGTGGAACCTCCGCTTCCACAGCTGTTGTTTGGGGCTCCGACCAAATATTCTCGGTCAGCCCAAGGCCTGCCCCATAGGCAGGCGAAGGGTGGCTCAGGCCCAAGGCAGCGCTTTGCGGACTTCTCTGAGTCGGACGACGATTCCTCCCTGTTCTCCAGGCGGGTCGACTTGGAGTCCTCGGGAGGTCAGTCACTGGACGATAGCCCTTCGTCCTTCATGGGTTTGCTTAGGCTCATCTCTGAATCCACCATGATGCAGTTGCTCGAGCCCATATCCAAGCGGGCCAAGTATCCCCTCACGGAAATATTGGATCGAGGGGATTCTCCTACGGAGGCCTTTCCGGTGGCAGAGGCCATTGTAGGCCCGGCCTTGGAGCTCTGGCAGCTTCCTGCCCTTCGCCTTCGGCCAGGATGGCAAGGAAGTACGCGGTCCCTACCGATTCCCTGTCCGGTTTCTCGGAACACCCCTCCGCCGAGGGGTTAGTTACCAACAGCATCTTCCGGCGTGCTGGAAATGCCAGGGATGTGGACAAACCTCACGACAAGCAGTTGGGCTACGCCGGGCGAAAAGTCTATGCTGTGTCCTCCCTTGGCCTTCGTCAGGCCAACTCGGCCGTACTGATGGCACATTTTTCTCCTGCCCTGTTGGGCTCCCTGGACGAGGTAGTCCCTCATCTCCCGGCTGACCTGCAGACCACGGTTAAGCAGGTGCGGGACCAGGGCAGTGGCCAAGCAGCAACTTCAGACTGCTTTGGACATCGGTGACTCATGCGCCAGGTCAGTAGCGGCTGCAGTGGCTATGCGCCGTCGAGCATGGCTGAGGATATCCACCTTCACAGTGGATACCCAGCACAAATTGACGGATGTCCCCTTCCTGGGTACCGACCTCTTCGGCCCTGGAGTGAAAGGCCACCTCCAGAGGATCGAAAAGTCCAATGCCACTTTGGACTCTGTCTCATCCGCCCAAAGGGACAAGGGCCGCAGACCGCAACCCAAGCCCTTTCGTCCGTCTGCGCCCGCTGCATGTCCGGCCCAGCAGCATCAGGGCCAGCAGGCTCGCGCTTGGCGTCCCAAACCCAAGCCCGCGGCTTCCTCCTCCAGGAAGCAAGGAGGTAAAGGCCCAGGAGGTCCCTTGGCCAGTCCCTCCTCCAAGCCTGCACAGTGACAGGTTGAGGGATGTCGCCCCCAACCTCGTCACCTCACCCCAGGTTCCCCCCGTGGGGGGACGGCTCCACTACTTCCTTTCCGCCTGGTCTGCTATAACCACAGACCGGTGGGTGTTGAAAGTGGTAGGAAAGGGCCTGCCTCTGGAGTTCGAGCAGGCTCCACCCTTCCAAGCCGTCGCCCCCTGGGGGGCCTCGGGGTCCGCAGCCTCGCTGTCGGCTTGCCGAGCCGACGTCGCTCTGCTCCTCAAGAAAGAGGTGATCAGAGAGGTCGCGGACCCTTCCTCAGACCCGGGGTTTGCGTCCAGGTACTTCCTGGTCCCAAAACGGACGGGAGGCTGGCGCCCCATTCTCAACCTAAACAAGTTCCTAAGGTCTCGGACCTTCAGGATGGTCACTCTGGCTCAGATAATACTATCCTTGGAACGCGGCGTGTGGTTCTGCTCTCTGGACCTGCAAGACGCGTTTTTTCACGTCCCTATCCGTCCACCTCATCAGATTCCTTTGCTTTTGGGCGGAAGGATCCCTTTTCGAGTTCCGAGCCATGCCCTTCGGCCTGTCTGTTGCACCCAGGGTCTTCACCAAATGCATGGCAGTGGTGACAGCATTCCTGCGGCGCCGAGGGGTCCGGGTGTACCCTTACCTGGACGATTGGCTGATAGCAGCCCCCTCCAGACAGGAGGTGGAGCGGTCCAGAGATCTGGCCTCCAGGTTTGCTTTCAGGTCGGCCTCATCAACAACGAGACGAAGTCGGAACTCGAACCGAAGCAGGCGATTCTCTTCATCGGGCAGAGCTCGACTCTCTTCGAGCCAGAGCACGGCTCCCGGCGGACAGGGCCGAGGTTCTTTCCTCCTTTGCCCAGTCATTTCTGGTTGGGCAATCGCACCCTGCCCGGGACTTCCTGCGCCTCCTGGGTCTCATGGCAGCCGGCACCAGCGTGGTCCGTTGGGCCCGCTGGAACATGCGCCCCCTTCAATGGGGGCTGGCCAGCCAGTGGTCTCAACGCTGCAATCCATTGGACCAGCTAGTAACGGTGACCCAGGGGATGTGGAACGCTCTCCAGTGGTGGATCATTCCAGCTCATCTACAAGAGGGCATCCCGTTTGTCCACCCCGAGCCGACTGTCTCTCTATCGACTGCCTCTCTGATGGGTTGGGGTGCCCATCTGAGGGAGCACAGAGCGCACGGTCTCTGGTCCCCGCGGGAGTCCCAATGCCATATCAACCTGCTGGAGCTCCGAGCGGTCCGCCTAGCTCTCACCGCCTTCGCCCAGTTTCTACAGGGTCAAGTGGTTCAGGTCCAGACGGACAATACCACGACCATGTACTACCTAAACCGCCAGGGCGGGACGTGCTCCATGCCTCTGTGCAAGGAATCTCTCCCCATTTGGTCACTCGTGCGCAGCCTGGAGGCAGATCTCCTAGCCATTCACATGGCAGGAGCCTCCAACACCCTGACCGATGCCCTAAGGCGGATAGGGGCTGTATCCCACGAGTGGTCTCTCCTGCCAGAGGTAGTACAAGATCTGTTCTCCCATTGGGGCACACCTCAGGTGGATCTGTTTGCCTCCAGGGCGAATGCGAAGCTGAGGCTGTTCCATGCCCTCCCCCCTCAGCAGGGCTCGCTGCAGGGGGATGCCTTCTTGAGGCCATGGGCTCCGGGCCTCTTCTACGCCTTTCCCCCATTTCCCTTGATCCACAAGGTGCTTCTCAAGGCAAGGAGGGACAAGGCGCAGGTGATTCTGGTAGCCCCAGACTGGCCCCGCCAATGCTGGTATCCAGATTCTCAGCCTCAGCTCCAGGCTCCGGGGCAGCTTCCAGCTCGCCCGGACCTGCTTTCAGTCAATCAGGGAAGGTGTTCCATCCGACCTTCAATCCCTGCACCTGACGCCTGGTTCCTGAGTGGCTAGAGTTCCAGGCCTTGGGTCTTTCCGACGAGGTCCTCAATGTAGTTGAGGCGTCCCTGTATGAGTCGCCCAGGAAATGCTATGCCTTCAAATGGAAGAGGTTTTCCATTTGGTGTCAGGGCAAGGGCCTGGACCCTTCCTCCTGTTCCTTGGCAAGCATCTTGGACTATTTATGGTCCCTTTCTCAGCAAGGGCTTAGGTCGACGACCCTAAGGGTGCACCTGGCAGCCATCTCTGCTTACCGGGCGCGGGCCGGGAAGCAGTCGGTGGTGCAGGAGAAGGTGATCTGGCGCTTTTTCAAAGGCCTTGATCACATTTCCCCTCCGGTGCGAGAACCTCCACCTCCATGGGATCTACTGCTGGTACTGGCAAAACTCATGGGCAAGCCATTCGAACCAATGCACAGGTGTGATCTCTCTCACCTGTCGTGGAAGACCGCCTTCTTGGTGGCTATTATGTCAGCCAGAAGAATGGGAGAGCTCCAGGCGCTTTCCATAGAGTCTCCTTACCTGGTCTTCCACAGGGACAAGGTTGTCCTGCGCCCCCACCCGAAATTCCTTCCGAAGGTGGTGTCGGAGTTTCACCTTAACCAGGTGTTGACTCTGCCGTGTTCTACCCCATCACACCTGAGGTCGAATATAGGCTCCATACTCTGGACCCTAGAAGGGCGCCACTATTATAAGGAGCGACGGCTGAAATTCGGGGAGAGGTTCGCCAGCTGTTTGTCACCTACGCTGAAGCCGCACCTGGCAGACCTGCAGCCAAGCGGACGATTAGCAGGTGGGTCACCTCCTGCATAGATCTCTGCTATAGGTTGGCGGGCATGGAGCCTCCCAGAGGGATAAGAGCTCATTCTACCCGCCATACCGCTGCATCGGTGGTTGCTTCCAGGGACGCCCCTATCCAGGAAATCTGCAGGGCTGCTACCTGGAAGTCAGCACACCTTCATCACCCACTACCACATCGACCTTGAGTCACGCGGGATGCTGGTTTTGGGGCCTCGGTTCTCAGTCTCTTTCCTAAGTAGGGTGTGCTCTGCCTCCCTCCTCCCGGAGAACTGCTAGGAGTCTGCCAGACAGTGTGGATGAACAACATATCCATGTCCCTAGAAATACAGGTTACTCACCTGTAACAGGAGTTCTAGGAATGGTATATTGTTCATCCACACGACCCACCCGACCTCCGGTCAGCACAACCTGAGCTTCCAGCGGCAGATTCATGCCTAGGGTGAGCCGAGAGTTTCCACCTGGTGGGTGGAGGAGCCAGCTTGAAGACCTTCGCAAGATTTAAAGCGCAAGGATACCTGCCAAAAGTGTGGATGAACAACATACCATTCCTAGAACTCCTGTTACAGCTGCAACCTGTATTTCTAGGACATGGATAGGTTGTTCATCCACACTGTCTGGCAGTCCCTTGCGCTTTCAATCTTGCCGGAAGGTCTTCAAGCTGGCTCCTCCCACCCACCCAGGTGGTAAAACCTCGGCCCGCCCCATGACTCCAGATCTTCTCACCGCTTGGAAGCTCAGGTTCCCTCCTTAACGCCTGCGATTAAGACTGGTTCCTAATTCTCAAACTTGAAAAAGTTTGTTTAAGTTTCAAAAGACTCTAGTCTTTTCTCCCTCGCTGCGATGGATAAATCGCCTCCGGTTTGGAGATGCCCTGCATGGGCAGAAAATGTCTCGACTGACCCGCACTCCACGTGGCGTGCATTGTTTAGGCCTTGAGCACCCACCCGCAGGCTTGCGATCTGTGCTCTTCTTTTTTCGCCTATGTCCTCAAGATCGTGCTGCCTGCAGCTGGGGCGTCCCGAGAAAAGATTTCACCGGGTCAAGTCGGCGAGGCCCGATTGCGTGTGTCCCGCTGTGGCTCTGCGGAACAGCTCGAGTCGAGGATCGCCTCGAAGAGGAGGCGGCTGCTCTCATCTTCTGTCACTGGGTATCGCCCCGCTTCCTCGCGCCCGTACTCGGCTTCTTTCATGAGCTTTGTCTGACCTTTCACGAAAAGGCGTAGGGTCCAACCTCTCTGGACCGCTTCGGTCAAAAGAGTAAGGCAAGTCCCATCAAGACGCCTTGGGAGCGGGAGACCTCCCCGGCCGGACAGTCTACTTTTGGCCGACCCAGCTCGGCTCTGGCTTCACGGTGCCCCTATCAGGCCAGGTGACCGAGACACCCGACGACGCGGTCGAGATTTTTCTCGACCCGTTAGACGGGTTGTCGGCTGGAGAAGCTGATAATCCCCTCTCCCCGGTTCCCTTGGTGGGAGTTGAGGATCCCGTCGGCTCGACTCTGCCTCCGGTTTCTGAGCCGTCGGTGGAATCTTCCGAGCCGAAGAGAGTGCCGATTCTCGGCACCCCACCGACCTCGGCCTAGCCGAGATTCTCTGTCTCGGACCTCCTCGCGGTCCAGCCGATCCCGCCGTCATAGGCGGTCTCTGTCTCGGCACCGTGGTAAGCGGCGTCGCCGCTTTCTTCCTCCTCCTCGGATGGGAGGCTTGGCGCAAGCTGCCGAGAGTATGAGGAGCTCATGTGGCAACAGCTGCTTTTGGTCGGAATAAGCCACCCAGTCTTCACCGCCATTAAGTGGCTGTCACCGAGCGCGTCAAACAACCCCTCACTGTGGTCGAGGAGCCTGTTCCCAGGCAGGTTGTTCGGCCTATTCCAGCTGCCCCACCGATTTTGGTGGAACCTCCGCCTCTACAGCCGTTAGTTGGGGCTCCGACCAAAAATTCTCGGTCGGCTCAGGGACTGCCCCATCGGCTGTCGGTCACCTCACTCCCGATAAACCTCGGCAGGTGGAAGGTGGCTCAGGCCCGAGGCAGTCTTTAAGACTCTTCCCGAGTCCGAGGATGCTCTCTTTCTCCAAGCGCATGGACTTGAGTCCTCAGGAGGCAGTCAGTGGACATCAGTCCTTCGTCCTTTCTAGGACTGCTTGGCTCATCTCAGAGTCCACCGGGATGAAGCTCGAACCGTTTCTAAACGGGCCAGGTATCCCCTCACGGAGATTCTGGACCCGAGGGATTTCCCACGGAGGCTTCCGTGGCCGAGGCCATTGTTGGTCCGCCTTGAGCCTGGCAGCGCCCTGCTTCCTGCCCTGCGCCTGGGCCAGAATGGCTAGGAAGTATCGGTCCCTACCTGTTCCCTGTCCGGGTTTTGCTTAACACCCTCTGCTGAGGGTTGATTACCGACAGCTTTTCCGCGGCGCCGAGCGCTAGGATGTGGACAAACCTCCCGACAAGGAATCCAAGAAATTGGATTATGCCGGGCGAAAGTCTATGCTGCGCCCTCTCTCGGCCTTCGCCAGGCCAGTTCGGGCCGTCTCCTGGCACATTTTTCTCATGCCCTGTTGGGCTCCTGCATGATGATGTTGCCTCATCTCCCGCTGGATCTGCAGACTACGGTCAGGCAGGTGCGGGACCAGGGCAGGGAGGGCCAAGCAGCAGCTCCAGACTGCTTTAGACATTGGAGACTCATGTGCAGATCAGTGGCGCACCGCGGTGGCCAGCGTCAGTGGGTTTGGCTGAGGATATCCACCTTTACTTCGGATACCCAGCACAAGTTGGCGGATGTTCCTTTTGGGACTGACCTCTTCGCCCTGGGGTGGAAGGTCACCTGCAGAGGATCGAGAAGTCCAATGCTACCTTGGACTCGGTCTCTTCCGCCAGAAGGACAAAGGCCGCAAGCCACAGCCTAAGCCTTTGCTCTTCTGTGCTCAGGCGCCCGGCCCAGCAACGCCAGGCCAGCAGGCTCGGCTTGGTATCCCAAACCCAAGCCGCGGCTTCCTCCAACAGGAAGCAGGGAGGTAAAGGCCCAGGAGGTCCCTCGGCCGTCCTCTCCAAGCCTGCCCAGTGACGGGCTGAGGGGTGTCGCCTCATCCCCGCCACCTACTCTGGTCCCCTGGGGACGGCCCGCACTTCCTTTCGCCTGGTCCGCTGTTACCACTGGACAGGTGGGTCTTGAGGTGGTGGGAAGAGGCCTGCCTCTGAATTCGAGCAGGCACCACCCTTCAGAGCCGCTCACTCGGGGCTTCGGGGTCCCAGCTCACTGCCGGCCGACATCGCCTCCTCCTCCAGAAGGAGGTGATAAGAGAGGTGGGGACCCCTTCAGACCCGGGTTTGTGTCCAGGTACTTCCTGGTTCCGAACGGACGGGGCTGGCGCCCATTCTCGACTCACACGACTCTAAACAAGTTCCTAAGGTCTCGAACCTTCAGGATGGTCACTCTGGCTCAGATAATACCATCCTGAACACGGCGTGGTTCTGCTCTCTGGACTTGCAGGACGCGCTTTTTCACGTCCCTATCCGTCCGTCACATCAGAGATTCCTCTCGCTTTCGAGCGGAGGGATCCCTCTTCGAGTTCCGAGCCATGCCCTTCGGCTTGTCTCCAGCTCCCAGGGTCTTCACCAAATGCATGGCAGTGGTGACAGCATTCCTGCGGCGCCGAGGGGTCCGGGTGTACCCTTACCTGGACGATTGGCTGATAGCAGCCCCCTCCAGACAGGAGGTGGAGCGGTCCAGAGATCTGGCCCTCCAGGTTTGCTTTCAAGTCGGCCTTCTCATCAACGAGGCCAAGTCGGAACTCGAGCCGAAGCAGGTGATTCTGTTCATCGGGGCAGAGCTCGACTCTCTTCGAGCCAGAGCACGGCTCCCGGCGGACAGGGCCGAGGTTCTTACCTCCTTTGCCCAATCATTTCTGGTTGGGCAATCGCGCCCTGCCCGGGACTTCCTGCGCCCTGGGTCTCATGGCGGCCTGTACCAGCGTGGTCCGTTGGGCACGCTGGCACATGCGCCCCCTTCAGTGGGGACTGGCCAGCCAGTGGTCACAACGCTGCGATCCTTTGACCAGCTAGTGATCGGTGACCCAGGAGATGTGGAACGCCTCCAGTGGTGGACCGCTCCAGATCATCTGCAGGAGGGCATCCCGTTGTCCGCCCGAGCCGAGGTCTCTATCGACCGATGCCTCTGATGGGTTGGGGTGCCCATCTGGGGAACACCGAGGCACGGCCTCTGGTCCCCGCTGGAGTCCCGATGCCACATCAACCTGCTGGAGCTCCGAGCGGTCCGCCAGCTCTCACCGCCTTTGCTCCGCTTTCTCCGGGTCAAGTGGTCCGAGTCCAGACGGACAATACCACGACCATGTACTACCTAAACCGCCAGGGCGGACGCGCCCATGCTTCTATGCAAGGAAGCTCTCCGATTTGGTCACTGCGCAGCCTGGAGGCGGATCTCCTAGCCATTCATGTGGCAGGAGCCTCCAACACCCTGGCCGATGCCCTGAGCCGGATAGGGGCTGCATCCTACGAGTGGTCTCTCCTGCCGGAGGTAGTACAAGATCTGTTCTCCCATTGGGGCACACCTCAGGTGGACCTGTTTGCCTCCAGGAGAACGCGGGTTGAGGCTGTTTCATGCCCGCCTCAGCAGGGCTCGCTGCAGGGGATGCCTTCTGAGGCAGTGGACCCCGGCCTTTTTACGCCTTTCCCCCTTTCCCTGATTCACAAGGTGCTTCTCAAAGCGAGGAGGGACAAGGCGCAGGTGATTCTGATAGCCCCAGACTGGCCCCGCCAGTTCTGGTACCCAGATCTCCTCAGCCTCAGCTCCAGGCTCCTGAGGCAGCTTCCAGCTCGCCCGGACCTGCTCTCAGTCAATCAGGGGAAGGTGTTCCATCCGGACCTTCAATCCCTGCACCTGACGGCCTGGTTCCTGAGCGGCTAGAGTTCCAGGCCTTGGGTCTTTCCGACGAGGTCCTCAATGCTGTTGAGGCGTCCCGTAAGGAGTCGACCAGGAAATGCTATGCCTTCAAATGGAAGAGGTTTTCCATTTGGTGTCAGAGGCGCTTGGACCCTTCCTCCTGTTCTGTGGCAAGCATTTTGGACTATTTATGGTCCCTTTCTAGTCAAGGGCTTAGGTCGACGACCCTAAGGTGCACCTGGCAGCCATCTCTGCTTACGGGCGGGCCGGGAGCAGTCGGTGGCGCAGGAGAAGGTGGTCTGGCGCTTTTTCAAAGGCCTTGATCACATTTCCCCTCCGGTGCGAGAACCTCCACCTCCGTGGGATTTACTGCTGGTACTGGCAAAGCTCATGGGCAAGCCATTCGAACCAATGCACAGGTGTGCTCTCTCTCACCTGTCGTGGAAGACCGCCTTCTTGGTGGCTATCACGTCAGCCAGAAGGATGGGAGAGCTCCAGGCGCTTTGCATCGAGTCTCCTTACCTGGTCTTCCACAGGGACAGGTTGTCCTGCCCCACCCGAAATTCCTTCCAAGGTGGTGTCGAGTTTCACCTTAACCAGGTGTTGACTCTGCCGGTGTTCTACCCCAATCACACTCGGAGGTCAATATAGGCTCCACTTTGACCCTAGAAGGCGCCGCTATTATAAGGAGCGACACGGCTGAAATTCGGGAGAGGTTCAGCCAGCTGTTTGTCACCTCGCTGAAGCCGCTCCTGGCAGACCTGCAGCCAAGCGGACGATAAGCAGGTGGGTCACCTCCTGCATAGATCTCTGCTATAGTTGGCGGGCATGGAGCCTCCCAGAGGGATAAGAGCTCATTCTACCCGCCATACTGCTGCATCGGTGGCTGCTTCCAGGGACGCCCCTATCCAGGAAATCTGCAGGGCTGCTACCTGAAGTCAGCAAACACCTTATTACCCATTACCACATCGACCTTGAGTCACGCCGGGATGCTGGTTTTGGGGCCTCGGTTCTCCAGTCCTTTTTCCAAGTAAGTATTGGGGTGTCGCCTTGCCTCCTCCTCCCGGAGAACTGCTAGAGTCTGCCAAGGTGTGGATGAACAACATATCCATGTCCCTAGAATACAGGTTACCACCTGTAACAGGAGTTCTAGGAATGGTATATGTTGTTCATCCACCCGACCTCCCGCCTCTCGGCTCGACGCACAACCTGAGCTTCCAGCGGCCAGATCTGGCGCCATGGCGGAGCCGAGAGTTTTACCACCCGGTGGGTGGAGGAGCCAGCTTGAAGACCTTCCGCAAGATTTAAAGCTAAGGAACTGTCAGACAGTGTGTGGATGAACATATGCCATTCCTAGAACTCCTGTTATGGGCTTATAACTTGTATTTTTCCCGTTGACTTGTATGTCTCACCTCTGTTAGTACGCTTACGTCCAGGAAACTTTTTTCCAATTGGAAACTTGGAAGGAATTTTTCTACACCATTGTTATCTGATGTCCTCCCAGCTCAGTGAGGCTATCCTTCTAAGTGGGCTTGTTGGAAGGATCCCTTAAAGACCTATTAGCCCATCTTGTGCCTGGGCCTGACTACGGCATACAGGCTTGCTTCTGCCAGGCTTTAATAGCTGACCAGGATCCCAACAGAAGGCTTCCAGGCTTCTCCTAGAAGAAAGCTCAAGACCAGAACCTTCCTGGGGGAGCTCGAAGTCCCACAGTGTTCATGAAACATCGGAGAGTGAGACTTAGATCCTCCAGGGCCTCGACTTCAGGTCGCTTCAGGTCGGATCGCCTCCGCGGGGGCCCACTCAGCCTTCCCGTAGTGGTCAACCAGCTGCCTTCACCCAGCCCCCAAGACCCAGGCTTCTCTTCTAAGGCTCTTCCAGGTCAGGAGCATCATGTTCCCCCGCACTCGCCCGGGACGCCTGGTCTCCTTGCTCGCCCTAACGCAGACCAAGGAGCTGACCTTTCTTGCTGATTTGACCCGACGCTGCCCACCCCGAGCGATTAAGATCCACAGGCTTCGTGAGCCGAGTCAGTTAGTACCCGCCGTCACATTTCCCAAAGGACTGCGGGGGTACTGGCGCTGCTGCCGCTGACAGAAGAGCCACACACTGTCAGAGACATACGGAGCAGGGTCCACTCAGCCTCATTCAGACGGGCGACTCTGGACCCATCGAGCTCCCATGGAACCCTCCCCAGAACCGGAGACCCCGGAGCGCTTCGCCCGGCCCGACGATAGACCACCAGTGCCTGGCTGTCATCGTCTGACTCAACTCTGACAGAGGTGAAGGAGCTCTTCACCTTGGTGGGACGCCATCAAATGGGTGTCATCACGCATCTTTTTCCCGCACCTGTGGCACCATCAACACCTTCGCCCAATGGGCAGCAGGCGGAGCACCTCTCCCCCAGGAGCCAGCACACCTCCTAGGGGCAGATCTGCAGAGAAGAGAAGGGCCTCCGCTCAGATCTTCTTCAGGTCACCCAGCCCCAAGAGACCCAGAAGACGCCGTATTCGCAGCCTATTAGGGGACTCCAGATCTTGACATCTCTGAATGCTCCAGGTCTCATTCACCGATCAGCATCCCCGTCCGGACCTCATGCGATCTCCCTAGGTCCTCCTCTGATGACCCCTCGTTCTCTGAGATAATGAGACACATCCAAGAGAATTAGGGATGTGAAGAACTGAACCGACTTAAAGATTACGCCTTTCGCCTGTTACCTTCGGCAAAAGGACCCTAAGCCTGTGGTAGTACCACCCTTGGTGGACTTTGCCGTGGACGTCACCAAGGCAGCGTGGAGGCATCCAATTCCACTCCGGCTATGCCAAAGAAGGCTGACCGCCTGTACAAGGTCCTTAGTGAAGGCCAGTACCTGGCTATAATCATCTCTTGTCGACTACCTGGTCTATCACAGCTTCTCATGACCGGTCTCAGAAACCCAACATCTGGAGGCACGCAGCCACCAGATCCAGAGTCCAGCAACTGGACGTGTGGGTAGGGGCACTTATGCGTGCGCGATTTAGCCATCAGATCCTTGAATTACCTGAGCCACATGGTTCAGTTTCAGAATGCTATAGGAACAGGGAAGGATCTGGTAGAGAAATTGCCAGACAGTGGCCCAAAGGAGTGAACTTCTTCAGCTCCTCTGCACAGGTTCAGATTTGGGACCCAGGTGCTCTGAGCCTCGTCGACTCCAGCTGGACTCTTTCAGCCAGAGCGGCATCCTCAAGCGTATGTCTCCAGAGAGCGCTCATGGTTCGTGTTTCCGGGTTTATTCCCGGACGTCCAGGAAAAAAATTTTGGACACCCTTCATGGCGGTTTTTGCTTGGTGAAGCATTGGAGAAGGTCATCACCAAATTACAGGAAGTCGGAAGGCCGTTAGATCTGTCCAGGCCATGTACAAATCTAGACTCTGTTCCTTGTCAGAGGAACCAGGTCATTTGCAGCCGGACTCGGAGGCAACAACCCGCTCCGTCAGCATCAGAGGGTCCTTTTTCCTGAAAGCCAGGTCAAACGCCCTCAGGTAGGGCCAACGTGTTTCCAAGTCGGCCCAGCCTGCAGGACCTCTGCTGCCACAGCATGACTCTCCTTTCCCCTGCTCCCCTCTGGAATCAACGGGAAACGAAGGTCGGGGGTCGCATCACAGACCACCTGCGAGGGTGGCGCTTGATCACCACCGACAGGTGGGTGCTACAGCTAGTCGAAAAAGGTCATTTTATAGAATTCTTAGACAAAAGCCCCCCACGAGGTCTCCTCTGCTGTCCCGTTACTCGGGTCAGCACGCCCTGCTCATCAAGCAGGAAGTTCGCAGCAATTCTGCAGAAAGAAGCTGTGGAGCATGCTTGGAGCCAGATAGGAGCATGATACTATTCTTATTTCCTCCTGGTTCCAAAGAAGACAGGGACGACCCGTCCAATTTTAATCTCAGCGACCTCACATGACTCTTCTTCATGCCTCCCACATGGTGACCCTCCGGACTAATCCCATGCTGAAGAAGGACGCTTTCTTGGCGTCCCTGGATATGCAGGACGTCTACCTGCACATCTCCATCGCTCAGGCACACAGGAGGTTCCTGCGCTTCGAGTTTCTCTGTCGCCACTACCAGTTCTGAGCACTTCCTTTCGGGCTGTCATCAGCACCAAGGGTATTCACCAAGTGCATGGCAGTCATGGCAGCGTCTCTGAGGGGACAGGGCCACTACGTGTTCCCGTACCTGGACAACTGGCTTCTCATGGCCTCCTCCAAGGAGGCATTGCTGCTGGCCATTCAGCACACCCAGGTTCTCTTCCAGTCTCTGGGCATCTTAATCAACTACGAGAAGTCTCTCCTGGTACCATCCCAGAAGCTGTAGTTCATAGGCGCAGTTCTGGACACAGTCAAAGGGAAAGCCTTTCTTTCCGAAGACAGAGCGGAACGCATACGATCCCTCGTAAGGGACATGTCAGCAAAGAAAACCGTCCCGGCCAGGCTGGTCCTTCGCCTGCTCAGATACATGGCTGCGGCCATTCCAACAGTCCCGATGACAAGACTCCACATGCGGGTAGCCCAGTGGATGTTGAGGGTGCAGTGGGACCAAAGGCAAGACCATCTGCAGCAGCCAGTCAGAATCACGCAGACTGATTCGGGACTGGCAATGGTGGCTAGATCCGGGAACCCTCTCAGTGGGGGTTCCCTTCACAGCACCGTCCCCGGTGTTGACACTCCACGGATCGCCTCAGGCCTGGGGTGGGGAGCGCACCTGAACGGGGTGAGGTCTCGGGGAACATGGACTACACAGGAATCTCATCTCCATATCAACATATTGGAGATGAGGGTGGTCCTTTATGCCCTGCAGGCCTTCCAGTTGGAGATTCCACCCAGTACTCTCCTGTTACAGACAGACAATACTGCGGTGATGTATTACCTCAACAAACAAGGAGGCACACACTCCTACCCCCTTTTCAGGGAGGTAGTGAGGGTGTGGAATGGGTATACGACAGTACTCACAAACCTCATCGCAGTTCACGCTCCCGGGTGGACAACACTGTCCGAGACAGCCTGAGTGTTCACACAGGCCAGAGTCCACAGGGGGAACTCCTACAGGGAAGTGGCAGAGGATCTGTTCCAGATGAGGCACTCCAGAATTGGATCTCATTCTGCTCCCCATCCAACGCAAAACTGCCCAATTTTGCTTTCGTAGATCCAGGGCCTGGTGTTTTCTGGCAAGACGCTGTTGTCCCTGTCCTGGGCTGGCAGATTCCTCTACGCCTTCCCTCCTTTTCCGGTGATCCAGAGAGTCCTTCTCAAACTTCGCAGGGAGCACGCGACGCTTATTTTGATAGTGCCTTTTTGGCCCAGGCAAATTTGGTTCCCGCTGCTGAATCAGTTGTCCCGGGAACCTCCGCTGGCTTTACCAATCAGTTCCCACCTGTTGTCTCAGGAGGAGGGTGCATTAGTCCACCTGGACTTACGTTCGCTGAACCTGCATGCTTGGCTCCTAGAGACATAGCCATGTTGCAACACTGGGTCTCGCAAGAGGTGGCAGACGTGCTTTCTGCCGCCAGAAAACCGGCCACACATGCAACATACACCATGAAATGGCGCAGATTTTGCCTGTGGTCTTAGACTCGCGGTTTCTCACCCTTAGACTGCCCCTAGAAGCTGGTTCTGGAGTACCTGCTTTCTATTTCAATCCGGGTTAGCTTATCTCGATTAAAGTGCATCTTTGTGCAATCTCAGCTTATCATGCCCCATAGGCCAACGATGTAGGCTCCAGCTGGACACTCACGTGCCTTTTAAGAGGGTCCTCCACCTTAGGCCGCCCATGATGATCCTGTCCCTCCTTGGGATTTACCCTTTGTCTTGAGTAGCTTACGCTGCCACCCTTTGAGCCTGCCGCAGATTGCAGCTACGCTTTCTGTAGTGGAAGACATTGTTTTTGGTTGTTACTTACGCTAGAAGAATTCTGACCACATGCTCATGTGCAAGTGGAGCCTTATTTAATTTTTTTCATCAGGACAGGGTATCCTGAGGATTAATCCAAGATTCATTTCTAGAGAAGTACATGCTCTTGCAGCAGGTTATGCTCATTGGGACTGAAGCTGGTGGGCCAGGACTCCACATACAGAAAATTCTAGCTAGCCATCTTCAGCGGGACCACCACACACACACACACACACACACACACACACCCTGACGTCGGGTCCCGCCTGCCGGGCTAATACATAATGGGCGGGTCCCAGATTCCTAGTTCTTTCCCCGCCTGTCGACTTGTATGTCTCTCACCCTCTCGGTTCGCTTTCTAGTGCACGACGTGGTGGTTAAGTTTTGTCAGATGGGAAATTCGCTCTGTGGATTCAGCCTTTTCTGATGTCCTCCCACCTCCGGGTCACCCCAAGAAGTGCGCCTGTGGGAAGCAGATCCCATTAAGGACCCAAGACTGCCTGTGTCCTGTGCTCGGCCCAGATCAGTCACCCTGGTCCTGCTCTTTTTGCCAGGGCTTCAATAGCAGAACCCAGATCTGTCAGCCAGAAGGCCCTTCAGGCTTTTTTTTTGTTAGAGGAGCCGCCTTAAGACCACAGCTTCCAAGGGGATTCTTCACAGAAGGCTCCAAGCATGCTGAGAAGCATACAGGGAGGCCCCTTCCAGTCCCCATCTAGGGCGCCTGATTCACGCGCTCTGGCTCAGGTCCGACCCGCTCTCCTTCCCGGGCCAGCTCTCAGCCTCCCCCCTGCTGCGGTGAGCAAATCTTCTGCCTCTTCTCGACCAAGACCCCAGGCCTTCCTCGTCCTCCAAGGCCCCTGGCTGTTTGGGATCGCCACCATCACCATAGGTCGGGTTCCCGCCATCCTGAACCCCACGCCAGGTCTGCCTCCTTCCTCCGACCGCCCACAGGAAGACCAAGGAGCTACTTCACTTAAAAAGTCATAGGACCCGATGCCGGTTCATATCCGTCGGTCGCCTCGCCACAGGTCCCAAGAGCCGCTGCCAGTGAAGAGACCGCCGCCAGGCAAATTATCATCGGACGCCGGTAGGGGACCGCGCCCGCCCTACCCCAGAAGAGGACTCGACGCCTCCCGACCGCCAGTCAGGAGACCATCACTGAGGAGGAGTTAACTCAGCTCAAAGACCAGACGGGCGACCCTAGTCCTGTTGAGACTCCCAGGGCACCTTCGCCTCCACCCGAGCCCCCTGTGGAGCAGACGCCGGGACCAGACGACCGTCCACCAGCGCCCAGGCCGTCGGGATTTTCCTTTTTAGAGGCAAAGGAGCTGTTCACTTTCTGGTGGGATACCGTCAAAAAGGACATGGTTCCCATGCAACCTCCGCTTCCTCCTTCTCTTACACCGGTTACCCCTCCGGTTCCTGCGCCCCCTTCTCCATCTGGGTCTGCAGGCCGGTTACCTCCTCCCCGGGAGCCTAGGACCCCTCCAAGGGGGAGATCAGAAAAGAGACCTCCGTCCAGATCCTCTTCTGGGTCACCCAGTCCCAAGAGACCCAGAAAACGCCGCCGCTCGCCTTCGGCGGAGGACACGGGATCGGACTTCTCTTCATCGAGATCCCCATCTCCCCTCTCCATCCCTTCACCGGACCCACGTGAGCTGCCGAGGTCTCCTCCGGATGACTCTTCGTTCTCGGATATTATGAGACACATCCAGGAGAACATGGGATGGGATGCGGAAGAGTTAGACTCCGAAAGGCTGCGCCTTGCAAAGTATCTTAGGCAGAAAGACCCCAAGCCTGTGGTGGTGCCGCCCTTGGTAGACAAGTTCGTGGACGTCACCAAGGCAGCGTGGAAGCGTCCACATTCGCTCCCGGCGATGCTGGAGAAGGCTCCAAGAGAAGACCAGTACTTGGCTCAGCAGCCTCAGGCCGATTCTCTGGTCATCACAGCCTCTCATGACCGGTCCCAGAGACCACAACATCTGAGCACCCTGCCACCTGACCCAGAGTCCAAGCAGTTGGACTCCATGGATCGGCGCACGTATGCTTCTGCTACCTGCGCCATCAAATCCCTGAATTATTTAACCCACATGGTGCAGTTCCAAAATGCCCTGTGGGAACAGGGTCTGGAAGCGGCTGAGAAACTGCTGAAGGTGAGCAGAAGGAGGAGATGCTACAGCTCCTCCTTACGGGTTCGGACATGGGAACCCAAGTACTACAAGCCGCGTATGACTCTGCGGACTCCTCGGCCAGAGCAGCAGCTTCAGGCGTGTGCCTCCGGAGACGCTCTTGGCTTCGTCTCCAGTTTTACCCCGGACGTCCAGAAAAACATCCTGGACGCTCCATTCGAGGGAGAAGTTCTGTTTGGTAAACCCTCAGAGAAGATCATTACCAAACTCCAAGAGGCCGGGAAGGCGGTGAGGTCAGTCCAGGCCATGTACCAAGCCAAGCTTAGTTCCTTTCGTAGGAACCAAAGCCGATTTCGTGGACGGACGCAGAGACAACAGTCCCGCTCCGTTCCACAAGAGGGGCTCCGGTTTTCGCAGAGCCCAGGGGAAACGACCTGCAGGCCGAGGCCAGCGCACTCCTAAGCCGGTCCAGCCAGCGGGACCCTCGGCCGACACAGCCTGACTCCTTTCCGGCCCCCGCCCCTCAGGATCAACGGGACGTCATGGTCAGGGGTCGCATTGAGAATTTTCTGCCAGGATGGCAGACTATATCCACAGACAGGTGGGTTCTACAGTTGGTCGCAAGAGGCCACTTTATAGAATTCACGGAAAAGCCACCCTGAGCCTCCTTTTGCTCCGATCCGGGTCAGCAGAAGTCATTGATCAGACAAGAAGTACTCGCGCTCCTGCAAAAGGGAGCGATAGATTACGTCCCAGAGAACCAGGAGGACACGGATACTATTCTCACTTCTTCCTGGTTCCAAAGAAAATAGGGGACCTCCGTCCGATTCTGGACCTCAGCGACCTCAATTTGTCGGTCGTCTACAAAAGATTCGCATGGTGACCCTTCCGGGTCTTATCCCCATGCTGAAGCAGGACGCCTTTTTAGCGTCTCTAGATATGCAGGACGCTCACCTGCACATCCCCATAGCTCAAGCACACAAGAGGTTCCTGCGCTTCGAATTCCTCGGCCATCACTTTCAGTTCTGAGCTCTTCCATTCAGGCTGTCATCGGCACCCAGGGTCTTTACCAAATGCATGGCAGTCGTGGCAGTGTCTCTGAGGAGACAGGGCCATTATGTTTTCCCGTACTTGGACGATTGGCTTCTCATGGCCGCCTCCAGAGAGGCGTTATTACGGGCGATCCAGGACACCCAGGACCTGTTTCGCTCTCTAGGTATCCTAATCAACCACGAGAAGTCCCTTCTGGTACCGTCGCAGAAGCTGCAGTTCATAGGAGCAGTACTGGACACTGTTCAGGGAAGAGCATTTCTTCCAGACGACAGAGCGGAGTGCATCAGATCCCTCATCAGGGAGCTTTCGTCGATCAAGACCGCCCCAGCCAGGTCGGTCCTTCGCCTGCTCGGACACATGGCTGCGGCCATTCCTACTGTCCCTTTCACAAGGCTCCACATGCGGGTAACTCAGTGGATGCTCAAGGTGCAATGGGACCAAAGGCAAGACCACTTGCAGCATCCGGTCAGAATCACGAACACCGCGATTCGAGACTGGCAGTGGTGGCTAGACCCAGGGACACTCTCTGTGTGTCTCTGCTCAGAGCGCCGTGCCCCGGAGGTAATCCTCACTACAGACGCCTCAGGTCTAGGGTGGGTGCACACCTGACGGGTGAAGTCTCAGGGTACGTGGACGCTTTGGAGGCCCATCTTCATATCAACATCCTAGAGAGAGGGCGGTCCTTTATGCCCTGCAGGCATTTCAGTCAGAGATCCCTCGAGCACTCTCCTGCTTCAGACAGACAACACCAGGTGATGTATTACTCAACAAACAAGGAGGCACACACTCTTATCCCTTTGCAGGAAGCCATGAGAGAGTGGGATTAACGGGCACGGGCGCAACCTGATCACAGTACATGTTCCCGGGTGGACAGCGTTATTGCAGACGGCCTGAGTCGCTCCCAGGCCAGAGTCCACGAGTGGGAACTTCTTCAAGAGGTAGCAGAGGATCTGTTTCTTCGATGGGGAACTCCAGATTTGGACTTGTTCGCTTCCCCATCCAACGCAAAACTGCCCAATTTGTGCTCGCTAGATCCAGGGCCTGGTGTTTTCTGGCGAGACGCGTTGTCCCTCTCCTGGGCGGACAGATTCCTCTACGCTTTCCCTCCCTTCCCGTTGATCCAGAGAGTTCTTCTCAAACTGTGCAGGGAGCATGCATCAATGATCCTAGTTGCCCCGTTCTGGCCCAGACAGATCTGGTTCCCCTTGCTAATTCAGTTGTCCCAGGAACCTCCGCTCCCGTTGCCATTCACCTCCCACCTATTGTCTCAGGAGAAAGGTTCGCTGGTCCATCCGGACTTACGCTCTCTGAACCTGCATGCATGGCTCCTAGAGACATAGCCATCCTGCGTCACGGGGTCTCGCAAGAGGTTGCGGATGTTCTTGCTGCAGCCAGAAAGCCGGCAACGTATGCCATGAAATGGCGCCGCTTCTGTTTATGGTCGCATGCACGCGGCTTTTCCCCTTTAGGTTGTCCAGTAAAAGAGGCGTTAGACTACCTGCTTTCCCTTTTTCGTTCAGGCCTCGCCTACTCCTCTATTAAAGTGCACCTCTGTGCCATTTCAGCCTTTCACCTCCCAGCAGGTCAGCACACAGTGGCACAGCTAGACGCCTGTCGTGAATTTTTGAGAGGGGTGTTGCACCTTAGGCCGCCCACTAAGGACCCGGTGCCTCCATGGGATTTGCTCTTTATCCTGGAGCAACTCACGCTCCCCCCTTTGAACCTGCCACGGATTGCGAGCTGCGTTTTCTCTCGTGGAAAACGTTATTTTTAGTTGCTGTCACGTCAGCGAGAAGAGTTTCTGAGCTTCAGGCTCTCATGTGCAAAGAGCCTTATTTAGTTTTCCACAGGGACAGAGTTTCCCTGAGGATGAATCCCAAATTCTTGCCTAGGGTGGTTTCCACACTTGCTGTCAATCAGGATATTGACGTAGCGGTTTATTTTCCTAATTATTCCAACAGAGGAGAGGCGATGCTTCACACCCTGGATGTTCACCGTGGCTTAAGATACTACCTGAGCAGAACTAAGCAGCTTCGTTCTTCGGAGCAACTCGTTTCCTTTTCTGAAAGGATGATGGGCCATCCAGTTTCCAAACAGTCCCTGTCTCGCTGGCTTGTCCAGTGCATCTCATACTGTTATATCAAAAGAAAGCCCCTCCCTGGAGCAGTCCAGGGACATTCCACTAGGGGTGTGGCCACTTCCTTTGCAGCTCTTCGGAACGTCTCCACCTCTATTTGTGCTGCTGCCACTTGGAGTTCTGTTCATACCTTTATCAGGCATTATAGCCTGGACATCGCTTCACGGCGAAGAGCTGGCTTCGGCCTGGCAGTGCTGCAGGGTCTCCTGTCCTAGATTTGAGGCCTGGAATGTTCTTTTGACTTTCCTCCTCCCTAAGCGTTTACAAGCGCTATTGCTTGGGAATCAGTCCTAATGGTGTAACCTGCTGCAAGAGCTGTATCTCGAAGTAAGATAGTACAGTTACGTAAAAACTTACCTTAACAGTAGATCTTCGAGAACAGCTTTTGCAGGAGGTACCTTCCCGCCCACCTTCCCCCTTGGAGGAGGCATGGCTTAAGCCTTTTCTAACAGGGATTTATTCCCTTATTGTCTTCTGACAGTGGATCCTCGGTCTCCCATTCTCATGTCATCCTGCTGCCGGAAGTCTCCGGCGGGAGAACTGGGGAATCTGGCGGGACACGCCACCTTATATACTATGCCACCGGCGTCGGAGGCGGGACCGACGGGGGGGGCGGTCCCCGCTGAAGATAGCTAGCTAGAATTTTTCCGTGGGGTCCTGACGCCTGACTTCTTCAGTCCCAATGGTATAACCTTCTGCAAGAGCTGTTCTCGAAGATCTACTGTTACGGTAAGTTCTTTCGTAACTGTACTTTCCTGCCTAAGGTGGCCTCAGCCCTTACTCTCAACCAGGACATCGATTTACCAGTATACTTCCCTAAGTATGCCAATCGAGGAGAAGCACTGCTTCACACCCTGGATGTGCACAGGTGTCTCAGATATTATTTGACCAGAACCAAACAGCACCGGAAAGCGGAGCAGCTGTTCATTTCATTAGCTGAGAGGATGAAAGGGGCCCCGGTTTCAAAACAAACCCTTTCACGCTGGCTCATCCAGTGTATTTCCTTTTGCTATGACAAGCGTCAGAAACTCTTACCTGGAGTGGTCAAGGGCCATTTGACAAGAGGAGTGGCTACCTCCCTTTGCGACACTGAAGAACGTTTCTACGTCGGCCATATGTGCTGCAGCCACCTGGAGTTCGGTGCACACTTTTATCAGGCATTATAGTCTGGATATCACCTGAAGGCGAAGAGCGGGTTTCGGTCTTGCTGTTCTTCAGGGTCTCCTGTCCTAGGCTCGGGACAGGTCTGGATCTCCGTATTGCCTCCTCCCGATGGCTTTTCTGGGCACTATTGCTTGGGAATCAGTCGTAATGGTGTAACCTGCTGCTAGAGCTGTTCTCTAAGATCTACTGTTACGGTAAGTTCTTGCATAACGGTACTTTTCTGCTCGATAGATCTAGTGCATGGTGTTTTCTGGCAAGACGCATTGTCCCCCTCCTGGACAGGGAGATTTCTGTACACCTTTCCTCTTCTTCAGTGTCCTGCTCAAATTGCAGGTGGAGGAAGCCAGGATGATCCTGGTAGCTCCTCTCTGGCCTCGTCAAATATGGTATCCAGTGCTGCAACAGCTAGCCATGGAGCCCCCACCCCCACCCCATGCAGTTGCCCTTCTCCTCTCACTTGCTGCCCCAAGAGTGGGGAACGCTCATCCATCCAGCTCTACAACCTCTACATTTGCATGCCTGGCTCCTGCAGTCCTAGCAGAAGAGAGATTGGAGGTGTCTAGCAGAGTGGCAGAGATCGTCATAGCAGCGAGTAAGCCTTCCACCAGGGCAATCTATGCCATGTAGTGGAAACGTTTTTGTTTATGGGAAGCACCCTGTTCCCTGGACCCCCTGGATTGCCCGGTAAAATGCGTGCTGGAGTACTGCCTTCTTCTTTTAGACTTGGTCCTTAGCTACTCGTCCATTAAGATGCATCTTTGGGTTCTGTCAGCCTATCACGCACCTATGAATGGAAGGACTCTGGCACAAATTGACGTGTGCAAGACCTTCTTGCATATCAGACCCCCATGGAGGGATCTTGTCCCTCCATGGGATCTCTTTGTTTTAGTGAAGCTCAGCCTTCCCCTTTTGAGCCAGCCGCGACATTCAAGCTTAGTTTTCTGTCTTGGAAAGTGTTACTTTTAGTTGCCATTACTTTTGCTCAGAGAGTTTGCGCTACATGCTCTTGTATGTAGAGTGCCTTGTCTTCTTTTTCATAGGGAGAGAGTGGCACTGTGTAGTAACCCTAAGTTTTTGCCGAAGGTAGTGTCTGAACTAACCCTCAATCGGGACATCCAGCTTCCGGTTTATTATCCAGTGTACTTCTAACGGTGGGTGGGGGCTTTGCTGTGAAGTATTTTGGATTTACATAGGATACTCTAGTATTAGCTCAGCAAAACCAGTTCCACTCGGCAGACGGATCAGCTCTTTGTTGCCTTTGCTCGTAGGAAGACAGGGGCTCCTGTCACTAAGCAAACACTCACTAGGTGGTTAGTGCACTGTATCAGCTTTTGCTGTCGGCACCACAATAAGCCCTTACCAGGCTCAGTGAAGGTTCATTTCACCAAAGCTGTGGCAGCTTCATTTGCCTCTCTGCTAAATGTTTCTTCAGCAGTCCTTTGCGTTGCCGCCACCTGGAGCTCAGTACATACTTTCATCAGGCACTACAGTCTAGACGATTCCTCTAGGAGGAGAGCAGGATTCGGACTAGCAGTCCTTCAGGCCTCCTCTCCTAAACTCCATCTTATCCAGATTATCAGTTACCTGTTTTATCCCCATCTCCCCTTCTGACCTGACCTATCTTTGGGTACTGCTTGGGACTCAGTCCTGTCGGTAATAACCTACTGCAAGAACTCCTTCTCGAAGTGAGATAGTACAGTTATGTAAGAACTTACTGTAGCACTAGATCTTCAAGAGGAGCTCTTGAAGCAGGTGGCTTTCCCAGCCTCCAGGGACAAGTATTGATCTTACTTCGAGATACAGGTCTTGCAGCAGGTTACACCTTTAGGACTGAAGCCGTCAGGCGCCAGGACCCCACAGAAATTTTCTAGCTAGCAGTCTTCAGCGGGGACTTGCGCCTCAGACACTCCGGTCCATGACGTCAGGCATAGTACATAAGGAGGCAGTCCCCCCACAATCCCCAGTTCTTTTCCCCGACGTCAACATCGCAGCATCGGCCTCTCTCTCTTTCTAGCGCGCGACGACTAGGAACTTCAACGTTTTTTCTTCTCTTCTGTTACTGGATTCATCTGATGTCCTCTCCAAACACCTCTTTGGAGGGTCATCCGTCAAAGTGTGCCTGCGGCAAGCAGATCCTCTTCAAGGATCCTCACTCTGCCTGTGTGCGCTGCCTGGGCCCCGACCACAACACCCAGGCCTGCTCCTTCTGCCAGGGCTTCAATAGTCGCACCAGGATCCGCCGCCAGAAGGCCCTTCAGGCTTTTCTTCTCGAGGAAGAACTCAAAGCCATGGATAGAGAACCTTCCTCCAAGGGGGAGTTGTCTGGTATGACCCATAGGCATCGGGGGGGGGAAACACCGGGAGAAGGCAAGACTCTGATCCCTTTCCAGGGCCTCGGACTCCCACAGCTCCGGCTCCGGGTCTGACCGCTCTCCCTCCAGGGCTCGCCCTCAGCCTCCCCCGGATCAGGTTAGATCGTCTAGCGGTTCCTCCTCCCTGCAGCCTGTCAAGACCTCCAGGCCAACGGCTTCATCCACTCCTTCCAAGGCCTCGTCCAAGTCTGGGGAGCACCACAAGTCTTTCTCCTGTCGCCCGGACTCCATCAGGTCAGTCTCCCAGCCGCTGCCACCCCAGCGCAAGACTAAGGAACTGTCTTCCCTGAAGCTGACGTCAGACCCGTCGGTCCACCCAACGTCTGTCAATCTCCATAGGCACTCCCAGGAACCGGCTACCGTACGACACCCATCGCCGGTCAGGTTTTTCCCCCCGAGGACGTCGGTTGGGGGACCGACGTCTGTCATTGCAGAGGGGAGGACCGCATCACCATCTACCGACGTCGGTCGGAAAGCTGCGTTGGAGGAGGATACTACTCAGCCCGAAGACCAGGCAGGCGACTCCGGAACTGTCTAGCTCCCACAGGGACCCGACGTCCGACCCTGGCGACCGACCACCGGTTCGCGTCCCGTCATCGGGCTTGAATCTGACAGGTGAAGGAGCTCTTCACCTTCTGGTGGGACACCATCATGAAGGATGTGGTCACCGCACACCCTCCTCCTACGCTGGCTTCCCCTTCAACGCCTGCACCCCCACTCCCACCCAGGGGGTCAGCAGGACAGTCATCGACCCCCAAGGAGCCAACATCCCCTCCTAGGGGCAGAACTTCCGACCGGAGAAGGCCTCCTTCAAGATCCACTTCAGGGTCCCCCAGCCCCAAGAGACCCAGACGACGTCGGTATACCTCGTCCGTGGAGGACTCCAGATCTGACACCTCTGGGTGCTCCAGATCTCCTTCCATCAGCGTCCCTTCTCCAGACCCACGTGACCTTCCCAGGTCTCCTCCGGATGACCCCTCGTTTGCTGAAGAGCTAGACCCCGAGAGACAACGCCTTGCCCGCTACCTTCGGCAGAAAGATCCAAAGCCCTGTGGTAGTGCCACCCTTTGTGGACATCTTCGCGGACGTCATCAAGGCTGTGTGGAAGCGTCCGCATTCGATTCGCAATGCCGAAGAAGGCTGACCACCTGTACAAGGCCCCAAGGGAGGACCAGTATCTGGCGAACCATTCTCTGGCCGATTCCCTGGTCATCACGGCCTCACATTACCGGTCTCGGAGACCACAGCACTTGAGCACACAGCCACCAGACCCGGAGTCCAAACAGCTGGATGTCCTGGGTAGGCGCACGTACGCGGCTGCGACTTGCACCATCAGGTCGTTAAATTACCTCACCCACATGGTTCAATTCCAGAACGTATTGTGGGAGCAGAGACAGGACCTGGTTGAAAAAATGCCAGACGGTGGTCAAAAGGAGGAGCTGTTAAACCACCTCCGTACAGGTTCGGATATGGGAACCCAGGTGCTCAGAGCCGCATACGACTCTGCGGACTCTTTGGCCAGAGCTGCAGCCTCAGGCGTGTGTCTCTGGTGACACTCGTGGCTCCATGTCTCCGGGATTATCATGGACGTCCCTTACCATAGCGAAGTTTTGTTTGGCGCGGTCTCGGAGAAGGTGATCACCAAACTTCAAGATGCTGGGAAGGCAGTTAGATCTGTGCAGGCCATGTACAGGTCTCGACTCTGTTCCTTTCGCTGGAACCAGGGTCGTTTTCATGGCCGGACATAAAGGCAACAACCACGTTCTGGCCAGCAACAAAGGATCTCCTTCACCCGAATAGCCCAGGCTAAGACATCCTCGGGCAGAGGCCAATGAGTTACAAAGTCGGCCCAACCTGCAGGATCCAATGCTGCCACAGCATGACTCCTTCCCGGCCCCTGCCCCTCCTCAGGATCAACTGGAAATGAAGGTTGGGGGTCGCATCGCATGCCACCTGCCAGGGTGGCGATCGATCACCACTGACAGGTGGGTGCTACAGTTGGTCGAAAAAGGCCATTATATAGAATTCGTAGGCAACCCACCCACAAGACCTCTGCTTTCCCGCTACTCGGGTCAGCACGCCATGCTTATGGAACAGGAAGTGCTCGTGCTTCTGGAAAATGGAAGCTTTGGAGCACGTTCCAGAAAACCAGAGAGGGTTAGGATACTATTCGCACTTCTTCCTGGTTCCAAAGAAAACCGGGGATCTCCGTCCAATTTTGGACCTGAGCGACCTCAATTTGTCTGTCGTCTACAAACGCTTCTGCATGGTGACCTTCTTGGGTCTAATCCCCATGCTGAAGAGGGACGCCTTCTTGGCATCGTTGGACATGCAGGATGCCTACCTGCATATCCCTCTTGCTCAGGCGCTCAGGAGGTTCCTGCGCTTAGAGTTTCAGAGCCGCCATTATCAGTTCCGAGCGCTTCCCTTTGGGCTGTCATCGGCACCCTGCGTATTTACGAAATGCATGGCAGTTGTGGCAGCGTCTCTGAGGAGACAGGACCAGTATGTGTTCCTGTACCTGGACGACTGGCTTCTCATGGCTTCCTCCAAGGAAGCATTGTTGACGGCCATTCTTCGTACCCAGGCCCTTTTTCAGTCTCTGGGTATCCTCATCAACTACGAGAACTCTCCTGGTACCGTCCCAGAAACTGCAGTTTATAGGGGCAGTTCTGGTCACCGTCTGAGGAAAAGCTTTTTCTTCCTGCAGACAGAGCGGAACACATTCGATCCCTCATAAGGGACCTGTCGGTGAAGAAGACTGTCCCGGCCAGACTGGTCCTTCACCTACTCGGACACATGGCTGCAGCCATTCAAACAGTCCCGATGGCAAAACTCGACATACGGGTAACCCAGTGGATGTTAAGGGTGCAGTGGGACCAAAGGCAAGACCATCTGCAGCAGCCAGTTCGAATCGCGAAGGCTGTGGTTCGGGACTGGCAATGGTGGCTAGACCCGGGAGACCTCTCCGAAGGGGTCCCCTTCACAGCACCGTCTCCAGTAACTCTCTCCACAGACGCCTCAGGTGGGGAGCGCATTTGAATCGGGTGAGGTCTCGGGGCACATGGGCAATCCAGGAATGTCATCTCCACATCAATATATTAGAGATGAGGGCGGTCCTTTACACCCTGCAAGCCTTCCAGTCGGAGATCCCACAGAGTACTCTACTGTTGCAAACAGACAATACTGCGGTGATGTATTACCTCAACACACGAGGCACACACTCCTACCCCCTTTGCAGGGAGGCCATGAGAGTGTGGGAGTGGGTAATATGACACGGCGCAAACCTTATTGCAGTTCACGTCCCCGGGATGGACAATACCATTGCAGACAGCCTGAGTCGTTCTCAGGCCAGAGTCTATGAGTGGGAGCTTCTACAGGAGGTGGCAGAGGATCTGTTCCACAGATGGGGCACTCCAGAATTCGACCTTTTCATGTCCCCATCCAATGCAAACTACCCAATTTTGCTCGCTAGATCCAGGGCCTGGTGTTTTCTGGCGAGACACGTTGTCGCCTCCTGGGCGGCAGATTCTCTCTGCCTTCCTCCTTTCCTGATCCAGAGAGTTCTCAACCTCAGAGGGAGCACGCCGCGCCATCTTGATAGCGCCTTTCTGGTTCAGGCAAATCTGGTTCCCGCTTCTGCATCAGCTATCTCGGGAACCTCCGCTTCCTTTGCCAGTCAGCTCCCATCTGTTGTCTCAGGAGGAAGGTTCACTAGTCCATCCGGACTTGCGTTCATTGAACCTACATGCCTGGCTCCTAGAGACATAGCCATGATGCGACACAGGGTCTTACAAGAAGTGGCAGAAGTACTTTCCGCCGCTAGAAAACCAGCAACATACGCCATGAAGTGGTGCAGGTTTTGCTTGTGGGCTCAAACGCATGGTTTCTCGCCCTTAGACTGTCCCAAGAAGCTGCTTCTGGAATACCTGCTTTCACTTTACTAATCCGGACTAGCTTACTCCTCAATCAAGGTGCAACTTTGTGCAGTTTCGGCTTATCATGCCCCCATAGGCCATCGTATGGTGGCTCAATTGGACACTACTCATGCCTTCTTAAGAGGGGGTCCTCCAACTTAGGCCACCTATCAAGGATCCGGTTCCTCCTTGGGACTTGCCCTTTGTCCTGAAGCAGCTTACGCTGCCACCTTTCGAACCAGCCGAGGCGGAGCTACGTTTTCTGTCGTGGAAAACGTTGTTTTTAGTTGCAGTTACTTCGGCGAGAAGAATCTCCGAATTGCATGCCGTCATGTGCAAGGAGCCCTATTTAGTTTTCCATCAGGATAGGGTATCCCTGAGGACAAATCCTAAGTTTCTGCCTAAGGTGGTTTCAGCCCTCACCCTTAATCAGGATAACGACTTACCAGTGTACTTTCCCAAGTACACCAATCGAGGAGAAGCACTGCTTCACACCCTAGATGTTCACAGATGTCTCAGATATTATCTGACCAGAACCAAACAGAATTGAAAATCGGATCAACTGTTTGTCTACTTTGCTGAGAGGATGAAAGGAGCCCCTGTTTCTAAATGATCTCTTTCGCGTTGGCTCATCCAGTGTATCTTTCTGTTGTGACAAGCGCAGCAAACCCTTGCCAGGTGTGGTCAAGGGTCATTCTACCAGAGGAGTGGCCATCTCCTTTGCAGCGCTGAAGAATGTCTCCACTTCAGCTATTTGTGGTGCAGCTACCTGGAGCTCAGTGCATACTTTTATTAGGCATTACAGCCTGGCTATCGCTTCAAGGCGGAGGGCAGGTTTGGCCTAGCCGTCCTCCAGGGACTTATGTCCTAGGCTCGAGCAGGGTTGTAATCTCTGCCTTTCCTCCTCCCGATGGCATAAGATTGCAGCTGTTGCTTGGGAATCTGTCCTAATGGTGTAACCTGCTACAAAAGCTGTATCTCAAAATAAGATAGTACAGTTGCATAAAAACTTACCGTAACAATAGATCTTCGAGAACAGCTGTTGCAGCAGGTACCTTCCCAGCCACCATTCCCCCTTCTTGAGGAGGCAGGTCATAGCCTAACATCCATCTTACTAGATGGGACAATTTGTTTTTAGTCTTGCCCATCTGATGGCGGATCCTCTGTCTCCTCTTCTGATGTCATCCAGCGGCCAGGAGTCTTCGGAGGGAGAACTGGGGATTGTGGGGGGACCACCTCCTTATGTACTACTCCTGACGTCGGGGGCCGGACAGACATCTGAGGCGGACCCCGCTGAAGACTGCTAGCTAGAAAATTTCCGTGGGGTCTTGGCGCCTGACGGCTTCAGTCCTAATGGTGTAACCTGCTGCAAGAGCTGTTCCAGAAGATCTATTGTTACAGTAACTTCTTGCGTAACTGTACTTTCTTTCTCTTTGAGTAGAGAAGACCCTTCTCGGTTCTCCATTCCTTGTTAGCTGGGTCTCTGGCGGGAGAATTGAAATGGTGCTAGGGGACCCTCCCCCTCCTTATACCACGTCTGATGGGCGGAGCCGATGTCTGTCAGGGGCAGTCCTCCGCCACAGACTGCTAGCTAGAAGATTTTTCCGTGGGGTCTTTATGCCTGGCGGCCTTAGTCCTATTGATAATACCTGCTGCAAGAGCTCATCTCGAAGAGCTACTGTTAGGGTAATTTCTTGCGTAACTACTGTCTTCAAAAGAATCTCTTTCATTAGGCTATGCCGGCGCACCCTCCTTCCCACTCTTTTTCAAGGTTGCAAAAAATTGTTCTTGTACTGCTGTCTCCGTTGTTACACTTTTCAGGTGTCTGTCTCACCTGGTATGTGGAGGACTGGGGTCCCACCTGGCTCCCTATAGGGAGGTCCTCTGAGCATTATCTCTGGCAGGGAACTGAGGAGAGATGGGGCTACCCACATTTACATATACACTGACATCGATGTAGGTGGCCCCTGGCTGAATGTGTGTAAACGTTTCTTTGCGGTCCTAGTGCCTGGCAGCTAAATATTCCAAAGCTGTGGCCTGATCAACAAGATTCTTTCGAAGATCTATTATTAGTGTAAGTACGCAACTTTACTTTTTTTTTTTAATTCAGCACTGGAATCCAAAGTCCCAAATTCCGTGTCCAAGGGCCAAAAATGGGGTGGCTGAAGTGGCTTCAAGATCCTGTGGCTACAGCCTCCTTCCAAGGCTGTGCAGTGACAGGTTGCGGGGTGCTATTCCCCTCTCCCATCCAGTTCCTTTTCTTTCTTCTGATCGGGGTGGGGGGTGCCACTTCTTGCCACAATGGTCCGCCATTACCTCGGGCAAGTGGATCCTAGAAGTGATAAGAAAGGGGGTTGCCTCTGAATTTCAGAGACTCTCCCACCATACCAAGTCTGAGCTCAGAGAGAGAGTTCAGGGTGTTGCACAACATGCCGGCACTAAGAGGAGACATCGTTAAGGGCTTACAGTGTGGGGCTATGGCCCATGTTCCAGACGCTCTGGCTACTCCGGAATATGTTTTCACGTTCTTCCTGGTCCTGAAACAGATGGGGTCTGACACCACACACTGGATCGTCTCGATCTGAACCAGTTCACAAAGAAGCATAAGTTCCGGATCGTCACCTAGAATTAGACTGTTCCATTTCTGGAGTAGGGCAAGTGCTCCCTAAACCTCTGGGACCTGTTCTTCCACATCCCAGTCTGTCTATCCCATTGCCATTACCTTAGCTTCTGCTCAGAAGCGATCCTGCACCCCTTCCAGGTCTTTCCCTTTTGCGTCTCATCCAGTCCTAGTGTTGTCACTAATTGTATGGCAGTGGTGTCTGTTCCTGCGGCACAAGGGAGTCCGTGTATATCCCTACCTAGAGTATGGGGTGATAGCAGTGTCATCCAAGGAGGCTGTAGAGCGGTCCAAAGAATTAGTCCACCAGACCTGTTGAGATTTGAGTCTGCTGATCAACCCTGACAAGTCTATACTGTTCCCCTCACATGCGATAATTCTTGAGAGCAGAACTAGGCTCCCTGCAGAGGTAACTGGACCCACAACATCTGGAGGAGAGAATCTTGTTTGTCCATCCAGAGCTGTCCATTATGCTCACAATTGACTTTTCTAGGGACATGGATATGTTGTTCATCCACACTTTCTGGCAGGTATCCTTGCTGCGTTAAATCTTGCCGGAAGGTCTTCAAGCTGGCTCCTCCCACCCACCCGGGTGGTAAAACTCTCGGCTCCGCCCCATGACGCCAGATCTTCCTTACTGCTTGGAAGCTCAGGTTCCCTCCTTAACGCTTTGCGATTAAGACTGGTTCCTAATTCTTCGTTCCAATTCAAAAAGGTTTTTGCATCCGCCTCCACGTGCATCTACTGCTTGGGCCTTGAACACGACCCATGAGCCCTCGACTTGTGCTCTTCTTTTTCAGCCTCGTCCTTGAGCCACGCGCTGCCCCGATTACAACTGGGGTGCCCAAGAGAATTCACTGGTGAAATCTAAAGAGGCCCAGTTGGCGGTGTCCGCGGGCGGGTGGCTCGGCAGATCAGCTCGAGCAGATGATCGCCCTCGAAGAGGAGGCGGCGCGGGCCGCTTACCTCGGCCATGCATTTGTCCCGCCTCTCTCGGTGCCTGACTCGCTTCTTTTGTGAGCTTTGTCTGACCCTCTCGACGAAGGTGAGGGTCCAACTTTCGGACCTTTCCAGGTCCAAAAAGAGCAAAAGTAAGTCTCTCCGTCGACGCTCTTGGGAGCGGGAAAGATCCCCCTCCCCTTGTCGACAGTCGACTTCGGTCGAACCCTCAGCTTCGGCCACTGGCTTCACGGTGTCCCCGTCAGGTCAGTTGACCGAGACTCCCGACGACGCGGTCGAGATTTTTCTCGACCCGTTAGACGGGTTGTCGGCTGGAGAAGCTGAGAATCCCCTCTCCCCGGTTCCCCCGGTGAGAGTTGAGGATCCCGTCGGCTCGTCTGTGCCTCCGGTTCCGGAGCCTTCAGTGGGATCGTCCGAGCCGAGGGGAGTGCCGGCTGACACTTCTCCTCGCCTTCCTCGGCCTAGTCGAGACTCTCGGTCTCGGACATCCTCGCGGTCCGACCGATCCCGCCGCCATAGGCGGTCTCTGCACCGCGGTAAGCGGCGCCGCTGCTCTTCCTCGGACGAGGGGAGGCTTCAGCGCAAGTTGCGTCGGAAGTACGAGGAACTCATGTGGCAACAGCTCCTTTTGACCGGGAATAGGCCGACCCAGTCGTCTTCCCCAGCCATTAAGTGGCTGTCACCGGAGCGGCCGAAACAACCCCTCGTTGTAGCCGAGGAGCCTGTTCCCAGGCCGGTTGTTCGGCCAATTCCAGCTGCCCCACAGATTCTGGTGGAACCTCCGCCTCCACAGCCATTAGTTGGGGCTCTGACCAAAAATTCTCGGTCGGCCTTGGGTTTGCCCCATAGGCTGTCTGTCACCCTCACTCCCGATAAACCTCGGCAGGTGGAGGGTGGCTCAGGCCCGAGGCAGCTCTTTGAGGACTCTTCTGAGTCCGATGATGGTTCCTCCCTCTTCTCCAAGCGCATGGACTTGGAGTCCTCAGGAGGGCAGTCAGTGGACGATAGCCCTTCGTCGGGTTGCTTTGACTCATCTCGGAGTCCACCGGGATGAAGCTCGAACCCGTTTCTAAACGGGCCAGGTATCCCCTCACGGAGATTCTGGACCGAGGGATTCTCCTATGGAGGCCTTCCGTGGCCGGGCCATAGTGTGGGTCCGGCCTGGAACTTTGGCAGCCCTGCTTCCTGCCCTGCGCCTTGGCCAGGATGGCCAGGAAGTATCCGGTCCCCGGTTCCCTGTCCGGTTTTTCGGAACACCCCTCGGCCGAGGGGTTGGTTACCGACAGCGTTTTCCCGACGTGCCGGGAACGCCAGGGATGTAGACAAACCTCCCGACAAGGAATCCAAGAAATTGGATTATGCTGGGCTAAAAGTCTATGCTGCGTCCTCTCTCGGTCTTCAGGCCAGTTCGGCCATCCTCATGGCACATTTTTCTCACGCCCTGTTGGGCTCCCTGGATGAGGTTGTCCCTCATCTTCCCGCGGATCTGCAGACTACGGTCAGGCAGGTGCGGGACCAGGGCAGGGCGGTGGCAAAACAGCAGCTCCAGACTGCATTAGACATTGGGGACTCATGTGCCAGGTCTGTAGGCGCGTGTGGCCATGCGTCGTCGGGTTTGGCTGAGGATATCCACCTTTACCGCGGATACCCAGCACAAGTTGGCGGATGTTCCTTTTGGGACTGACCCTTCGGCCCTGGGGTGGAAGGTCACCTGCAGAGGATCGAGACGTCCAATGCTACCTTGGACTCGGTCCCTTCTGCGCCCGCGGCGCGCCCGGCCCAGCAACGTCAGGGCCAGCAGGCTCGATCTTGGCATCCCAAACCCAAGCCGTCGGCTTCCTCCAACAGGAAGCAGGGAGGAAAAGGCCCAGGTGGTCCCTCTGCCGGTCCTTCCTCCAAGCCTGCCCAGTGACGGGCTGAGGGGTGTCGCCCCCATCCCTGTCACCTCACCCCTGGTTCCCCCCGTGGGGGGACGGCTCAGACACTTCCTTTCCACCTGGTCCGCTGTTACCACGGACAGGTGGGTACTGGAGGTGGTGGGAAAAGGCCTGCCTCTGGAATTCGAGCAGGCCCCGCCCTTCAGAGCCGTCGCACCTCAGGGGGCCTCGGGGTCCGCAGCCTCACTGGCGGCTCGTCGAGCCGACATCGCTCTCCTCCTCCAAAAGGAGGTGATCACGGAGGTAGAGGACCCCCCTTCAGACCCGGGGTTCGTGTCCAGGTATTTCCTGGTTCCGAAACGGACGGGGGGCTGGCGCCCCATTCTCGACCTACACGACCTGAACAAGTTCCTAAGGTCTCGAACCTTCAGGATGGTCACCTGGCACAGATAATACCATCTCTGAACACGGTGTGTGGTTCTGCTCTCTAGACCTACAGGACGCTGCTTTTTCACGTCCCTATCCGCCGTCACATCGGAGGTTCCTCCGCTCGAGGGAGGGATCCCTCTTCGAGTTCCGAGCCATGCCCTTCGGCTTATCTCCAGCTCCCAGGGTCTTCACCAAATGCATGGCAGTGGTGACAGCATTCCTGCGGCGCCGAGGGGTCCGGGTGTACCCTTACCTGGACGATTGGCTGATAGCAGCCCCTCCAGACGGAGGTGGAGCGTCCAGAGATCTGGCCCTCCAGGTTTGCTCTCAAGTTGGCCTTCTCATCAACGAGGCCAAGTCGGAACTCGAGCCGAAGCAGGTGATCCTGTTCATCGGGGCAGAGCTCGACTCTCTTCGAGCCAGAGCGCGACTCCCGGTGGACAGGGCCGAGGTTCTCACCTCCTTTGCCCAATCATTTCTGGTTAGGCAATCGCACCCTGCCCAGGACTTCCTGCGCCTCCTGGGTCTCATGGCAGCCTGCACCAGCGTGGTCCGTTGGGCCTGCTGGCACATGCATCCCCTTCAATGGGGACTGGCCAGCCAGTGGTCACAACACTGCATCCATTGGACCAGCTAGTGACGTGACCCAGGGATGTGGAACGCCTCCAGTGGTGGACCGTTCCATCCCATTTGCAGGAGGGCATCCCGTTTGTCCGCCCCGAGCCGACGGTCTCTCTATCGACCGATGCCTCTCTGATGGGTTGGGGTGCCCATCTGGGGGAACATCGAGTGCACGGCCTCTGGTCCCCGCGGGAGTCCCGATGCCACATCAACCTGCTGGAGCTCCGAGCGGTCCGCCTAGCTCTCACCGCCTTTGCTCCGTTTCTCCGGGGTCAAGTGGTCCGAGTCCAGACGGACAATACCACGACCATGTACTACCTAAACTGCCAGGGCGGGACGCGCTCCCTGCTTCTATGCAAGGAAGCTCTCCGCATTTGGTCACTCGTGCGCAGCCTGGAGGCGGATCTCCTAGCCATTCATGTGGCAGGAGCCTCCAACACCCTGGCCGATGCCCTGAGCCGGATAGGGGCTGCATCTCACGAGTGGTCTCTCCTGCCGGAGGTAGTACAAGATCTGTTCTCCCACTGGGCACACCTCAGGTGGACCTGTTTGCCTCCAGGGAGAACGCGAAGCTGAGGCTGTTTCATGCCCGCCTCAGCAGGGCTCGCTGCAGGGGGATGCCTTCTCGAGGCTGTGGACCCCGGGCTTTTCTACGCCTTTCTCCCATTTCCCTTGATTCACAAGGTGCTTCTCAAAGCAAGGAGGGACAAGGCGCAGGTGATCCTGATAGCCCCCAGACTGGCCCCGCCAGTTCTGGTACCCAGATCTCCTCAGCCTCAGCTCCAGGCTCCCGAGGCAGCTTCCAGCTCGCCCAGACCTGCTCTCAGTCAGTCAGGGGAAGGTGTTCCATCCGGACCTTCAATCCCTGCACCTGACGGCCTGGTTCCTGAGTGGCTAGAGTTCCAGGCCTTGGGTCTTTCCGACGAGGTCCTCAATGTTGTTGAGGCGTCCCGTAAGGAGTCGACCAGAAAATGCTACGCCTTCAAATGGAAGAGATTCTCCATTTGGTGTCAGGGCAAGGGCCTGGACCCTTCCTCCTGTTCTGTGGCAAGCATTTTGGACTATTTATGGTCCCTTTCTAGTCAAGGGCTTAGGTCGACGACCCTAAAGGTGCACCTGGCAGCCATCTCTGCTTACCGGGCGCGGGCCGGGAAGCAGTCGGTGGCGCAGGAAAAGGTGGTCGGGCGCTTTTTCAAAGGCCTTGATCACATTTCCCCTCCGGTGCGAGAACCTCCACCTCCGTGGGATCTAATGCTGGTACTGGCAAAGCTCATGGGCAAGCCATTCGAACCAATGCACAGGTGTGAATCTCTCACCTGTCGTGGAAGACCGCCTCTTGGTGGCTATCACGCAGCCAGAAGGATGGGAGAACTCCAGGCGCTTTGCATCGAGTCTCCTTACCTGGTCTTCCACAGGGACAAGTTGTCCTGCGCCCCCACCCGAAATTCCTTCCGCAGGTGGTGTCGGAGTTTCACCTCAACCAGGTGTTGACTCTGCCGGTGTTCTACCCCAATCACACCTCGGAGGCCGAATATAGGCTCCATACTCTGGACCCTAGAAGGGCGCTCGCTTATTATAAGGAGCGCACGGCTGAAATTCGGGGAGAGGTTCGCCAGCTGTTTGTCACCCACGCTGAAGCCGCATCTGGCAGACCTGCAGCCAAGCGGACGATAGGCAGGTGGGTCACCTCCTGCATAGATCTCTGCTATAGGTTGGCGGGCATGGAGCTCCCAGAGGGATAAGAGCTCATTCTACCCGCCATACTGCTGCATCGGTGGCTGCTTCCAGGGACGCCCTATCCAGGAAATCTGTAGGGCTGCTACCTGGAAGTCAGACACACCTTATTACCCATTACCACATCGACCTTGAGTCACGCCTGGATGCTGGTTTTGGGGCCTCGGTTCTCCAGTCCTTATTTCCCAAGTAAGTATGGTGTGCGCCTTGCCTCCTCCTCCCGGAGAACTGCTAGGAGTCAGAAGTGTGGATGAACAACATATCCATGTCCCTAGAAATACAGGTTACTCACCTGTAACAGGAGTTCTAGGAATGGTATATGTTGTTCATCCACACGACTCCACTCCTGACTCCCCGGCTCGACGCACAACCTGAGCTTCTCGAGCGGCCAGATCTGGCATCATGGGGCGGAGCCGAGAGTTTTACCACCCGGGTGGGTGGGAGGAGCCAGCTTGAAGACCTTCCGGCAAGATTTAAAGCGGCAAGGAACCTGCCAATAAGTGTGGATGAACAACATATCCCATTCCTAGAACTCCTGTTACAGGTGAGTAACATGTATATACTGCTGCTGTAAGTGGGGAAAACTTTTTGCCATCAGAACACATCAGAGCTTCTAAGTTTCTCTTTGGGTTTCAGCCTATAGATGAACTACGGAATACACTAGCAGAGATTCTGAAGAAAGCCAAGACTCCTTTGAAACCCACTCATGGTGAGTGTAAAGATTTATCTAATCTCCAGTGAAGTATATAGCGTGTGATAAATCAGATAATACTTTCCGGCCGAACAAAGTTACATTTACAAATTATAATTTAGGGATGACTCAACAGCCAAGCAATGGCACTTCATTCATTCATGCAGGTGACTCAAGTTCAAGAGTGGGGATGGGTCTCGCTTGTTTGGCAGCATAAGGCTGGAAGTACCTTAGAGTACAGTGCTGTTTGTCTCTGGGGAAGAATGGAAGCACCACAGTGACCCCCTATGGCAAGGCCAAGAGCAACTTTAGACTCTTGTTCTTGTCGTCTATAAAGTATCACTGTGGACTCTAAAGACCTTGGCTTGGTGCCGTTGCAAGAAAAGAGTGCAGGAAGGAGACTGCCAGCCATAGAATAACTGCTTCAGCACTCTTTGTATTCCTTCCACCATCGAACGTACTAGATCCTGACCGGGGTTTATAGATGAAGGTATGTGCTAAAAGGTTACTGAATAAGGCCAGAGAGAGATTGCTGACCAGAGGAAAATAAATCTCTATTAGAAATGTATGCTGTAGACAATAACACTATATCTTTTTCGAGAATGTCTCCTCCATGTATTCCCACACATTGGACTGAAATGATCAGCTCCACAACCTTGCTGGAAAATTCTGAAGTATGGAGCTGCACTGGTATAGCAGTATGACTGAGGCGTGCCCTTTTGCGCCCCCCCCCCCTTTTTTTTTTCTATTTCTTTTTCTACTCCATCCGGTGCCATCCCAATGCTTCTGCTCTTTGAGGCCCTCTCCCTATAACCCCCATGACCCACCCACTCCCCTGGTGGGGCAGCAGGGAGCCCCCCTACTCACCCACCGATTAGGATCCAGTTCAGGGTGTTGCCTCCGGAGACGGAGCACTGGGGAACAGCCATCTAGCTGCAACGACCAGCCACTAGGGTCTTTTTCCTACTTTTTTTTTCCCCCTTGCAGGAGCTCGATGTGCAATGACACCTGCTGCGGGCCTGCACATGCACCCGCATGCATCCTCGCCAGGCGCCTGCCGTGCTCCCGTCCCATGTTCTTGTGGCAGCATACTGCTAAACCCCAGCCTCCACCAGGGGTCAGGTGTGTGCTGACCGGATGTCACCCCCTCCCTGGAGATGAGCAGTCCGCCGGACACTCGATCCATCTCCTCCCTGGCGGCCCGTGCTCGTTCCTGAACGCGGGTCACCAGCGTGGCTCAAGGTGTGTCATCCAGCGCTTCAGCCCTCTGTGCCTACAGGCCCGCTGCCTCAGTTTCTTTTAACTTGCAGTCTAGTTAACATCTGATCCTGTAAGAAATCTGTATGTCTTTTGTGTTTTGAAGACTACACCTCTTGTTAGAAGGCCTCATTTGACGGAGCTTAATATGTGGCTTTGCAGTTTCTGCCTTTGTTTTATTATACAATGTCAATGCCATAGCCAAAGAAGTCACCTTTTCATCATTGGAGGTGTGATAAGGCCATTCACAAGAGACACGCACAACATCTGTACTGCATGTCTTGGCCTGGGCCCCACCAGCGGGGGGTTGGTGGGTCATGGGTTAGGGTGAGAGGGCCTCAAAGAGCTGAAGCATTGGGACGGCACCTGGATGGGGTAGAAAAAGAAACAGAAAAGAAGGAAAAAAAAGGGGGAGTGCAAAAGGGCACGCCTCAGTCATACTGCTTTACCAGTGCAGCTCCAAGGGACTTGGCAAGGTTGGAGGAATGGTCAGACATATGGCAACTTAGATTCAATGCAAAGAAGTGCAAAGTAATGCACCTGGGAAACAAAACCCAGGAGAAGAGTACACAATAGCAGGGAAGGTACTAACAAAAATGGAAAGGGACCTGGGGGTAGTCATATCAGATGACCTAAAGGTGGGTAAGCAATGTGAAAAGTCGGTAAGGAGAGCCAGGGGGATACTGGGATGCATAGGAAGGGGCATCACAAGTAGAAAAAGGCAAGTGGTTATCCCTCTATACAGACAGTGAGACCCCATCTGGAGTATTGCGTGCAGTTTTGGAGACCTCATCTACGCAAGGACATAGACAGGATGCAAGCAGTCCAGAGGAGGGCAACTAAAATGGTGCAGGGTCTACATCAGAAACCATATGAAGAGAGACTGAGAGCTTAATATGTATACCTTTGATGAAAGGAGGGACGGGGGGACATGATAGAAACGTTCAAGTACCTCAAGGGAATCAACAAAGTCCAGGAGGGTAGCATTTTTCAGAAAGAGGTGTTAGAACAAGGGGACACTGTTTGAAGATAGAGGGGGGACGGCTCAGGGGTAATGTGAGGAAGCTTTTTCACGGAGAGAGTGATGGATACATGGAACAGCCTTCCTGAGGAGGTCGTTGGGTCTAAAACAGTGGGGGAATTCAAACATGCATGGGACAGACACAAAGCAGTTATAGTAGGGGAGGGGGGTTGCAGGAAGCAGGCTGTTGGTTAACTAGAATCTGCAGCTTATCCAGTAGGTAGGGAAATGGGCAGACTGGGTGGGCCAAGTGGTCCTTATCTGCCGTCAAAGTCTATGTTTCTGTGTAACTACCTGAACATTCACAGGCAACAGAGACAGAAAAAAAACTAGACTATGCTTTAGAACAAAATGTAAAGTCCTTGCCACCGTCAGTGGGAAATCTATTTTAAGTCTTCTTGTTGGACAACATTGATCACCAAAACATTGACATCAGATGGCTTCAAATTATATTACTATACAGAGGCGGCAGCTGAGAGCTTAATGAAATCACGGTCCCCCTCAGGACCAGCAACTGTGTACTTGCTACTTTCACTCTTCCATCAAAAAGTAACCAGCAGATTATACTGGTCTGGCTCTGGGGCCAGTCAGCATTCAACTTACTTGACAGCATCTTAATTTCTGCTGCCACCATTAACATCTGTCGTTTAGAGGCATGACAAGGCAGGCGAAGATTAGGACCGCTCCCACAAGGTGCATTAGCAGAATGGTGACTTAAGATGTAAAACACAGAACTGCAAACAGTAATTCTTTGAGCTCCTTTCTTAACCTTCCGTGGCAGCAAGGAAGCCGTCCAAGATTCAATGAAAGCTGAATTTTGAACTCTTAAGACAAGTTCAAGCCAGCGCCTGGCATGTGAGGTTTGCACCAGGTCCCAGGCCCCCATGGCAACCACAGTTGCAAATGACTGTGTTGGAAAACTCCCTGGCGGGGATGCCAACCATGTTAGCAGCAATGCAAGCTGACATTAAGGCTGGCTTTGCCAAACTCTTGGCCCAAATGGCTCCTCTCCAGGGGATAGTAATCCAGCCTCTCTGAAAAGTCGGTGGTGCACGCTTCTTGAATAGAAGAGTTTGAGAAGAGCTTGAGCAACTTGGAGGACATGATAGCTGATATTGGGAGAGACTGGAACAGTATTAAATTGGCATTGGGTGAACTCTGAGTCTGCACCAACAACCAAGAAAACTGGTCTCTGAGGTCAAATCTGCATATCTTCAACCTGCCAGAGGGGATTGGAGGGTAGAGAGCTAGAAACAGGGATCCACCGATGGCTAGTTAACCACCTGCAAAACTCTGCAGCAGCCCTGGAAGATGAGCAGGCTCACAGAGTTGGTCCTAAACACAAACAAGGAGAGATAAAGGCAAAGCATTGTCCAATCAAATACCTAAGGTAGACAAAGAAAAGGTCCTTAAAGCAGCTAAAGTCCAGGGTCCTATCCAATCTGAAGGAACCAGTGTGTAACTGTACCGGGATTTTAGCCGGGAGTTACAGTACCACAGGTAGCAATTTAATGGTGTGAAGTCAGAGCTCCACAATAAGGGATGAGTTTGCTTTCCTGTGTCCCACTAAATTACATATCTCTAGACATAACCATCAGGCTAGGTCTTTCACTGACCCAGCAGTTGCAGAGGACTTATCAAAGAGGAAGAAACAACACCGCTACAGAGAGGAGATCCCAGCAGCGAGCAACCTCTTCTGTACGATATGAAATCTGTGATTCCAGGGACGTGGCTATGATGTTGTTGTATCCACACTTCTGACAGTGTCATTTCCCTATAAGAGCTTTCCAGAAAGTCTTCAAGCTGGCTCCTCCCACCCACCCGGGTGGTAACTCCCTCAGCTCCACCCAATGATGCCAGATTTTCCTTTCCGTTGGAAGAAGCAGGTTCTCTCCTTGACGTACCCGCGTTGAGTAAGCCCTAGCGCTTAAATTCTTCGCAATCTGTTCCAAAACTTCAACTCTTTCGAGTTTTTGTCTTCAGCTCAGTCTTTAATCGCGACCGCAATTGATGTCAGCTCCTGGGTTCTGCCGGTGCCCTTGCGGGCAGAAGATGCCTAGGACCGACCCACACACCTCATGCGTCTGCTGCCTGGGGCATGACCATGATCCCCAGACCTGTGACTTTTGCCTCTCGTTTCACCCAGTCATTCTGGAGGACCGTCTTGCCTGCCTGAAACCTGGGCCGCCTGGCACACTGGAACCTGCTGGTGAAATCCAAGGATGCCCGTTGGATGGTCTCCGCGGCTGCGTGGTCTACCGAGCAGCTTGCGGCCTTCAAAGAGGAGGCAGTTCTAAGGGGTGGGGGTAGGAAGAAGTAGGCTGTTTAACGAGGATCTGCAGCTTATCCATTAGGTAGGGAAATGGGCAGACTGGGTGGGGAAAGCGGTCCTTATCTGCCATCAAATTCTATGTTTCTATTGATCATGGGATCAGGAACGCTCTCTGTCGAGGGCCTCTGATTTACCACACTGCTCCAGATCTGACTTCCGTGGAAGCCTTGGCCGCTGGCTCCACGGTACCCCCGTCGGCCGAGACGCTGGTCGAAGTCCCAGTCGAGATTTTTCTCAAACCCGACCAGTTGTCGATTGAAGAGGCCGATACTTGTCTAGGACTCTGATCCTGACACAGACTGTCAGAGGGATGGATCAGTCTGTTGATCTGCCACCTCTTGTCCAAGAGCCTCGGCAATCGCCGACTCCATCCGAGCCCCGCTGACAGTACCCCTACCCCGGCGATCGAGGTCTCTGGCTTCCTCTTGTGGGTCAAGCCGGTCCCACCGACATTGGCGCACTCACTCTCTGCTCCATGGGAAGTGACATCGCTACTATTCCTAGTCCTCCTCAGGTGAGAGGAAGCTTCAGCGCAAGTTGCGTCGATGCTACGAGGTCTTGGTGTGGCAACACTTGGTGTTAATCAACATCAGGTCGACCCCGATTTCTACGTTGGCTATCACCTGGCTTTTGCCTGAAAGACCCACGCCTTCTCCTTCTACAGAGCCGACCAAACCAGTCCCGGCTCTGTGGCCCCCGGCATCTCCGCAAATAGTGGTGGAACTGCTGCCCAAACAGCCAATGGTCGGTGCTCCGAGAGTCTAGACCGGCTAAGGGTCTTCCACAGAGGGTCAGCATGGACTTGGGCGGTCGATGTCTCTTTAAAGATTCCTCAGAGTTGGAGGATTCCTCAGTCTGATCTCCAAGTCAACAGGTATGAAGATGGAGCCTGTGAAAAAGCGGTTTTGTTACATTGACCGAGATCCTCGACTGGGAAGACTCTCCGGAGGCCTTCCTGGTGGTAGAAGCCATCCTTGTCCCTGCCCTGGAGCTTTGGCAGCACCCTGATTTCTGCCAATTGCTTTCTGCCCAGATGGCCCGCAAATACGCGGTGCCTAGCGGTTCCCTTTTTGGGAATCACAGAGCACCCTTCGGCCGAGGGTTTGGTGGCCAACTCTGTTTTTAGGTGCTCTGGCAACTGGGGACATTGACGAGCTGCCCAATAAGGAGTCCAAGAAGTTAGACTGTGTGGCTAAGAAGGTCTCGACTGCCTCTTCAGTTGGTCTCCACCAGGCATTCTCTGCCCTCATTATGACTCACTTCTCCCATGCCATACTGGGCACCCTGGATGAGGTGCTTCTTCATCTGCCGACGGACCTTCAGACCACGATGAAACAGATCTGGGACCAGGGAAGGGCTGTGGTGAAACTGCTGCTCCAGACAGCCATGGACATTGGAGACTACTGTGCCTGCTCCGTGGCAGCCTCACTGACAGTGTGCCAGAGGGCTTGGCTGAGGTTCTCTACTTTTACAGCAGACACTCAGTACAAGTTGGCAGATGTTCCTGTTCTGGGCACCAACCTGTTCAGGTCGCCTCTCCCGCATTGAGAAGTCCAATGCCACCTTGGACTCCATGACATCTGCCTAGAAGGACACTAAGGGCTCCAAGCAGCAGCAAAAGAGGAAGCCCTTTCGGTCCACCTCCACTTCTGCAGCCAAACAAGCCCCAAGCCTGGCACCTCCAGCGCAAGTCAGTGGCCTCGGTCGTCCATAAGCCTGGAGGAAGCGGTTCCGGTGGCGCCTCAGCCAGGCCCCCCCTCCTCTTCTAAGCCTGTCCAGTGACGGGATGAGGGGTGCCTCCCTCATGCCCATCACACCTCCACTGGGTCCTCCCATGAGGGGGCCAGCTCCACCAATTCCTTTCCACCTGGTCCGCTGTCACCATGGAGAGGTAGTTCTAGAAGTGATGGGTCAGGGTCGGCCTCTGGAATGCGAGCAGTGCCCCCCTTGCAGAGTCCATGTCCCCACAGGAGGACTTGATTTCCACAGACATGCTGTAAGCTCTGAGACAACATAGCCCAGCTCCTCCGCAAGGAGGTCACAGTTCATGTTGCAGATCCTCCAGAACACCCAGGGTTTGTCTCAAGGTACTTTCTGGTGCCGAAGTGGACAGGGGGACTGGCGCCCCATTCTAGATTTGCATGGCCTGAACAAGTTCCTCAGATGACTCACTTTCAAGATGGTAACTCTCTCAGATCATGCCATCTCTAGAGTGAAACATGAGGTTCTAGGAGCATGGATATGTTGTTCATCCACACTCTTTGGCATGTCCCTTTCCACTTTAAATCCAAGTGGAAGTCTTCAAGCTGGCTCCTCCCACACACCTGGGTGGTATATACCTCGGCTCCGCCCCATGATGCCAGATCTTCCTTTCCGCTGGAAGATTCACGTTGCCTACCTCGTGCTGTAACGTTTTGTAGGTCCTTGCTCTCAAACCTTCGGTTTTGCTGAAAATTCACATTGTTCGCATTAACGATCCAAGTTTGCATCTTCGATCATGGAAGATGAATCTTCCCCCAGATTTTGCCAGTGGCCCGTGTGGCCAGAAGATGTCTCATACCGATCCCCACTCCACTTGGGTGTACGCCTTGGTGTCTGCCACGACACCTCGTCGTGCAGCATTTGTTTGGCCTTTCATCCCAACGTTCTCAACGGCCGTCCCTCATGCCTAAAGCTGGGGAGGCCGGAGAAGAGGAACCCTCCGGTGAAATCCAAGGAGGCCCGGTGGGCGGTTTCCATGGCTGTGGGATCTGTTGAGCAATTGAAACACATGCAAGCATTTGAGGAGCAGGCAGCTCGAGCCGGGGAATCTTCCCTGAGCTCTTTTGTTCCACTCAACCTGGGCTCCACCTTCTTGGGTTCCTTCAGGGAGTTGTGCCAGTCTTTCCATACCAAGGGAGAGGCGCCTGCGGGCTCGCACTCCTTTCGATTCCGCAAGCGGGAGAAGGATCCGAGATCATCTTTGTCTCAACGAAGATGGTCCTGGGACCGAAACAGGTCTCAGTCCCAGGAGCATGCGGTCTTGCTTCTTGGCCGCAGGCTTTTCGGACTTGCTGTCCAGCCAGCCAACTGAGGATTTGATAGATGACGTGGAAACTGTCCTGGACCCTTTGTTGACTACTCCGGTCTTTGTTTTCCCCGATGAGGAGCCTGCTGGAGTCACCGGCCCTGCTGGTGTCTATCGACCGACAAGCCGAGGAAGAGCCATAAGCTCTCTAAGAAGAGGAGGCCATCGGTCGTCCTCATCCTCCTCGGATGAGGAGAGGCTCTGCCAGAAACTCCGGCGCTACGAGGACCTCATGTGGCAGCAGCTAATTCTGTCCGGGCATAAGCCTACTACGGTTTCCACCCCGGCCATTACTTGGCTTTCACCTCCCAGGTCGAAGCAGACTCCTTCGGAGCTGTTCAAATCTGTGCCCCAGCCCGTGGAGCCCGCAAGACCCCCTGTACGTCCCAAAATGGTCTCTCCGCCTATTGTGGTGGAACCATTGCCCAAGCAGCCTGTGGAAGGGGCTCCTTCCAAGCAAGATGGACCAGACACCGGGCTCCCCCAGCCATTGTCTGTCACGGTCACCCCAGACCACCCTCGGCAAGTCAAGGGTGACATGGGCGTAGGCGTTGTATCCGGATTCGGATGTCACTGGTCTACATTCACATCCAGGGATGATGAATCGACCTGCTGACCTAGGGATGGAGGAAGGTCCCCGTCCTTTCAAGGTATTCTCCACCTCATCTCGAGTCTACAGGGATGCCCTGGAGCCAATCCAGAAAAAGGCGGAGTTCCTCACGGATATCCTTAAGAGAGGGATACACAGAGGCCTTTCCTGTGGTCGAGGCCATTGTTGGACCGGCCCTAGAACTCTGGCAACGTCTTGCCTCTTGTCCAGCTCCATCTGCCCGCATGTCCATGAAGTATGCGGTGCCCATGGGGTCCCTTGTGGGTTTACAGAGCACCCTTCAGCCGAGAGCCTCGTGACTGCCTCAGAGTTCAGGTGTACTGGCAGTTCTGCCGACACAAACCGACCACCTGATAGAGTCCAAGCTTTTGGACCATTCAACCAGGAAGGTCTATGCAGCTTCCTGCTTGGGCATTCATCAGGCAAGTTCAACTGTCATCATGGCACACTTCTCCCACGCCCTCCTGGGGTCGCTGGATGAAGTACTTCCACATCTCCACACAGACATGCAGACCACGGTCAAGCAGGTCCAGAATATGGGCCGATCTGTTGCCAAACAGCAGCTCCAGACTGCCCTAGACCTTGGGGATTCTTGTGCCCGTTCAATGGCTGCCGCAGTCTCCTCTTGTTGCAGGGCTTGGCTGAGGCTCTCCTCCTTCCTGGTGGATACCCAGAATAAATTGGCTGACGTGCCTTTCCTTGGGACCGACTTGTTCAGCCTGAGAGTGGACGGTCACCTTCAGCCATCGAGCAGTCCAATGCCACCTTGGACGTTATCTCTACCAAGGGTTCTTCGGGCAAGAACCAGCAGAGGAAAAAGAAAAAGCCTTTTCAGCATTCTGCCCGTGCAACTCAGCAGTCCTCCTTCCATGGTGGACAGCAGCAGGCTCAAGCTTGGCGCCCTCGGCCCAAGCAGGATATCTATCAGGCCCGTAAAGGAGGCGGAGGTTCAGGTCCTGGATCATCTTCCTCCAAGCCTGCTCAGTGACGGAGTGGGGGCTGCCAACCCCACTCCTGTCATGCCAGCTTTGGGTCCTTCCATGGGGGGCCGGCTCTGCCACTTTCTTTCCGCCTGGTCCATTATCACCATGGACAGGTGGGTTCTGGAAGTAATCAGTCAGGGACTGCCTCTGGAATTCAAGCAGTACCCTCCAAGCTGAGCCTGTGCCCTTCGGGAGGAATGAGTATCCCCTCAGACCCAGTCAGCTCTGAGACTACGTCGCTCAGCTCCTCCTTAAGGCAGTAGCACCAGTGGCAGATCCTCCAGCTGACCCAGGCTTTGTTTCCAGGTACTTCCTGGTGCCCAATATCTCAGGTCACACACGTTTCAGATGGTCACTCTGTCCCAGATCATACCATCCTTGGAGCGAAACATGTGGTTCTGTTCACTGGATCTGTAGGACGTGTTCTTTCACGTCCCAATTCATCCATCCCATCAGTGGTTCCTCCATTTTCAGGGTCAAAGGACCCTGTACAAGTTCCGAGCCATGCCGTTCGCCTGTCATCGGCCCTTGGTCTTCCCAAATGCACAGTGTGCATGGCGCCCATTGTCAAAGGGATTTGTACTACCAACTATTGGCTTCTAGCAGGATCCACCCGACAGGGTGGTGGAGAGGTCCAGGACCTGGCCCTCCAGACCTGCTCCCGACTCTGCCTCCTGAGCAACGAGGCCAAGTCGGAACTCGTGCCATCTTGGGTGATGGGCTTCATCTGGGCAGAGCTCAACTCTTGTCAAGCCAGAGCTCAGCTCCCGGCGGATAGGGTGGAGGCACTTTCCTCCTTTGCCCAATCATTTCTGGTTGGGCACTTGCGCCTTGCCAGGACATTCTGTGCCACATGGTGGCGTGCACCTCTGTGGTCAGTTGGGCCTGGTTTCGCATGTGCCCCCTCCAGTGGGAGCTGGGCCGCCCAGTGGACTCGATGCCACGGTCATTTCGACCAGCTGGTCACTGTGACCCAGAAGATGTGGGACGCTTTACAATGGTGGACCTCCCCAGTCCGGTTGCAGGAAGGGATCCCGTCTGTCCGCCCCAAGCCGACGGTTGTCCTTACGACCGATGCCTCTCTTATGGGTTGGGGAGCCCACATGGGGGATGAAAGGGAGTCCTGATGCCGCATCAACCTGTTGGAGCTTAGAGCAGTCAGACTGGCACAGTTAGCTTTCGCTCCTCAGCTCCGGGGTCGAGTGGTTCAAATCCAGACTGACAATACCACGACCATGTACTCCCGTTTACTGTGCAAGGAGGCACTCCGAATCTGGACCCTCGTGAGACGGTTGGAGGCAGATTTCAAACATGAAGTCTTGCTATATTATGACAATTGCGGCGAGTCCCCATCTTCGAACTGCTCCGGAGGTGAAATAGTTAACTTTCCATGCAGGCATGGAACTTTGAGCGTGAGCTCGGTTAGGAAGCTCTGTCTGTTGTGCTTCAAACATAAACTGTCAGATTCTTTACTCCGCCTCACTGAACAGTCGCTCCAGAGATTTCTCCTTCTGCTCGGTTCATTTTGTCGGTTTAAAAGTGTTATTTTGTCGGTTTTTCAATTGAAATTTAACTGAAATTAAACCGCAACCGGTGGTTCAAGCTCTGTCTGTGGTAACGTAAGTAATAGGTAGGTTTTACATTGAAATTTCTGTGTGGAACTTGTACACATTTATCGGTTCGGTTTGAACCGATCAGGTTGTTTGCAAAATTACTAGTCCTTTTTTAGAGTCACGGTTCCGGTTCTTATCGGTTCTAAAAAAAAAAAAAAAAAAAAACTGATTTCATTACAGTTTTTTCCATGACCCGTGACACAGTTGGGAACCGATAAGGGTGTCTTGCTTGGCGGATTGCCATAAACGGGCAAGTTTGGTTAGGCTGGCATCATGTCTGAGAAACCCAAAAGGAAAACCGGACCCACTGGGTTTCAACACTGTAGTGTTTGTGGGGAAGCTTTTGCTAAGGCTGACCCACACACCGCATGTGTCTATTGTATGTGGTTTTACCACCTCAATGCAGACTGCCAGATTTGTAAGAATTTCCCTGCTGCCACCATAGAAAAGAGAGTTGGTAGGCTCGGGGAAAGGGAGGCCAAAAAGTCCGCCGACCCGGATGGCCAGCCGGGTTCGGTACCAACCGAACCAGAGGGAGTGCCCTCTGACCAGGGCAATACTTCCTTGGCAAACGAAGAGCCGGTTCTGAGGAGCCGGTTCCAGCAAAAAGGACTAGAAAGTCAGCTAGCGTAGAGCCAAAAGTTCTCTCCCCAACTGCTGAAGAAATAGCTAAAGCAATTCAAATTGTCCAGTCTCTCTCGCCAGTTCCACCGGTTCAAGATTATGATTTTGAGGATTTTTATGAACCGGGGGAGAGGGAAGAGGAATATGAGGAGAGTGAATATGGTCTTGAAGATCTGGATGTGCCCATTGAACCGGACATCTCTCCAGATAGACCCTTAGGGGTTTCTTCTCCCAGGCTTTCTGAGTCCCCTTCTCATTTCATGTTTTATAAAAAAATTAAAAAAAAAAAAACGTTGCTGAGACTCTCCAGCTCCCTGTTGAGGAAGCTGTTGATGACCAAGAGGAGCCTGATTATGTAGAAATGATGGATATTCCAGAGTCTAGGAGACTGTCTATTCTTTTGCATAAATCTTTTCGGAAACCGTAAAAGTTTTAAAAACTCTTCACACTATATCTCCTGTGGATAAGAGGATGGACAAGAGGTATACCTTATCAGGCTCCGACACTGATTTCCTCACTCAACAATGCAGCCATGTGGTGGTAGTGCAGGCTGCAGCCTGTGACAAGGCTAATAATATTCCCCTAGCTTCACACTCCCCCCCCCTGAGAAGGACTCCAGGAAGATTGATGCTATGGCAAAGAAACAATACATGGCAGCATCTTTGGGATTCAGACAGGCAAATTATATGGCTTATGCTGCTAGGTACCAGAAATCCAGATGAGATACTGTGCTGGCTCTAGCAAAACAAGTCCCTGACCAGCTTGCCAGGAAGCTGGAACAGGTGGCTATGGATGGTATTGAGGCATCCAAGGTGCAATTTCATGCTGCAGTGGACTCTAATGATGTTTCATCAAGAGTCATGGCTACATCGGTGGCACTTCGCAGGATGGCTTGGCTCAAATGTACTACTCTGTCTCAGGATACCCAGTCTAAGGCCATGGATTTTCCTGTTGTGGGCAAGTCTCTGTTTGGGGAGCAAACAGAGAATTATGTGAAGAAAATGGATGAATATGGGACCACCTATAGGAGTGCACAGGCCAAGGAAAGGCAGGCCACTCCTCAAGCAGCCTCCTAAAGGCAGGGGCAGGCCTTTTCATAGGCCCTTTTACCAAACCCAAGCTTCCTCTTCCGCCTATGCCCAGAGGGGGCTCTTTAGAGGGAGAGGCAGACTGGGTACAAGCAGGCCTGCTTCCACCCCTCAGCCCAAAGCCCCTGCCAAGCAGGCACCCTGATGGGGTTGCCAGGGCCGATTCTTCTCTACCTGTAGGGAGCAGGCTGGCTTACTTTGTCCAGGACTGGAGGTCTTTAACATCAGACAAGTGGGTCCTGGAAGTAGTAAGCCAGGGACTGGTTCTCGGCTTCAAAAAATTTCCAAAGCTGAGAACCAGATCTTTTCCACCTGCAACTCCATCAGAGGCACTCGCCCTAGAGGCAGAGGTCTCTACCCTCCTAGCTCTCAGAGCCGTGGAAAGGGTTCCTCCCCTACACCAGGGCAAAGGTTTGTATTCCAGGTACTTCCTTACCCCCAAAAAAGTCAGGAGAATGGCAGCCCATCCTGGATCTCCGATACTTAAACAAGCGCCTTTTAAAACCAAAGTTCAAAATGGTGACTCTGGGAATTATCCTACCCTCTCTAAGGCCAGGGGACTGGCTAGCTTCCTGGACCTCAAGGATGCCTACTTCCATATTTCCATCAGAAGCTCCCATCGAAAGTACCTAAGTTCGAGCTGCCCTCAGGCCACTACCAGTTCAGAGCAATGCCCTTCGGCCTCACTTCTGCTCCAAGGGTATTCACCAAATGCCTGGCAGTAGCAGTTGCCTACCTAAGAAGGCAAAAGATTGCCATCTTTCCTTACCTGGACGATTGGCTCTTAGTAGGCCAGTCCCCAGACCAGGTCAATTTACATCTTCGGATAACGCAGCAACTGCTTACCTCTCTAGGTTTCCTTCTGAATCTCTGTCAGTTCTAGAGCCTGTCCAGCTTCTCACCTTCATAGGCGCAGAACTGAACACACAGGAAGCCAGGGTCTTCCTTCCTCTGGACAGGGCAAAGACCTTAGTCTCCCTAGCCTCCTCATTCACCCTGCAGGTCTCTCGACCAGCAAGGCATTTTCTGCAGCTCCTAGGACACATGGCTGCTTCCACAGCAGTTGTGCAGGGAGCAAGATTTCAGATGAGGGACATCCAGTTCCATTTGAGGGCTTTTTGGTCTCAAAGAAAGGATCCTCTTACCAAGTTGATCCCAGTAACTCGAACCCTGATCCAAGCCTGCAGTGGTGGCAGGATCAGAGCAACCTGAGACAAGGGGTTCCTTTTGTCACTCAGCCTCATTCCTTAATCCTTACTACAGATGCATCCCTCCTGGGTTGGGGAGCTCACATGGGCGACCTCACCACCCAGGGTCTGTGGTCTCCCCAGGAATCTCTGCTCCACATCAACCTGTTGGAGCTCAGCAGTTTTTCTAGCACTTCAAGCTTTTTCCAGATCTGTTCAGAACAAGATTGTACAGGTCAGAACAGACACCACTACAATGTGGTACATCAACAAGCAAGGGGGCTCTCGGTCTCCGGCCTTGTGCACCGAAGCGATGAAGTTGTGGTCTCTGGCTTACTCCCTGAACACCTCCCTTACGGCAGTCCACCTCCCAGGCAAGGACAATGTCCTGGCAGATGCTCTCAGCAGGATTTGTCAGGGCCATCACGGTCACTGGATCCCCTGGCCTTGGGAGTAGTATTTGCCAGATGGATCTTTTTGCAGCCCCAGACAATCACCGACTTCCTCTTTTTTGCTGCAGGCCCCCAGTCTTGGGCTCAGTCCCTCTGGATGTCTTAGCTCTCAGTTGGGAAGGGAACTTCCTCTATGCCTTCCCTCCCTTCCCTCTCCTGTTCAAAGTGCTAGTCAAAATCGGATCCCAATCCTGCAAAGTCATCCTGATAGCTCCAGATTGGATCAGACAACCCTGGTATCCACTCCTACTGTCCTTAGCAGTCCATCCTCCCCTGTGCCTTCCCAGGAATCACAATCTGTTAACCTGTGCCCAGGGACAGGTTTGGTATCTGAATCTCAAATCTCTCAATCTCAAGGCTTGGTTCTTTAAGTACACCTTTCCCAAGGTGTAATGGATACATTGAAGGCCTCTAGGAAGCCTTCCACCAGGGCTACTTACAATTCCAAATGGAAAAGGTTTTCCATATGGTGCTCGGAAAAGCATATTTCTCCAGACTCAGTTGATCTACCCACAGTCCTGGATTATATGGTCCATCTGAATTCTTTGGGGCTGAGACCAGCTACCCTGAAGGTGCATTTGGCAGCTGTCTGCTTTTATTTCAGCAGGTAAATCCTCTTCTCTTTCAGCTCATCCTGTATTTTCCAAGTTTTTAGGATTGCTTCACACCAATCCTCCTTTCAGGGATCCTGCCCCTGCCTGGGATCTTAATGTTTGCATTGCTCAGCTCATGCAACCCCCCTTCAAGCCTTTGTCTTCTGCTGAGCTTAAGTACGTGACTTGGAAGATGTGTTTCTGGTAGCCATCACCTCTGTCAGACGCATAAGTGAATTACAAGCATTGTCAGTGGAGCTGGATTTTGTCTCCTTTCACAAAGATAAGGTGGTCCTCCGGACTAACGGGAAGTTCCTACATAAGGTGGTTTCAGATTTCCACCTTAATCAATCTGTTTCTCTTCCAGTGTACTTCACTGACCACCTCCTCTGGTGAGAGGAGGCTGTACAGCCTAGATGTGAAGAGAGCCCTTAGTTACTACATAGGCGTGCCAAAGGGTCACAGGTTTGACTCCCTCCAGCTGTTCCTCACTTATGGCGAGGTTGGTAAAGGGAAGCCAGCCACTAAAAGATCCATTGCCAGGTGGATTGTCTCTTGTATCCAATTCTGCTACAAGAAGTTGGGTAAAGTTCCCCCCTCAGGCCTGAGGGCTCACTCTACCAGAGGTTCAGCTGCTTCTCTGGCTGCTGCCAGACATATCCCTATTCTAGAGAGATGTCAAGCAGCTACCTGGAAAACAGTTCACACTTTTACTAAGCATTACTCCCTGGACATCCAGGCTAGGAGTGATGCTCGTTTTGGCACAGCTGTCCTTCAGAGCCTATTTCCTAAGTAGGTTCTGTCCCTCCTCCATGGGGGTACTGCTGTGTAGTCTGCATTGTCATAATATAGCAAGACTTCATGTTTTAAGAAAAAATTACTCACCTTAGTAATGTTGTTTCTTCTAATGAGTCTTGCTATATTATGACCTCCTCCTGCCCCTCCCAGAACCTCTGTTTTGGGATGTGGGTGGGCTTTACAGTGTTAGCACTTCATTTATGCCCATCTTGTTGTTTTACACCCTCTTTTCGGGTGAATTGGTGTTGTGTTTTTTCATTTTGGGTCTCCTGACTTGAGTCTTTGTTTGAGACCAGGAAATATGTGTTTAAGTTAGTAGCCAGTTGGCTAGTGTAGGTTTACAGCTTCCACACAGAACCTTAGTGAGTTTTAGCTCAGAAAGATCTGACAGTTTTGTTTAGCACAACAGACAGAGCTTCTAACCGAGCTGCTCAAAGTTCCATGCCTGCATGGAAAGTTAACTATTTCACCTCCGGAGCAGTTCGAAGATGGGGACTCACTGCAATTATCATAATATAGCAAGACTCCATTAGAAGAAACAACATTACTAAGGTGAGTAATTTTTTTTCTTCATAGCCATCCATGTGGCAGGAGCCTCAAACCATCTGGCGGATGCTCTCAGCCACTTAGGCCAGACATCCCACGATTAGGGTCTCCATCCAGAGGCAGCTTACAGCCTGTTCTCCCGTTGAGTCAAACCAATGGTGGACCTGTTTGCCTCCAGGGAACACACCAAGCTGAGGCTGTTTCATGCCCTCCCCCCTCAGCAGGGCTCGCTGTATGGGGATGCCTTCTCAAGGCCATAGACGCCAGGTCTCCTCTACGCCTTCTCTCTATTTCCCTTGATCCACAAGCTGCTTCTCAAGGTGGAGGAGGCAGGCAAAGGTGATCCTGGTAGCTCCAGACTGGCTGTGCCAGGTTTGGTTTCCAGATCTCCTCAGTCTCAACTGCAGGCACATGGAGCGGCTTTTCACATGCCCAGACCTGATATCACTCAATCAGCTGAAGGTATTCAATCCAAACTTTTAATTCCTGCACCTCACATCCTGGTATCTGAGCGGGTAGAGTTCCAGGCTTTGGGTCTTTCTGAAGATGTCTACACCGTGGTAGAGGCATCCAGAACGGAACTGACCAGGAAATGTTATGCCTTCGAGTGGAAAAGGTTTTCCATTTGGTGTCTGGGCAAGGGCCTGGACCCTTTGTCCTGTTCAGCGGCTAACATTCTTGACTACCTTTGGTCTCTCTCCAAAGGGGGGTCTCCGGTCATCGACCATTAGGGTGCACCTGGCAGCCATCTCTGTTTACCAAGCATGGACCGGTCAGCTGATTTTGGCGCAGGAGACAGTGGTCAGGTATTTTTTTCAAAGGCCTGGATCACATATACCTTCTGGTGCGTGAACCTCCATCTCCATGGTGTCTACTGCTGGTACTGGCAAAGCTCCTGGGCAAGCCATTTGAACCAATGCACAAGTGTGAGCTTGTCACACTTGTCGTGGAAGACTGTCTTCCTGGTGGCCATCACATCTGCTAGGACAGAGGACCTCCTGGTGCTTTTTGTGGACTCCCTTATCTGGTCTTCCACAGGGACAAGGTTGTCCCTCGCCCCACCCAAATTTCCCTTCGAAGGTGGTGTCAGAGTTTCACCTTAACCAGGTGTTGACTCTGCCAGTATACTACCCTAATTACACCTTGGAGGCAGAGTACAGGCTCCATACTTTGGATCTGAGACATGCTCTTTCGTATTACAAGGAGAGGACAGCAGAAATTCGGGGAGAGGTTTGCCAGCTGTTTGTCACCTACGCTGAAGCCGCTTATGGCAGACCTGCAGCAAAACTGACTATTGCAAGATGGATTACATCATGCGTAGGTCTGTGTTATAAGTTGGGCAAGGTGCCTCCCAGAGGGATAGGAGCTCATTCTACCCACCATACTGCTGCATCGGTGGCTGCTTCCGGTGACATCCCTACCCAGGAAATCTCTCAAGTTGCTACCTGGAAGTCAGCAAACACCTTCATCACCCACTACCACATCGACTTTGAGTCACGCTGGGATGCTGGCTTGGGAGCCTCAGCTCGCCAATCTCTGTTCCCTAAGTAGGGGGTGTGCGCCTTGCCTCCCTCCTCCTGGAGAACTGCTAGGAGTCTGCCAAAGAGTGTGGTTTGAACAACATCTCCACGCTCCTAGAACAGGTTACTCATCTGTAACAGTAGTTCTAGAAGTGGTATATGTTCATCTACACGACCCACCTGACCTCCCCCGCTGCGGACGCACACAACCTGGCTTCCAGCGGGCTAAGATCTGGTGTCATGGGGTGGAGCCGAGGTATATACCACTTGGATGGGAAGAGCCAGCCTGAAGACTTTCGTTGGATTTAAAGTGGAAAGGGACATGCCAAAGAGTGTGGATGAACAACATATACAGCTCCTGGAGAGGGTACAGAGGAGGGCAACTAAGATGATATGAGGGCTAGGGGATTTGACGTATGAGGACAGACTTGAGGAACTCTGCCTGTTTTCATTGGAGGAGAGGAGAGACGGGGGGACAGGATTGAGGTCTTCAAGTACCTCAAGGGAATAAATAGGGTAAACATGGAGGGGATCTTTAGACTAAAGCAGGGGGTTTTCACCAGAGGCATGGTTTGAAGTTGGAAGGTAGAAGGGTGAGGGGGGGAAAAGAGGAGGAGGTTTTTCACTGAGAGGGTGGTGGACCCTTGGAATGCACTGCCTGGCGAGCTGGTTCAGAGATCCACAGTAGAGGGCTTCAAGAGAGGGTGGGACATACACAGAAAGTGGTTGTATCAGATGATGGCCTGTCCCTGGGGGGGTTGGGATGAATGATAGGGGTTTCTGGAGCACAAGGGATGGGAGGGCCTCGACACCCAACTAAGGATCTGAGGTTCGAGCAGACTCAATAGACCGTAAGACCTAATCTGCTGGCAAATAGTATGTTGGTATATACAACGCCTAGAACTACTGTTACAGTAGAGTAACGTGTTTTGCTCCCTGGATCTTCAGGATGCGTTCTTTCACGTCCCTATCCAGCTCTGTCATCGAAGTTTCCTCCGTTTGCAAGCAGAAGGATCCCTCTGAGTTCCAGGCCATACCATTCGGCCTCTCCTCTGCCCCCAGGGTCTTCACCAAGTGTATTGCAGTGGTGCCAGCTTACCTGAGGTGCTGAGGGGTCCGGGTTTACCCCTACCTGGACAACTGGCTGATCACCGGTCCCTCTAGGCAGGAGGTCTAGTAGTTCAGGGTCCTGGCCCTCCAGACCAGAGTCTCCCTTGGTCTCCTGGTCAACGTGGCCAAGTTGGAACGCGTGCCTTCGCAGATGATCAACTTCATTGGAGCTGAACATGTCCCTTGCAGAGCCAGGGCTCAACTCCCACGGACAGGGTGGTGGCTCTCTCCTCCATTGCCCAATCATTTTGGGTTGGGAAATTGCGCCCTGCTCGGGACTTCCTTCGCTTGCTGGGCAAAATGGCGACTTGCACCAACGTGGTCCATTGGGTCTGCTGAAGAATGCGCTCCCTGCAGCGAGAGCTGGCCAGCCAGTGGTCTCAGCGCAAGGATCACTTGGACTCTGGATGTGGGACGCCATACAGTGGTGGTTAGTTCCAGTGCATCTGGAGGAAGGGATCCCATTTGTCCGCCCAGAGCCAATGGTCATCCTGACGACCGATACCTCTCACAGGCTGGGGTGTTCTGGACCCTTGAGGAGTCCCAATGCCACATCATCCTGCTGGAGCTCCAGGCAGGTTGGCTGACGCTGACTGCATTTGCTCCACACATTTGGAGTCAGGTGGTCAAAGTCCTGACGGACAACATCACGACCATGCACTACCTCAACAAGCAGGGTGGGACGCACTCCTTGCCCTTGTGCAGGGAAGCTGTCCAAGTGTGGACCCATGTGCTCAGCCTGGGGGTGGATCTCCTGACCATGTGGCAGAAGTCTCCAATCAGCTGGGTGGGCGAGGCGTCTCACGAGTCATCTCTTCAGCCAGAGAGTTCAGTTTGTTCTCTCAGTGGAGCACCCCTCAGGTGGACCTGTTCGCCTCCAGGGAGAATGCAAAGCTGAGGCTGTTTTGTCGTCGTTGTCCCCCCCGGGAACAAAATGCAAGGTGATGTGTTCTCAAGGTTCTGGACCCCAGGCCCCTTCAGTGCCTTTCCTCCAATTCGTTTGATCCACAAGGTGCTTCTCAAGGCCAGGAGGGACAAGGCACATGTGATCCTGGTGGCTCCTGACTAGCCACGCCAGTTTTGGTACCCCGATCTCCTCAACCTCAGCAGCCATTTTCACCCTCATTTCAAGCCGTTTTCGTCTCTTAATCCACCCAACCACCACCACCTCTAAACCAAGATCTTACTTCAAGAGGGTTCCTGCAGTAGGTCATAACATGTTGGACTGCGCCCCCTGGTGTCTGGACCGCACGGCAGACTTTTCCAGCAATGCCTGACGGGGGACCGCCCAACCGACATCACATGATGAATATCGGCGTGACCCTATATAGTGGGCAGTCCCCACGTTCGCCTTCTAATTCTTTCTCGACGTCAATCTGCACAGTTCCTCATGATAAACGTTGCTCAGTCAAAAGCCATTTTCACCTTCATTTCAAGCCGTTTTAGTCTCTTAATTAGATTTCATTTGTCTTCTCCACCACTGACAGCGAAGACGAAGTGCGGCCCACAGATCCCTCATAAGGACCGTCACCATTGATGTCTCTCTGCCTGGGCCTGAACCCCGACACTGTGGCCTGCCCTGATTGCAAACCTTTCAATCAGGCCACCTGCAAATAGAGACAGCAGGCTTTAGAGGCCCATCTTTTGAAGACCAGAATGGCGCCTCTAGAGAGAAGGATGGAAAAATTGAGGGACACTGCTTCTTCCCCTTCTTCTGAGTCTAAGAAGAAAAAGAAAAGCATTGGGAGCGCCTGGAGGATTGGGATCAAGTGGGTTTCAGTAAGGCCGTTCCCCTGCCATTGTGGTAGTACAGGCCGCACCTGGGACTTCCCCAGGTCCCACTACTGCTTTCCTTCCGATTTTCTACTGATAAGTCTGCCCCCGGCTCCTCTGGGGCCTACATGGCTGTCGCTAAGTCGGGTCCCCAGGATCAGACCAGGACCTGCGTGACTTTTTTTTTATTATTATTTACTTTATTTTTAGTCCGCTCACCAGCGTCTGTAATTTCAACCTGGTCACTGTCCCTCTGTCCTCCACTCCCATATAGTCGCTTCTCCCGTTCGCACCCCACCCCAGGCGGGAGACCTGTTTGGTCAGGTCAAGGAGCCTGCCTGGGAGGGAGGTGGAGGAGCAGCAAAGGGCTTCAAGAGGATGCTGGTAGTAGTGTTTTTTCCCCGTTTTTCTTGGTGGTGGGGACGTGCAATGACGTCCAACATCCGCCCCACCCCTTAGGACATCCAGACGTTGGCTACTTGTGGTGCCACCAGCCTTAGTCGAGGCCCTTCAACCTAGGTTTGTTCACGAACCTGGGTTGCTGGCGTCGCAAGCGGAAATCCAACCTCTGCGGGCCGGCGCTGGACCCGCATGACTTTGACCAATAAGCCGGTCAAGGGTCCTTCCCTCCTCTGCTTGTCTCTTTCATCTGTTAAGCCTGTAGTCTCCAACGACCAACCAGATTTTGCTCACCCATCTGGGGCTGACTCCACCTCACGCGATGTCTGGTCGAGCACGCCAATGGCCATCGGCCAACCCTCCCCTCAGGCTCCTCCTGGGTGGGATCCTTTTGCTCCACCTCCTGGTGGAACCTCCGACCCCAGTGGTCACGTCTGGTACAGAGGAGGTAGGGACCCTGGAGGTGGTACTTTCTTCTCCCACCCCAATTATGATGTCCCAGGTTCCCTCAAGGGACACCAGGCTCTGGGCTCCGGCGCCAGACCTCAATGTTCAGAGGACCCTGACCCTATTCATCCATCACCTGACCTGCCAATGGCACTGCCGTTAGGCACTCCTTCATCGGCTCCACCCCTTCTGACGTCAGGTATATGGTCCGACCCCCTCCCATCAGGGCAGTCGCGTCTGACCCCGATTCAAGTTATAGTAACGCCGGGCCCAGCGCCACATACTCAGACAACTGCAGGTCTGACAATAGCCCCTCTCGACGTCGGGTATCCTGACACAGGACATTGTCCCTGGCCCGTTTCAACCACACATTTTCCATCAAGGATATCTTCCCCCAGGGCAGACGTCAGCCCATCCATCGCCTGGCCCAACGCTGGTTTTTAAATCATTCAGTTTTTTCGGTATCATCCTTCTGGTTATCCCCATTATCAGGGCTACCCTCATCATTATCAGGGTCGGGCGCACCCTTTATCATTATCCACCCACCCATGCGCCTCACCCTCCTCCTGCCCCACAAGATTTCCAGTCTCTAATTCAATCCTGGTGGAAGGTGGCTAAGTCTGAGCTGGTTTCGGATTTGGAGAAGCATCTACTGGCCCCGGTAGTCACCCTTCCCCCTTGTTCCCTGTCTCCTGTCAGTTCTGTCCATTTGACTACGCATATGTCCGGGACCATGCCTCAGGAGGTTACTCTTCCGGACTTAGGAACCCCTGAGGATCATGGCGCTCCGGACTCTGAGGAGGATTTCTTGGATTATTCTTCGGATCAGCATTCCTCCATGGCCAAGGGCAAGGAATCTCCCAAATCTCCCCCAGAGGACCCATCTTTCAGAGTTGTTGCGTGTTATCCTGCAGATCAATGGCTGGAATACCGAGGAACAATACCCAAAAAGGAAACGTCTCGCAAAACACTTGGATTTAGAGACTGTTTCTCCTTTTCTAACACCAGTAATACTCTGGTATTCATAACTTCTGCAGTGTCCCTTTAAGACTAAGCTGCCCGGAGAGATGGAATGCTATGCAAATGATAGAATCTTTGTAAGTGCTGATTTTCAAACATTCTCTAACCAACTGCCTTGGTTCTAAACCTTCAGATTTCTTTCTCCACCTGTCAAGACCAGAAGCCTGGAGTAAGTCCTAGCACGTTAAATTTCATAAAAATACATAAATATTTTTTATCCTTTTATTACACTGCCTCTAACTAGTGTTAGTTATGAAACTGTTGTTTTAGTTTAAAATTCTTTGTTTTCTCGGTTTCTCCCAGTTTGGTATAACCCGTGGGGAACCGGGGCTTTCTTTAGTGCTTTCGGAGTTCCTGACTAAGGAAGTCCGTTAGTTTTATTTAAATTTAAAGTTTTTCTGTTTTATTTGAACCGTTAATTCTGGTTCGGTTCCGGTTCTAATAAGTTTTTCTCTGTTCAGGAACCGACCGTTAATGCTAAATAAAGTTTTAAAACCTTTCTTATTTAGCAGTTATTTACAAATCCTGTTTTTCCTCTCAGAATGTCTGGAAACCCGAAAAGAATAGCCGGTGAACCCGGTTTTAAACCATGTACTGATTGTGGTGAGATTTTTGCTAAAGCAAACAAGCACACGCTTTGTGTGGCATGTCTGAGTTTTGAACATTTTAAAACAGACTGTGATATTTGTAAAACTTCCAGAAAAAACTCTGGAAATGCGTCTAGAAAGGCTAAAGAAAGAGATCTGTTTCAAAGGGCCCCTCTGGCTCTGATCGGCCGACACCCTCTATGCCTGTGGGTGAAACCACATCAGTTTCAACTATTGTAACTGCCACCCCTGAGATAGATACTCGAGCAGTTTCAAAGAGGTTTGCTGAACCAGCTGACTCTCCGGTTCCCTCAAAGTCTAAAAAGACTTAAACACACAGAACCCCCTGCTGATAAGCCTTTGGGACTTTTGTACTTGGATAAAATGCCAAGTGCAGAAGAGATTGCACAGGCCTTCTGTGTGATCCAGGCTTTACAAGGGCTGACTACCCCTTTGCCTCAGACACCAGCCAGACAGATTGGCTGCTCTTCTTAGTCTTCTGTTTATGAGCAAGAAGAGTACCTGGACGTTGATGAGGAGAAGGAAGGGGATCCCATCGAACCGGAGGTTTCTCCTGAACAGGAATTTGGTTCTCCTCCTCTTAGGGCATCAGATGACTTTTCCTCTTGCTTCACTTTTATAAGAAAAATGGTAGATGCCTTACACATCGCCACAAGTGAAGTTACTGAGGATGAAGAAGTAGTAGAGTATATGGAAATGATGGGGTTAGCACCCACCAGAAAGCTGCTTCTCCCTATTAATAAGTTCTTTAAGAAAAGAGGCCTTCAAGATATTGTAAACTCCTAATACTGGCCCACCTCTGGATAAGAGGTTGGACAAAAAGTACCAAATGGAAAGGCAGGGCGCAGAATTTGTATTCTCTCACCCAGACCACCAAGAAGTACTGCAAGTGGCTGCCTGTGACAAGGCAAGGGTCCCACTAGTCTCCCATCCTCCAGACTAGGATTCGAGGAAAATGGATAGCATGACCAGGAAAGGCTCCCTCTTGGTTTCCTTGGCTATCAGACAGGCCAGTTTCCAGGCTTATGCTGCACAATGCCAGAAATCACACTGGCAGTTGGTGCTTGCCGTGTCTGAAAAGGTACAATCTCCTGTTTCAGCTGACTTAGCTGAAACAGCTAGTTCCAGGGACATGGATATCTTGTTCATCCACACTGTCTGGCAGGTTCCTTGCCGCTTTAAATCTTGCCCAAAGGTCTTCAAGCTGGCTCCTCCCTCCCACCCACCCAGGTGGTAAAACTATCGGCTTCGCCCCATGATGCTAGATCTTCCTTACCGCTTGGAAGCTCAGGTTCCCTCCTTAATGCTGTGCATGACAGACTGGATCCTAACTCTTCAGTTCGTCCGATACTCGTTTTAAAATTCTCAAGACTTCGGTCTTCCTTTTCCCTCGCGGCTGCGATGGACACATCGACTCCCGGTTTTTGGCGGTGCCCTTGTGGGGAGAAGATGCCTCGGCCTAGAACACAACCGCAGGCCTGCGAGTCTTGCTGTTCGTTCTCGGCCAACGTCTTGGAGGACTGCGCTGCCCGGTTGAAGCTTGGGCGGCCCGAGCGCTACCACGCCCGGTAAAGTTGAAAGAGGCCCGTTGAGCGGTTACGCATGACTAGCTCGGCTGAGCAGCTCTAGAGCAGATGATCGTCAAGGAGGGAGGCGGGCCAGGCGCATCTTCCTTCTTCTCTGGTCATGGCATTTATCCTGCTCTCTTTGGGTACCTCATATTCTGCTTCGTTCAAGGAGCTTTTCCATTCCCTTTCCATGAAGGGAGAGGGGCCATCGGGACATTCCTCGGTCCAAAAAGAAGGATCCCAAGGTTATGTCCCATCGTCGGCGTTCGTGGGAGCGGGAGAGGTCCCCTTCCCCGGACAGCCGACCGTCTACTTCGGTCAAGGTTGCGGCTAAGGCTGCTGGCTTCACGGCGTCCCCATCAGGTCAGCCGGCCGAGACAGCCGACGACGCAGTCGAGATTTTTCTCAACCCGTCTGACGGATTGTCGACTGGTGAAACAGACAACCCTCCTTCGCCGGTTCCCCCGGTGGAAACCAAGGATTTGCCTGCGCCATTGGTGCAGCAGTCCCCGGTTAAGGCATCCGAGCCGAGGGAGGAATGGGTGTCCCCCGCTCCCTCCCAGGCCCACCCTCGGACACACCGAGGATCTCGGTGGCGGTCTGTCTTGGCACCGAGGTAAGCGGCAACGGCGCTCATCCTCGTCTTCCTCCTCTGATGAGGAGAGGCTTCGGTGCAAATTGCGTCGACGCTACGAGGAGCTGATGTGGCAGCAGTTACTTTTCTCCAGGACTGAGTCGACACCGACTCCTTCCCCGGCCATTAAGTGGCTGTCACCTGAACGGCTGAAACAGCCTCTCTCTGCAGTCGAGATGCCCAAGCCTGGGCCGGTTGTTCGGCTGAAACCTGCTGCCCCACCTATTGTGGTGGAACCTCCGCCTCCACAACCGAAATGGGGGGCACCGACCAAGGGCTCTCTGTCGAGTCAAGGCCTGCCCCACAGGTTGTCTGTCACCCTCACTACCGACCGTCCTCTGCACGTGGAGGGTGGCTCAGGCCCTAGGCAGCTCTTCGCGGACTCCTCTGAGTCAAACTCCTCCCTATGCTCCAGGCAGGTTGACCTGGAGTTCTCCAGGGGCCAGTCATTGGACGAAAGCCCATCGTCCTTTATGGGTCTGCTTCGGTTCATCTCTGAGTTCACCGGGATGCAGCTCGAGCCCATTTCCAAACGGGCCAAGTATCCCCTGATGGAGATACTGGACCGAGTGGATTCACCCACGGAGGCCTTTCCTGTGGCTGAGGCCATTGTCGGCCCAGCCTCGGAGCTTTGGCAGCGGCCTGCTTCCCGTCCTGCGCCCTCGGCCAGGAAGTGTGCGGTCCCTACCGGCTCTTTGCCCAGGTTTTCGGAGCACCCCTCTGCCGAGGGGTTGGTCACCGACAGTGTTTTCCGGTGTTCTGGGAACGCTAGGGACGTGGACAAGCCCCCTGACATGGAGGCCAAAAAGCTGGACTACGCCGGGCGCAAAGTGTACGCTGTGTCCTCCCTTGGCCTCCAACAGGCCAGCTCGGCCATGCTGATGGCACACTTCTCCCACACCCTCTTGGGCTCCCTGGATGAGGTGATCCCTCATCTCCCAGCCGACCTCCAGACCACAGTCTGGCAGGTCCGGGACCAGGGTAGGGCAGTGGCGAAGCAGCAGCTCCAAACAGCTCTGGACATAGGGGACTCCTGTGCCAGATCAGTTGCGGCCGCAGTGGGCATGCGCCGCAGAGCATGGCTGAGGATATCCACCTTCACGGCGGATGTCCCCTTTTTGAGGACAGACCTCTTCGACGCTGGAGTGGAAGGTCACCTCCAGCGGATCGAGAAGTCCAATGCCACCCTGGACTCTGTCACCTCCGCTCAGAAGGACAAAGGCCGCCATCATCAGCAGCACAAGCCTTTTTGTCCTTCTGTGGCATGTCCGGCCCACCAGCATCAGGGCCAGCAGGCTCGCTCTTGGCATCCCAAACCCAAGCCCGCGGCTTCCTCCATCAGGAAGCAGGGAGGTAAAGGCCCAGGAGGTCCCTCGGCCATTCCCTCCTCCAAGCCTGCCCAGTGACAGGTTGAGGGGTGTCGCCCCCAGCCTCGTCACTCCCCCCCCGGGTTCCCCCCGTGGGGGGACTGCTCCGCTACTTCCTTTCCGCCTGGTCTGCTAACACCACAGATCGCTGGGTGTTGGAGATGGTAGGAAAGGGCCTGCCTCTGGAGTTCGAGCAGACCCCACCGTTTCGAGCCGTCGCCCCTCGGGGGGGCCACGGGGTCTGCAGCCTCGCAGTTGGCCCGCCGAGCCGATATTGCCCTGCTCCTCAAAAAAGAGGTGATCAGGAAGGTGGCGGATCCTCCTCCAGACCCAGGGTTTGTGTCCAGGTATTTTCTGGTCCCAAAACGGACGGAGGGCTGGTACCCCATTCTCGACCTGCACGACCTGAACAGGTTCCTAAGGTCTTGTACCTTTAGGATGGCCACTCTGGCTCAGATGATCCCATCCTTGGAACGAGGCGTGTGGTTCTGTTCCCTGGACCTCCAGGACACGTTCTTTCACGTTCCAATCCGTTCGTCTCATCAGAGATTCTTCCGCTTCAGAGTGGAGGGATCCCTTTACGAGTTCCGGGCCATGCCCTTCGGCCTCTCCCTAGCTCCCAGGGTCTTCACCAAATGCATGGCAGTGGTGACAGCATTCCTGCGGCGCTGAAGGGTCTGGGTGTACCCCTACCTGGACGACTGGCTGATTGCAGCTCCCTCCAGAGCGAAGGTGGAGCGGTCCAGAGATCTGGCCCTCCAGATTTGCTCTCAGATTGGCCTCCTCAGCAATGACTCCAAGTCAGAACTTGTGCCGAAGGCAGGTGATGCATTTCATCGGGGCAGAGCTCGACTCTCTTCGAGCCAGAGCACGGCTCCTGGCGGACAGGGCCGAGGTTCTTTCCTCCTTTGCCCAATCATTTCGGGTTGGGCAATCGTGCCCTGCCCGGGACTTCCTGGGTCTCATGGAGGCCTGCACCAGCGTGGTCCCCTTCAATGGGGACTTGCCAGCCAGTGGTCACAGCCTTCGATCCATTGAATCAGCTAGTGACAGTGACCCAGGGGATGTGGAACGCTTTCCAGTGGTGGACCGTTCCGGCACATCTGCAGGAGGGCATCCCATTTGTCTGCCCCGAGCCAATGGTCTCTTTATCGACCGATGCCTCTCAGATGGGTTGGAGTGCCCATCTGGGGGAGCACAGTGCACACGGCCTCCGGTCCCCTCAGGAGTCCTGATGCCACATCAACCTGCTGGAGCTTCGAGTGGTTCATCTAGCCCTCACCAACTCCGCTCTGTTTCTACAGGGTCAAGTGGTTCAGGTCCAGACGGACAATACCACGACCATGAACTACCCTAAACCGCCAGAGGGGACACGCTCCATGCCTCTGTGCAGGGAAGCTCTCCACATTTGGTCTCTCGTGCGCAGCCTGGAGGCGGATCTCCTCGCCATTCACGTGGCAGGAGCCTCCAACACCCTGGCCGATGCCCTAAGCTGGATAGGGGCTGCGTCTCACAAGTGGACTTTCCTGCCGGAGGTAGTACACGATCTCTTCTCCCACTGGGGCACGCCTCGGGCGGACCTGTTTGCCTCCAGGGAGAATGCAAAGTTGAAACTGTTTCATGCCCACCCCCCCTCAGCAGAGCTCGCTGCAGGGGGATTCCTTCTCGAGGCCGTGGATCCCGGGCCTCTTCTACGCTTTTCCCCCATTTCCCTTTATCCACAAGGTGCTTCTCAAGCGAGGAGGGACAAGACTAAGGTGATTCTGGTAGCCCCAGACTGGCCCCGCCAGTTCTTGATCAGATGTCCTCAGTCTCAGCTCCAGGCTCCCGGCGGCTTCCGCCCGCCCGGATCTGCGGCCTGGTTCCTGAGCGGCTAGAGTTCCAGGCCTTGGGTCTTTCGACAGAAGTCCTCAGCGTCGTTGAGGCGTCCCGTAAGGAGTCGACCAGAAAATGCTACACCTTCAAATGGAAGAGATTTTCTATTTGGTGTCAAGGCAAGGGCCTGGACCCTTCCTCCTGTTCCTTGGCAAGCATCCTGGACTACCTGTGGTCCCTTTCTCAGCAAGGGCTTCGGTCGACGACCCTTAAGGTGCACCTGGCAGCCATCTCTGCTTAGCGGGCGCGGGCCGGGAAGCAGTCGGTGGCACAGAAGGTGGTCGAGCGCTTTCTCAAAGGCCTTGATCACATATCCCCTCCAGTGCGAGAACCTCCACCTCCGTGGGATCTACTGCTGGTATTGGCTAAGCTCATGGGCAGGCCATTCGAACCGATGCACAGGTGTGACATCTCTCACCTGTCGTGGAAGACCGCCTTCTTGGTGGCTCTCGCGTCAGCCAGAAGGATGGGAGAGCTCCAGGCGCTTTCCATCGAGTCTCCTTATCTGGTCTTCCACAGGGACAAGGTTGTCCTGGGCCCCCAACCGAAATTCCTTCCGAAGGTGATGTCGGAGTTTCACCTTAACCAGGTGTTGACTCTGCCGGTGTTCTACCCCAATCACACCTCTGAGGCTGAATATAGGCTTCATACTTTGGACCCTAGAAGAGCGCTCGCTTATTATAAGGAGCAGACGGCTGAAGTTCGGGGAGAGGTTCGCCAGCTGTTTGTCACCTACACTGAAGCCGCACCTGGCAGACCTGCAGACGATAGGCAGGTCGGTCTCCTCCTGCATAGATGTCTGTTATAGGTTGGCGGGCATGGAGCCTCCCAGAGGGATAAGAGCTCATTCTACCGCCATGCCGCTGCACATCAGTAGCTGCTTCCAGGGGCGTCCCTATCCAGGAAATCTGCAGGACTGCTACCTGGAAGTCAGCATACCTTCACCCATTACCACATCAACCTTGACTCACGCCGGGATGCTGGTTTGGGGCCTCGGTTCTCCAGTCTTTATTCCTAAGTAGGGGTGTCGCTTGCCTCCCTCCTCCCGGAGAACTGCTAGAGTCTGCCAGACAGTGTGGATGAACAACATATCCATGTCCCTAGAAATACAGGTTACTCACCTGTAACAGGAGTTCTAGGAATGGTATATGTTGTTCACCCTCCAACCTCCCGGCGGCTCTGTGGCTTCCGGGGCTAGATCTGGCGTCATGGTGAAGCCCAGAGTTTTACCTCCGGGTGGGTGGGAGGAGCCAGCTTGAAGACCTTCCAGCAAGATTTAAAGCGGCAAGGAACCTGCCAGACAGTGTGGATGAACAACATATACCATTCCTAGAACTCTTGTTACAGGTGAATAACCTGTATTTCTTGGGTGCTCCAGCTGATCGCAGAAGGACAGTCAATAGAGTTTCTACAGAAACCGCCTCACCCCCCCCAAAGTCGTCATTTTCAGAAAACATCTGCTTCGAAGAAGCAATATCATCCATCCTCTCCAACTTGAGGACGGTTTCTATTCCCACTTCTTCCTAGTCCCAAAGAGACAGGAGATCTAAGTCCCATTCTAGATGTCAGTTCCTGAATCTTTTGTGGAATGCAAAGGTTCAGAATGCTCTTTGCAGAGCTTTCTGCCCTTCCTTCTGGTCGGACAGTGGCTGTGTGCTCTGGATATGCAGGATGCTTACTTGCACATTTCCATTAGCCCCTCTCTTCGCAGATATCTTCGTTTTGCATTCCAGGGGACCACTGCCAGTTCAAAGCACTTCCATTTGGCCTGTCCTCGGCTCCCTGAGTATTTACCAAATGCCTGGCAGTGGTGGTGGCCTTCCTGTGTACTGGGGGGGGGTGCAGGTTTTCCCATACCTGGACGATTGGCTCCTGGCGGCCTCATCCAGGGAGGAACTCCAGCGCTGCCTCGCCCTTCCCCAGCAGGTTTTTGCCTGCCTGGGTATTACCATCTACCATTCCAAGTCTCACTTGATCCCATCTCAGAGACTACAATTTATAGGAGCGAGTTCTAAACACTACCATGGGCAGGGCCTTCCTGCCACCGAACCAGGTGTCCACCCTCCAGACTCAAATAAGTCTGTCCAGCCGCAAGCAGGTCAGTGAAAGGTTGGTCCTTTGCTTTCTCGGGCTTATGGCGGCTGCTATCCCGACAGTCCCTCGCGCTCGGCTTCACATGAGTGTTTCTCAGTGGACACGCCGCTCCCAATGGGATCAGTTAGTGGACTACTTAGATCACCCAGATCTTCCCTTGTCAATCTTCACCATTACTTCCTGGGTGTAAGGCGGAGGAGCTTTTTTTTTTTTCCCAAAAGCTAGCTCTAACGGTGCCGCCCTCGAGACCCGACGCCTTGCGTCATGCGCGAGGGGCAGCCGTTAGTAGCTACCGACTCCTCCTCCAACTCAGTTCTGTTTCTCCCGCCGTCGAGGCAGCACCTGCTTGTGCGGAGCGAATAATTAGTACTGCGTAGTGTCTAGGCCGACTCCTGTTTTCGTTCGCACTCGACGCCATACCACGGTAAGACTGTTCCTTTTTCTATTTGTACGGCGTCGGGTGCTTTCCTACTGTGTTTTTACCTCATTTATTTCGCATTATGTCCGGTTCTGGAGCGAAGCGTTTTTCGAAGACTGGCCGCGCCCCTATGCGTCGGTGCTCCTGTGGCCGGCATTTCTCCGTCTCGGACCAGCATGACGTGTGTCTTCGTTGCCTGGGACCCAACCATGATATGGATTCGTGCGATGCCTGCTTCTCCATGGACCGTCGCGTCCTCTGAAGTCCAGCGTTCAAGCTCAGCAAGGCCCCGCCGACTTTCGGGGGCGGCGTCATTCGCGGGACTCCCAGATAAGGTCTCTAGGCCCTTCCTCGGGCCCCTCCCGGCCTACTCACGGTCCGCGGAGGAGGGGCTTCCTCATCTCTTCTTGCGAAGAGGAGGCCCTTCAGCGGTGTCGGGGCGTTGCGGTCCCTCCCGGGGCGCGAGCGTCGGCCGCCTCGGCACAAGCTCCCCAGTGTCGAGGCCGCAGTTCTGGGCGGACACGGCGGACCCTCCGCCACCTTCGGGCGCGTTTGCGGATCCCCGTGCCGGTGATCGGCCGGCGCCGTTTTGGGCCTCCAGTGCGTTCGGCGGCGCTGGTGATCATGGCGGCGCCCTTTGGCCCCGGCGCCGCTGGCCTGGTTTCTTCTCGCGTGCGGCCGGCTCGGTTTCTGGCGCGGGAGCGGTGCCGTTGGCCCCGCTGGTGCCACGGAGGAGCTGGGATCGGGTCTGGCTGTAGCCACGTTCAGGGGCGGGCGGCGCCCGCTTGGTACGGCACTGTTCACGGCGCTCGCTGTCTCAGGGACCCTGGGTAGCCAGCATTGAGGTCCTGCTGGTCTCGTCCTCCTCGGAGGCCGATGACTCAGACGTGGACCCATCCTGGCACCCCCACTCTTCGGGGTCTGGGTCCCCTGTGGCACGAGGTACCAGGCGGCGCTGTGGGTCCCGGGAGGGAGGCGTGGGGGTGACAGAGGGGGAGGCTCCCCCCTCCGGGGGGTCGGTGACAGCTACCCTCCGGGGTGCTGTTGCTTCCTCTGGAGGGGTGGGAACGCTGCAGTCGAGGAGGAGGGCTCTCTCGGAGTCCGAGGGGTTGAGGGGCAGGGGGACAGGCCCTCAGTCTTCTTTGGCCACCTCAGGGGGGGTGGCCAGGAGCCGGAGTGCTGAACCCCGCCCTTCCCTCCGGGGCTCTAGGGTGCCCTCCAGTGGCGTTGTTGCGGGCTGCCCTTCTGGATCCATGCAGTCCTGACTTCGTCGCAGGGGAGGTTCTCCCCCTGGGCTCTTCCAGGCTCCGCTTCCTCAGGGTTCCGTCTTGCGGCATGGTTTGTTGTCCGGGACCCCGCCAGCTCGGGCTCCGTTCCCCGATTCCAGAGCCCCTGGCAGAGATCTGTTGCCTCCTCGTGGGTGCCCTCTCCCATCTCTGCCTCCACCACCCCGCTCCCGGGCCATGTCGGTCCCTCTGAGTCCGTTATCCTGGGAGCAGTTCAGAGGTTCTGTAGCGCCTTCCCTTCATCGATAGGCGTATGCATGAGCGGGTCTTCGACTCCCCACACCGCAGGAGTCCTCTGGCATTCCAGTTCCCCATCATCCTCGTCTCCCTCCTCTGAGGGGGAGGAACCCCCTGCTCATCTCTCCTCCGATGCTGATTTCAGTGAATATCAGCGATTCCTTTCGAGGATGGTGAGGGACCTTCGGATCTCCTACATTCGTAGAGACAATACCGAACGGGAGACGCGTGAATTCCTTGAGGAATTCAGTGCCCAACACTTGGTGGTACCTTCCTGGCCTATCCCCTTCCAGGAAGCGTCTATCCGATCCTGGCAGTCGCCAGCCGCTTCTTCTCCAGCCCCGGCTGACTGTCAGCGTGAGTATTGTACCCTCGGGTCTCTAAATTTACTCTTCCAACCCCTTCTGGCTTGGTCTACCTTAGCCTCCTCCGGGCGCCGCTGCCTGGCGCTGACCGCCCGGACCCGGACTCCTTCAGTTCGACCATTGAGGGCGAAGAGTGTTCTCTTCTTCTCGTGCGGCTGCTCGTATAGCATCACATCAGGCTCACCACGCTGCCTACAATCGGCACCTGTGGTCGATGCTTTCTCAACTCCTAGCGTCGATGCCTGATACGGAGCAAACCAGACAAGCTGTTGCCCTCTCCGCTATAGGCCTGGAGCTGGCAAGACACCAGGCAAGGGCATCTTATGACACCAATGAGGTGGCTTCCAGGCTTGCGGGGACAGCGATCTGCATTAGGCGGACGGCATGGCTCCGTCTTTCAAGGTTGTCACCCCTGGCCCGGCGTAGGGTGATGCGCTCTGCCTTCCGGGGGACCCGTCTCTTTTCCTCTAGAGCTGGGAGACTTTTGCAGGGCTATCTCCGTCTCCACGTCCTCGGGAGGCACCTCCTAGCTCTTCTCCCACTTAGGCTTCTGTGAATTAGCCAGGGTCTTCCCCTTCTGTTTCTCACCAACAGGAGGCTGGGGGTCTTGTTCCCTCAGGGTCTTTACCCCTTCCCCTCCTGGGGAAGAGGAGCTTGGTACTCACCCAGGAAGTAATGAATGGTGAAGATTGACAAGGGAAGATATGAAAATTACGTACCTACCGTAATTCTTGATCTTCTCTTGTATCTTCACCATTCATTACTTACCCCTCCCACCTTCCCCTCAGTGGCCTCCTTCTGTGGCGTCTCCCCCTCCCGTCTCGTTCCTCCCTCTTGCTGAACCTAAAAAAAAAAAAAAATAAAAAAGGGGGACATCTCTCTATCCTTGCCTTTTTCCTTAAAAGTTTCCAGGAAAATTATTTACTCTAAGATTCGTGGGCTTTTGTTGCAGGAGTGCTGGGTCGTGAGTGAGCTACACGACTATCTCACCGCCATGTTCTCAGGCGAGGCACTCCTAGGGACCTTGCCTGACTCTGTCTGTGCAGTTTGGTCCCATAATATTCTGCTAATCAATTACTAAGCCCTAGAATCAACCCCCTTTCTTTTTTCTTTTTTGCAGAGCAAGAGGAACGGGTACGGTTATTTCTTTCCCTTTTAAAACTGAGGGAACTCTCTCCGACTGCTTGAAGGCAGCCTCTGGCTTCCCAGGTCATGTTTTTCCTCGTAAGCCTGTGAGTCATACTCTGTCTTGAACCCCCCCTTTTTCAAGGGTCCTTCTGAGGACAGTGTTGCAGGAAAAGCAGTGCCAACCATGACCGGTTCTTGCCAGCTTCAAGTCTCTCCTGCCTTGTCATAGCAAGTCCGATTGAGTTCCGTTATATTTCTTACAAACTGTCTTGAAAAGCTAAGCTTTCTTTCTATACCCTTTGAGCAGCTCTTACATCCTGCCTGGGAATCAACCTTTTCCTAGCCGGGTGTCCTTCCAGAAGCAAGGCCTGCTCTCGGGCCAGGAGCCCGCAGCTAGGATCAAGGACCATGACATGTTGAGGTCAAAGACTATGCCCTCCTTAGTCTGTCTAGCGGGTTCGGTGAACCTTCTCTTCAGCACTACCAGTGGGGATTCTTGCCCCCTTATTAAATCGAGCCTTAAGCCTCTCAGCTAACTATGCTCGTTGGGCATTCTGGTCTCCTCAACATCCCATCTTCTTCTTCTCTCTTCTTCATTCTTTCTCCTTCCCTTTTCTCTCTATCTGTTCCTCCTAGAGTCGCCCCGGTAAGGAGGCCCTGCGATCCCTAGGGCAGGAATACTCTGTCTATTCTCCATCGGCTTATTCCTTTTTCAGTTTATTTTCCTTACTTTGCTATCCCTTGGCTATCTTGCCTCGCTTTCTCTTTTTTCCCACAATATAATTTTTTGCCTCTCCAGCTCACAGAACTGAGTTGGAGGAGGAGTTGGTAGCTACTAACGGCCGGCCCTCGCGCATGACGCAAGGTGTCGGTCTCGAGGGCGGCGCCGTTAGAGCTAGCTTTAAAAAAAAAAAAAAAAAAAAGCTCCCGTGGCGGGTGCGCGCCTCCGGCTTACACCCAGGAAGTAATGAATGGTGAAGATACAAGAGAAGATCAAGAATTACGGTAGGTACGTAATTTTATTTCTGGTCTCCTCGCTGATGCTTGGAGACTTGCAATGGTGGATGGTCCGAGAGAACCTGCTTCGGGGAGTTGCTTTTTTTTGTCCTTCCCCCCTCCCAGACTCTAACTACAGACGCCTCGGGTGAAGGTTGGGGAGCCCATCTAGGTCACCATCGGACCCAGGGCTCTTGGTCCAAGTTCGAACAGACTCTCCACATCATTGTGCTCAAGCTTTGGCCAGTGTTGTATGCTCTGCAAGACCTTCATCCATACATTCTTCCCAGCCACTTAGTCGTTCAGACGGACAATAGGTGCGTGGTTTGGTACATCAACAAACGGGGGAGGAAGGGGGACTCTGTCCTAACCTCTTTGCAGGAAAGCAGTGAGGGTTTGGGATTGGGCAACACAACATGACCTTCATCTCACGGCAGTTCATGTTCTGGCAGTCGACAACATCTTGGCAGACAAGCTAGGTCGCTCATCTGCTCTGGTTCATGAGTGGGAACTGGACCAAGGGGTCCTAGAAGGTATGTTCTGACTCGGGAGAAAACCACAGGTCAACCTGTTTGCATCTCCTCTAAACGCAAAGCTTTGAGACGCTCTCTCTAGACTGGAAGGACAGATTCATCTGTGCCTTTTCCCCAATTCCGCTTATCCCATGAGTCTTACAGAAACTAGCCTCAGAGGGAGCATGAATGATTCTGATTGCTCCTTTCTGGCCCAGGCAAGTTCTCTCTTCTACAGCAATACTCCGAGGATCATCCTCTTCCTCTATCACGAGGTTTGCTGTCCCAGGATCAGGGGACCCTGGTCCATCCAGGCCTCAAATCTCTTCAGCTGCATGCATGGCTCCTGTAGACTTAGCTCAGTCCCTCTTTGGGGTTTCTCCCCAAGTGACTGAGATTTTGGTGGAGGCTAGAAAACCCTCTACTAGATCTACTTACGCCATGAAGTGGAAAAGGTTCACTATCTGGGCTGCCTCTAAGGACGTGGAACCCTTTTCTTCAGTGGGGCTTCTGATGGAGTACCTACACCATCTTTTTGACCTGGGTCTTAGCCATTCTTCTCTGAAAGTCCACATGGCAGCCATCTCTGCCTATCATGTCCCCTTTGCAGACAGGACATTTGCTCAACTGGAGGTATCTAAGACTTTCCATAGAGGGGGTCCTCCATCTGAGACCTCCCATACGTACTCCTGCTCCTCCTTGGGATTTGAACTTTGTTCTCGAGAAACTTACTCTGCCTCCCTTTGAACCAGCAGCTTCTGCAGACTTGAAGTTCCTTTCATGGAAGACTCTCTTCCTGGTGGCCATTACTTCCACTCAGAGAATTTCCAAGCTCCAGGCCCTAATGTGTAAATTCCATACTTGATTTTTCACAAGGAACGTGTGGATCTGTGCACTAACCCCAAGTTTATTCCTAAGGTAGTAGCAGAGTCTACTCTGAACCTGTCCATAGAGTTACCCACCTTTTTTACGCAGTGCTCCAATCAAGGTGAGTATTTACTCCATACTATGGACGTTCACTGGATTCTGAGATACTACACTAACAGGACAAAAGATCTCAGGAAGACTGATAGTTTGTCTGCCTCAGCGGCTTGTTTAAAGAATGTGTCCGCAGCAGACGTCTCTGCTGCTGCCACTTGGACCTCCGTCCGCACCTTTACAAAACACTACAGTTTGGATATTGCCTCTCACCATAGTGCAGGCTTCGGGCTGGTTGTCCTGCAAGGTATCCTATTTTAGGCTTGCACAGCTAGAGTTTCTGCTTGGAGTAGATTTCCTCCTACACGGTGCTTCTCCTTGTTCCAAACTGCTTGGGACTCAGTCCTATATGGAATTATCTACTGCAAGAGCCCTCTCGGAGTAAGATAGCACAGTTACGTAAGAACTTACCATAACAGTAGACCTTTGAAAGAGGCTCTTGCAGTAGGTAATACCTTCCCGTCCTCCGTCCCCCTAAGCTTTTTCAGCTCCTTTTCCATGGAAGGAAATATCTACTCCTCTCTCATCTGGCCTCTTTTGGCCTGTAGCGGGAAAGAACTGGAAGGCGGGCGTCAGGGACTGCCCCTTTATTCGTCTGTCTCCTGACGTAGGGGCGGTCCCTTGCCATGACTGCTAGCTAGAAATTTTCAATGGGGTCCTGCCGACGTCTGTCCTATATGTAATTACCGATCGCAAGAGCCTGTCTCAAGATCTACTGTTACGGTAAGTTCTGCTGTAACTGTACATCTTACTCGAGACACAGCTCTTACAGCAGGTTGCACCATTAGGACTGAAGCCGCAGGCGTCGGGACCCCACGGAAAATTCCTAGCTATCTTCAGCGGGATCGCTTCGACGCCGGTCTCGCCCGACGCGCCAGGCGTGGTACATAAGGGGCAGTCCCGCCAGATTCCCCAGTTCTTTCCCGCCGACTTGCATGTCTCGCACCCTTTGATTGCTGGTTCCAGCTGCAGTAACGCGGATAAGTTCTTTCCACGGAAATTTGGATTTCTCCTAGCAAGTTTTTTCGCTGATGTCCTCTCTGACCTCCGGTCACTCCTCAAAGTGTGCTTGAGGGAAACGGATCCCCTTCAAGGATCCCCACACGGCCTGCGTCCAGTGCCTAGGCCCAGACCACGATACCCGGGCCTGCTCCTTTTGCCAGGGGTTTAACAGTCGAACCCAGATCTGACGTCAGAAGGCCCTTCAAGCTTTCTTACTGGAAGAGAAGCTAAAGACCATGTCTTCCAAGGGGGAATCCTCTGAAAAGACCCACAAGCAAGCGGAGAAACGAAAGGAGAAGGCCCCTTCCAGGTCCCTCTCTAGGGCTTCGGACTCTCGCAGCTCCGACCGCTCCCCCTCCAGGGCCAGCTCTCAGCCTCCCCCGGCTGCGGTCAGGAAGTCCTCTTCTCAGGCCAAGTCCACCAGGCCATCCTCGTCTTCGTCCTCCAGGGCCTTGGTGAAGTCTGGGGATCGCCATCATCATCATAAGTCGGGTTCCCGCCCTTCCGAACCCGAGGTCAGGTCAGCTTCTTTGCCTCCTCGCAAGACGTTGGAGCTTACTTCCTTGAAGAGACCTCAGGATCCGCGCCATGCCTCCGTCTGTCGGCCTCTCCTCATGCTTCCTGGAGCCGCCCGTAGCCAGGCGGCCGTCGCCGCTAAGCCAACTCCTCAGCGGACGCGGTAGGGGCGGCGCCCGCTCCTCCTGAGAAGAGAGCCCTGACGCCTCCGACCGACGTCAGTCAGGAGACCGTAACCGAGGAGGATCTGACGCAGCCCAAGGACCAGACGGGCGACCCGGTCTCGCTGCGACTCCCCAGGGAACCTCGCGGCTACCTGAGCCCCCTCAGGAGCAGACGCTGACCGACGACTGCCCACCGCGCCTCGGACCGTCATGCCGGGCCTTTCTTTAGCAGATGTGAAGGACCTCTTCACTTACTGGTGGGACACCATAAAGAAGGATATGGTTCCCACTTCTCTTCCTCCTCCTCCTCTTCCTCCTACACCTCCGGTTCCTGCACCCCCCCTCGCCATCGGGGTCTGCAGGCCGCTCACCTCCTCCCCGGGAATACGGAACCCCTTCCAGGGGAAGACCAGAAAAACGGAGACCTCCGTCTAAATCCTCTTCTAGGTCACCCAGCCCCAAGAGACCCAGGAGACACTGAAGATCGCCTTCGACAGAGGACACTGGATCAGAGTACTCATCATCTAGATCCCCATCTCCCTCTCCATCCCTTCTCCGACCCACGTGAGATGCCGGGTCTCCTCCGACAACCCTTCGCTCGGATATTATGAGACACATCCAAGAGAACATGGGATGGGATGCGAAGAGCTAGACCCCGAAAGGATACGCCTAGCCAAATATCTTCGCAGAAGGACCCTAAGCCTGTGGTGGTGCCACCCTTGGTTGACACTTTCATGGACATCACTAAGGCAGCGAAGCGCCCACATTCGCCTCCCGGCGATGCCGAAGCTGATCGCTTGTACAAGGCTCCTAGGAAGACCAGTACTTGACTCAGCAGCCCCAGGCCGACTCTCTGGTCATCACAGCCTCAGATGACCGGTCACAGAGACCGCATCTGAGCACTCTGCCACCTGACCCAGAGTCCAAGCAGTTGGACGCTATGGGTAGGCGCACGTATGCTTGCGCTACCTGCGCCATCAGATCCTTGAATTATTTGACCCACATGGTTCAGTTTCAGAATGCCTTGTGGGAACAGGGTCTGGAAGCGGCTGAAAAACTGCCGGAAGGTGAGCAGAAGGAGGAGATGCTTCAGCTCCTCCATACGGGTTCAGACGTGGGAACCCAAGTGTTACGAGCCGTGTACGACTCCGCAGACACATCGGCCCAAGCAGCAGCTTCTGGCGTATGCCTCCGGAGACACTCTTGGTTACACGTCTCTGGCTTTACCCCGGACGTTCAGAAGAATATCATGGACGCTCCATTCGAGGGAAGTCTTGTTTGGTAAACCTTCGGAGAAGATTATTACCAGACTTCAAGAGGCCGGAAGGCAGTGAGGTCGGTTCAGGCCATGTACGACCCAGGCTTACTTCCTTTCGAGGGAACCAAAGCCGATTTCTGGGCGGACGAGAGCAGCAGTCCCGCCTCCGTTATATAAACAGAGGGGCTCCAAGCCTGTGAGCCCTGGGGAACAGCCCGCCGCCAAAGCCAGCGATTACTAAGCTGGCCCAGCCAGCGGGACCCTCAGCCGCCAAGCCTGACTCTTTCCGGCCCCGCCTCAGGATCAACAGGAAATCATGGTCGGGGTCGAAGAACTTCCTGCCGGGATGGCAGGCTATAACCACCGACAGGTGGGTTCTTCTTGTGTCGGAAGAGGCCATTATATAGAATTCGCAGAAAAGCCACCCTCGAGGCCTCCTTTGCTCTCCCGGTATCCGGGTCGGCACAAATCTTTGATCTGGCAGGAAGTACTCGCGCTTCTGCAAAAGGGAGCGATAGAGTACGTCCCGGAGAACCAGAGAGGACAAGGATATTATTCCCACTTCTTCCTGGTTCCAAAGAAAACAGGGGACCTCCGTCCGATTCTGGACCTCAGCGACATCAACGTGTCGGTCGCCTACAAGAGATTCTGCATGGTGACTCTTCCGGGTCTTATTCCCATGTTGAAACAAGACGCCTTCTTAGCGTCTCTAGACATGCAGGACGCATACCTGCATATCCCTATAGCTCAGGCGCACAAGAGGTTCCTGCGCTCGAGTTCCTCGATCACCACCTTCAATTCCGAGCCTTCCATTCGGACTGTCATCGCACCCAGGGTCTTTACCAAGTGCATGGCAGTCTGGCAGCGCCTCTAAGGAGACAGGGCCATTATGTGTTCCCTACCTGGACGATATTGCTTCTCAGCACCGCCTCCGAGAGGCGCTGTTACTTGTGTCCAGAGCACCCAGGACCTGTTCCGATCTCTGGGCATCCTAATAACACTAGAAGTCTCTCCTGGTACCGCCTGCAGAAACTGCAGTTTATAGGTGCAGTACTGGACAACGCCTGTGGGAAGAACTCTCTTCCAGATCATATAGTGGCGGCGATCAGATCCCTCATCAGGAGTTATCGTCGGAACAAGACTGTCCTTGCCAGGTCTGTCCTTCGCTTGCTCGACACATGGCTGCGGCCATTCCTACCGGGCCCTTTCTGCAAGGCTCCACATGGTAACTCCAGTGGATGCTCAAGGCAGTGGGACCAAAGGCAAGACCACTTGCAGTATCCGTCAGGATCACGAATACCATGATTCGAGACTGGCAGTGGTGGCTAGTCCCAGGGTCGCCTCCATGGCATCCTGCTCAGAGCGCCGCCCCGGAGGTAATCCTCACCAGACGCCCCAGGTCTAGGGTGGGGGCACACCTGAACGGGTGAAGTCCCAGGGTACGTGACCCTAATGGAAGAACATTCCATATCAATGTTCTAGAGATGAGGGCGGTTCTCTCATGCCCTGCAGGCCTTTCAGTCAGTAATCCCACCGTTCTTCTGCTTCGACAGACAACAGGCGGTGATGTATTACCTCAACAAACAAGGAGGCACACTGCACCCTTTGCAGGAGGCCATGAGGGTGTGGGATTGGGTAATCGGACACGGCGCGAATTTGATCGCTGTACATGTTCCCGGGGTGGACAACACGATTGCAGATGGTCTGAGTCACTCCCAGGCCAGAGTCCACGAGTGGGAACTTCAAGAGGTAGCAGAGGATCTGTTTCTTCGATGGGGAACTCCAGAGCTAGACTGCGCCGTCCCTCTCCTGGGTGGACAGATTCCTCTACGCTTTCCCTCCTTTCCCGTTGATCCAGAGAGTTCTTCTCAAACTGCGCAGGGAGCATGCAGTTATGATCCTGGTGGCCCCGTTCTGGCCCAGGCAGATCTGGTTCCTTTGCTAATGCAGCTATCCGGGGACCCCGCTCCGTTGCCATTCAGCTCCCATCTCCTGTCTCAGGAGAAAGGTTCCCAGTCCACCGGACTTACGCTCACTGAACCTGCATGCATGGCTCCTAGAGACATAGCCATCTTGCGTCACGGGGTCCAGAAGAGGTTACAGAGTTCTTTCTGCAGCCAGAAAGCTCGTGACGGTCGCCATGAAATGGCGCCCGTTTTTGTTGTATATTCGCGAGCCGCGATTTTCCCTTTAGGTTGCCCAGTGGGGTGGTGTTGGACTACCTGCTCTCCCTCTTCCGTTCGGGTCTAGCCTGCTCCTCTATCAAGGTGCACCTTTGTGCCATCTCTGCCTACCACCTTCGGTGGGGCGACCATTATAATTAGCACCAATTAGACACCTCTCGGGAATTTCTGAGAGGGTGTTACACCTTCAGCCACCATTAAGGACCCTGTGCCTCCATGGGATTTGCTCTTTGTCCTGAAACAACTCACGCTCTCCCCCCCTTCGAACCTGCCGCGGATTGCGAGCTACGTTTTCTGTCGTGGAAAACGTTGTTTTTAGTTGTTGTTACTTCAGCGAGAAGAATTTCTGAGCTTCACGCTCTTATGTGCAAAGAGCCTTATTTAGTTTTCCACTGGGACAGAGTACCCCTGAGGGCTTAATCCTAAATTTTGCCTAAGGTGGTCTCTTCGCTCACCCTAAATCAGGACATTGACCTACCAGTCTACTTCCCGAATTACTCGAATAGGAGAGGCTCTGCTGCACACCCTGGATGTTCACTGCCGCCTGAGGTATTACCTCAACAGAACTAAACCTTTTCATAGTTCTGAGCAACTCTTAGTTTCCTTCTCTGAGAGGATGTTGGGCCAATCTGTATCCAAACAGTCCCTGTCTCGCTGGCTTGTCCAGTGTATTTCACTTTGTTATGAGCTCAAACAGAAGCCCCTCCCGGGTTCAGTCCGGGGTCATTCCACTAGGGGCGTGGCCACCTCATTTGCAGCACTCCGAAACGTCTCCACTTCTGCCATATGTGCTGCAGCCACTTGGAGCTCTGTGCATACCTTTATCAGGCATTATAGCCTAGACATCGCCTCTCGGCTTAGAGCCGGTTTCGGCCTGGCAATGCTACAGGGTCTCCTGTCCTAGATTCAGGACCTGGAATGTATTTCCTTTTTTCCTCCTCCCGGAATTTCTGGCAGCGTTACTGCTTGGGAATCTGTCCTAATGGTGTAACCTGCTGCAAGAGCTGTGTCTCGAAGTAAGATAGCACAGTTACGTAAGAACTTACCGTAACAGTAGATCTTCGAGAACAGCTCTTGCAGCAGGTACCTTCCTGCCCACCTTCCTCCTTGGAGGAGGCATGCCTTAAGCCTTTTCTAACAGGGATTTATTCTCTTATCTTCTGACGGTGGATCCTCGGTCTCCCATTCTGATGTCATCCTGCGGCCGGAAGTCTCCGGCGGGAGAACTGGGGAATCTGGCGGGACTGCCCCCTTATGTACCACGCTTGACGTCGGAGGCGGTCCCCGCTGAAGATAGATAGCTAGAATTTTTCCGTGGGGTCCTGACGCCTACCGGCTTCAGTCCTAATGGTGTAACCTGCTGCAAGAGCTGTTCTCGAAGATCTACCGTTGAGGTAAGATCTTGCGTAACTGTACTTTTTTCAAACCATTTTCAAATACAGGAAAGAAAACACCTGGAAGCAGAGGTTCAAAAACTGATTCTTGCTCAAGCAGTAGAACCAGTTCCAACTGGCTTAAAGGGAAAGGGCCTTGATTCAAGATACTTTCTTATCACAAAGAACAAGCATTTGTCAATGCCAAATGTTGATCGTGTTGGTGTGTTGAGCTTGCTCACTGCCTCTCACTCGCTCAGTCTGTTTCTCCCAGTGCTGCAGGCTGCTCTGTTGTACTGGGCTCCTGCCTGCGTTGGCACCTTGTTCTGCCCACTAAGAAATCTACAGCTGTCACAACAGCTGCGTTGAGGTGGCTCACTCCCCCTCTCTCTCGCTTTTTCTGTTTCTCCTGCCGCTGCAGGCTGCCCTTTTGTACTGGGCTCCTGCCTATGTTGGTGGCTTTTTCCGCCCACAAAGAAATCTGCAGCAGTCCCAACACAGGGCTGTTGAGCCTGCTGACTCCCCCCCACACACACACACACTTACTCGTTCCGTTTCTGCCGGCGCTGCAGGCTGGCCTTTTGTACTGGGCTCCTACCTGCGTTGCCGCCTTTTTCTGCCAACAAAGAAATCTGCTGCAGTCACGATAGTGCTCCATTGAGCTCGCTCACTCTGCCTCTGTCTCACTCACTTGTTTCTCCCGGCACTGCAGGCTGCCCTTTTGTACTGGGCTCCTGCCTGCTTTGGCACGTTTTTCTGCCCCAAAGAAATCCACAGCTGTCCCGACAGAGCTCCGTTGAGGTCGCTCACTCCCCCTGTGTCACTCACTCATTCTGTTGCTCCTGCCTCTGTTGGCGCCATTTCTGCCCACAAAGAAATCTGCAGCAGTCCCGACAAAGCTCCGTTGAGCTTGCTCGCTCCCCTTCTCTCACTCGCTCATTCCGTTTCTGCCGGCGCTGCAGGCTGCCCTTTTCTGTTGGGCTCCTACTTGCGTTGCCGCCTTCTTCTACCCACAAAGAAATTTGCAGCAATTACAATACAGCTCCGTTGAGCTCGCTCACTCCCGCTCTCTCACTCGCTCATTCTGGTTTTCCCACCACTCCAGGCTGCCATTTTGTACTGGGCCCTTGCATGCATTGCTGCCTTTTTCTTCCCACAAACAAATCTACAGCAGTCCCAACAGATCTTAGTTGAGCTCACTGACTCCCCCTCCCTCACTCGCTCATTCTGTCTGCTGCCACTACAGGCTGCCCTTTTCTACTGGGCTCCTGCCTGCGTTGCCGTCTTTTTCTGCCCACAAAGAAATCTGCAGCAGTCACAATAGAGCTCCGTTGAGGTCGCTCACTACCACTCTGTCACTTGCTCGTTCTGTTTCTTTTGACACTGCAGGCTGCGCTTTTGTACAGAGTTCCTGGCTGCGTTGGCACCTTTGTCTGTCCACAAAGAAATCCGCAGCTGTCCTGGCATAGCTCCGTTGAGGTCACTCAGTCTCTCTCTCTCTCTCTCTCTCTCACTCACACGCTCATTTTGTTTGTCCTGGCGCTGCAAGCTGCCCTTTTATATGGGGCTCCTGCCTGCATTGGCGCCTTTTTCTGCCCACAAAGACATCCGCAGCTGTCCTGATAGAGCTCCATTGCGCTCGCTCAGTCCCCCTGTCTTACTCCTCATACTGTTTCTCCCACCGCTGCAGGCTGCCCTTTTGTACTAGCCCCCTGCCTGCATTGACGCCTTTTTCTGCCAACAAACAAATCTGCAGCAGTCCTGACAGCACTCTGGTGAATTCGCTCACTCCCCCTCCCTCCCTCACTCACTCTCTTGTTCCGTTTCCCCTAGTGCTGCAGGCTGCCTTTTGTACTGGCCTCCTGCATTGGGGCTTTTTCTGCCCACAAATAAATCTGCAGCAGTTCCGACAGAGCTCAGTTGAGCTCGGTCACTCTCCACTCGCCGATCTTAATCTATCCCAAACACTGATTTCCCATAGCGACCGTGCAATTCTTCGGTAGGAGTGCAAAAACATATTTTAGCCAGGATGTGGAAAATGACAGCTGTACTGTTCATATGGAGTTGTGAAAAAATGCCACTGTTGAAAATGTGGTGCAAAAATATTACAAATTTGCGAAGTTACAAGGGTGCGTGGAAACAGTTCAACGCACACTTGTAACACCGTCATCTTATGGAGTTTCGTCACCAGATTTTTAACATAGGGATTTTAGGACCGCTGCTCATGAACACTGCCACTGTCATTGTCTTAAGTCCCAAACACTGATTTCCCACAGAGACTGCGTTATTCTGCGCCGGAACTGTGAAAACACATTTCGGTCAGGATGTGAAAAATGAAAGCTGTACTGCTCATAAGGAGGCATGAAAAAATGCCACTGTTGAAAATCTGTCATAACAATATTAGAAATCTGTGAAGTTACAAGGATGAGTGAAAAGTACGCAATGCACACTTGTAACAGTCATTTGATGGGCTATCACCAAATTTTCAACATAGGCATTTTAGGACATTTACTCATGAACAGTGTGTCTGTCATTTTCTTAATCGGTCCCGAACACTGATTTCCCACAGTGGCTGCGCTGGAAGTGCGAAAACACATTTCGGCCAGGATGTAAACAATGACAGCTGTACTGTTCTCAGAGGTGTGAAAAATGTCAGTGTTGAAAATTTGGTGTGAAAATATTGCAGATTCGCAAATTTACGAGCGTGCTTAGCAACTGCAGAACGCACGCTCGTAAAACAGTAATTTCACTGGAGGCTTTCTTTTGGTGGGGGGGCAGCAGTAGCAAACTGGCGATTGGGCACCCCCATCGGCACACAACAAAAGGGGGAGGGTATCATTATGCCGACGGGATTGGGCACCGTGTCAGCAGACAATAAAATCGGGGAGGTGTTTACCTAATGGCGACAGGGAGTGGGCTCCCCCGTCAGCAACAGAAACACGGGGGCACTGAAGCTGGGGATTGGGGCCCCCTTCGGCAAGTAAACATGGTGGGGGGCTATTATTGTTTGTGAACACGACGGCAAGCTGCCGCCATGTTCACAAACCGCATCAGTATGTGAAGATCCTGCCCTGCAATGACTGGCCGCCTCCTCATTGCAGCGGATGGCTTCGCTGCAATGGCGAGACTGCCCCTGATTGCAGCGGCTGATTTGTCTTAAGTTGGTGGCAGGGTTCCAAACTAGTGTTGGCAGCAGCGTGCCACGGCATTGGGGAAGCGGGACAAGCCTATGCAGGCTGTGGGGGCATTGGCCACAACAGTGCCATGTCTCCACAACCTACTTCTGAGAAAGCTGTCCCAATATGTTTCTTGCGCTGCGCACAATCAACATAAAATGGGGAGTGGTGGCCCATATTAGACCTCAGAGTCTTAAACAGAGATGTAACAAAGCCAAGGTTCAAAATGGTAACCTTGGCACTGATTCTGCCAACCCTCCTTAAAGGAGATTGGTTGGCATCACTGGACCTAAAAGATGCCTAATTCCACTTTCCCATAAGGAAGTCTCACAGAAATTACCTCGGGTTCAGACTCCCTTCAGGTCACTATCTATTCTCAGCACTGCTATTTGGCCTCACTTCAACACCAAGTGTGATTACAAAGTGCCTGGCAGTGGTGGTGGCACACCTTTGAAAGCAGGGTTTCGCCGTTTTTCTGTACCTAGACGATTGACTGGTAGTGGGAAAGCCCCGCCAGCATGCCAGGGAGCAGCTGCTGCTTATTCAGGAACTCCTGGAGTCTCTAGGATTCATAATAAACCAAAAGAAGTCAATTCTGCAACCCTCTCAGATATTGCAGTTTATAGGAGCTCAGCTAAATACCCTGCAGGGCAAGGCTTACCTGCCACTAGACAGGGTAAGAAGCATCCACCATCGGCGGGTTCATTTGTCATGATCAAGTCAAAAACTGCAAGACAGTTTCTTCAACTGTTGGGCCACGTGGCGGCTACCACTGGCACAGTACTAGGCTCCAGATGAGGGACATACAGTTTCACCTAAGGGCTCACTGGTGCCAGAAAAGAGACCCTCTTTCAAAATTGATTCCAGTAACAGGAACTCTACTTTCATGGTCTCGAATGGTGGACAGAAGAAAGCAACCTGAGAGAAGGGGTTCCTTTCCAACAGGAGCCCCTGTCAGTAACTCACAACAGATGCATCAGTCCTGGGGCGGGGTGCCCATCTGGGGGATCACACTACCCAAAGCACATGGTCAAGTGCAGAGTCACTCTTGCACATAAACCTGCTGGAGCTCAGAGCAGATCTTACTTCGAGATACAGCTCTTGCAACAGGTTACACCATTAGGACTGAAGCAGTCAGGCGCCAGGACCACACGGAAATTTTCTAGCTAGCAGTCTTCAGTGGGGACCGCCTCCGATGACGGTCCCACCCCCAATGTCAGGCGTAGTACATAAGGAGGTGGTCCTCCTACAATCCCCGGTTCTTTTTCCTCACGCTTACATCGCAAGCATCGCCTCTCGGTCACTTTCTAGCATGCGATCACTAGAACTACAACGTTTTTTTCTTCTCTTATCGAAATTGCATTCCTCTGATGTTCTCTCCAAACACCTCTCTGAAGGTCACCCATCAAGTGTGCCTGCAGCAAACAGATCCCCTTCAAGGATCCTCACTCTGCGTGCCTAGGCCCAGACCACGACACCAAGACCTGCTCCTTCTGCCAGGGCTTCAACAGTCGCACCAGGATCCGCTACCAGAAGGCCCTTCAGGCATTTCTTTTGGAGGAGAAACTCAAGGCCATGGATAGGGAACGTCCTCCAGGGGAGTCTTCAGGAAGACCCATAGGCACTGGGAGAAGGAAAGGCCCAGATCCCCATCGAGAGCCCTCGACTCTTGAGCTCCAGCTCGAGGTCAGACCGCCTCCCTCCAGGACCTAGTCTCAACCTCCCCGGTTCAGGTCAGATCCTCCAGCGGTTCCTCCTCCCTGCAGCCTATCAAGACTTCCAGGCCTTCGGCTTCATCCACTCCTCCTAAGGCCTCGCCCAAGTCTGGGGAGCGCCACAAGTCTTCCTCCTGTCGTCCGGACTCAGACACCAGGTCAGTGTCCCAGCCACCGTGTGGGTCGGACCCAGTCCAGCGCAAGACTAAGGAGATGACATCCCTGAAATGGACGTCGGCCCACCCGGCATCTGCCAAACACCATAGGCACTCCCAGGAGCCGGCTACAGTGAGACACCTGTGCTGGCCAAGCATTGCCCCAGGGCGTTGGCGGAGACCCGACGTCGGCTATCCCAGAGGGAGGACCGCGACACCATCGCCTACCGACGCCTGTCGGAAGGCATCATCGAGGAGGATACCACACAGCCCGAGTATCGAACGGTCGAGCTCCCCAGGGACCCGGACGTCCGCCCCCGGCGACAGGCCACCGGTACCCGGCCAGTCGGGCCTGAATCTGGCAGAGGTGAAGAAGCTCTTCACCTTCTGGTGGGACACCATCAGAAAGGATGTGGTCGCCACACACCCTCCTCCCGCTCCGGCTACTCCTTCAACGCCTGTGCCCCCTCTGCCATCCAGGGGGTCCGTAGGATGGTCGCCGAACCCCAAGGAGCCAACATCTCTTCCTAGGGGCAGATCATCGGATAGAAGACCTCCTCAAGATCCACATCAGGGTCCCCCAGCCCCAAGAGACCCAGGCGACGCCTGTATACCTCGTCTGGAGGACTCCACATCTGACACCCCCAGGCGTTCCAGATCTCCTTCTCCCATCAGTGTCCCTCCCCAGACCCACGCGATGATCCCTCGTTCACTGAGATCATGAGGCATGTCCAGGAGAACTTGGGGTAGGATGCTGAAGAACTAGACCCGGGAGACAACGCCTTGCCCGCTACCTTCGGCAGAAAGACCCAAAGCCTGTGGTAGTCCCACCCTTGGTGGACACCTTCACGGACGTCACCAAGGCTGCGTGGAAGCGTCCACATTCGACCCCGGCAGTGCCGAAGAAGGCTGACCGCCTGTACAAGGCCCCGAGGGAGGACCAGTACCTGGCGAGCCATCCTCTGGCCAATTCCCTGGTCATCACGGCCTCACATGACCAGTCTGAGACCTCAACACTTGAACACACAGCCACCGGATGCGGAATCCAAACAGTTGGATGTCCTGGGTAGGCGCCGCGTCCAGCGGCCGCGACCCTGCGCCATCAGGTCTTTAAACTACCTCACCCACATGGTTCAATTCCAGAACGCATTGTGGGAACACAGACAGAACCCGTTGAAAAGATGCCTGATGGTGGTCAAAGGAGGAGCTTTTAAATATTCTCCGTACAGGTTCAGACGTGGGGACCCAGGTGCTCAGAGCTGCAGCCTCAGGCGTGTCTCTGGAGATGCTCTTGGCTCTGTCTCCGGTTTTACCCCGGACGTCCAGAAGAATATCATGGACATTCCGTACTATGGTGAAGTCCTGTTTGGTGAAGCCTCTGAGAAGGTGATCGCCAAACTTCAGGATGCAGAGAAGGCAGTTGGATCTGTTCAGGCTATGTATAGATCTCGACTTAATTCCTTTCGTAGGAACCAGAGTCGTTTTCGTGGCCGAACACTAAAGCAACAACCGCGTTCCGGCCAACAGCAAAGGGGCTCCTTTACCCGAAAAGCCCAGCTTAAGTCATCCTCAGGCAGAGGCCGAGTTGCAAAGCCGGCCCAACCTGCGGAATCTAACACTGCCACAGCATGACTCCTTCCCGGCCCCCGCCCCTCCTCAGGATCAACGGGAAATGAAGGTCGGGGGTCACAGCACATGTCACCTGCCAGGGTGGAGGTCGATCACCACCGGCAGGTGGGTGCTGCAATTAGTCGAAAGAGGCCACTATATAGAATTCGTAGGCAGCCCACCTACAAGGCCTCCTCTGCTTTCCTGCTACTCGGGTCAGCATGCCCTGCTTATACAGCAGGAAGTGCTCGCGCTTCTGGAGAAGGAAGCCTTGGAGCACATTCCAGAGAACCAGAGAGGGTTGGGCTATTATTCGCACTTCTTCCTGGTTGCAAAGAAAACGGGACCTCCGTCCAATTCTGGACCTCAGCAACCTCAATTTTTCGGTCATCTACAAACGCTTCCACATGGTGACCCTTCCAGGTCTGATACCCATGCTGAAGCGGGACACCTTTTTGGCGTCATTAGACATGCAGGATGCCTACCTGCACATTCCAATTGCTCAAGCGCACAGGAGGTTTCCTGCGCTTCGAGTTTCAGAGCCATCATTATCGGTTCAGAGTGCTTCCTCGACTGTCATCGGCACCTCGCATCTTCAATGGCATGCATGGCAGTTGTAGTGGCATCTCATGGAGAAAGGCTACTACGTGTTCCCGTACCTGGATGACTGGCTTCTCATGGCTTCCTCCAGGGAAGCACTGATGGCCATTCACAGTACCCAGATTCTTTTTCAGTCACTGGGTATTCTCATCAACCACGAGAAGTCTCTCCTGGTACCGTCCCAGAAACTACAGTTTGTAGGGACATGGATATGTTGTTCAATCCACACTTATTGGCAGGTTCCTTGCCGCTTTAAATCTTGCCGGAAGGTCTTCAAGCTGGCTCCCCCCACCCACCCGGGTGGTAAAACTCTCGGCTCCGCCCCATGACGCCAGATCTTCCTTACCGCTTGGAAGCTCAGGTTCCCTCCTTAGCGCTCTGCATTTGACTGGATCCTAACTCTTCGGTTCGTCCGAAATTGGTTTTGAAGTTTTTCTAAACTTCGGTCTTCATCTTCCCTCGTGGCTGCAATGGACAAATCTATTCCCGGCTTTCGGAGGTGCCCTTGCGGGCAGAAAATGTCCAGGATGGATCCGCACTCCACATGCGTCTACTGCCTAGGCCACGACCCGCAGGCCTGTAAGTTGTGCCGCTCTTTCTCAGCCAACGTCCTGGATGATCGTGATGCCCGATTGAAGCTCGGGTGCCCCGAGAAACATTTCCCGCTGGTAAAATCAAAAGAGGCTCGTTGGACAGTGTCTGCGGCAGCTGGCTCGGCTCAGCAGCTCGAGCAGATGATCGCCCTCGAGGAGGAGGCGGCCCAGGCCGCATCTTCCTCCTTCTCGGCCGCGGCATTTATCCCGCTCTGAGTTCCTCGTATATGGCTTCGTTCAAGGAGTTTTGTCAGTCCCTTTCCACGAAAGGAGAGGGGCCATCAGGACATTCTTCTCGGCCCAAGAAGGAGTCGAAGGGTAAGTCCCACCGTCTGCGTTCGTGGGAGTGGAAGAGGTCTTCTTCCCTGGACAGCTGACCGTCTACTTCGGTCGAAGTTGCGGCTCAAGCCGTTGGCTTCTCTGTGTCCCCGTCAGGCCAGTCTTCCAAGACTCCCGTCGACGCAGTCGAGATGTTTCTCGATCCATTAGACGGGCTGTCGACTGGTGAAGCAGACAACCCACCTTCACCGGTTCCCCCAGTGGAGACCGAGGATCTGCCTGCGCCTTTGGGACCGTAGTCCCCGGTTAAAGTGCCCGAGCCGAGGGAAGAGCGAGTGTTCCCCGCCCCTTCCCAGACCCGCCCTCGGTCCCCTGAGGGTCTCGGTCTTCATCTCGGTCAAGCCGTTCCTGCCAACATCGGCGGTCTCCATACCGATGTAAGCAGCGACACCGTTCCTCCTCGTCCTCTTCCTTGGATGAGGGGAGGCTTCGGCGTAAATTACGTCGGCGCTACGAGGAACTTATGTGGCAGCAGTTGCTGTTGTCCGGGTCTAAGCCGACTCCGGTCCAGACCCCGGGTATCAAGTGGCTGTCGCCCGAATGACCGAAGCAACCACTCGCCTCAGTTGAGTTGCTCGTTCAAGGGCCGGTTGCTCGGCCAAAACCAGCTACTCCACCAACTATGGTGGAACCTCCGCCTCCACAACCAAAGTCTGGGGCACCGACCAAGGATTCTCGGTCGGGTCACGGCCTGCCCCTCAGGTTGTCGGTCACCCTCACTCCCGACCGTCCTCGGCAGGTGGAGGGTGGCTCAGGGCCGAGGCAGCTTTTCGCAGACTTTGAATCAGACGACGACTCCTGCCTGTTCTCCAGGGAAGTCGACCTGGAGTCCTCCGGGGGCCAGTCATTGGACGATAGACCATCGTCATCCTTGGGTCTGCTTCGACTCATCTGAGTCTACCGGGATGCAGCTCGAGCCCGTGTCCAAACGGGCCAAGTATCCTCTGACGGAGATACTGGACCGAGGGGATTCCCCCACGGAGGTCTTTCCGGTGGCTGAGGCCATTGTCGGCCCAGCCTTGGAGCTTTGGCAGCGGCCTGCTTCCTGTCCTGCGCCCTCGGCCAGGAAGTATGCGGTCCCTACTGGCTCTTTGCCCGGTTTCTCTGAGCACCCCTCTGCCAAGGGGTTAGTCACCAACAGCGTTTTCCGGCGTTCTGATGACGCTCGGGATGTGGATAAGCCACCCGACAGGGTCCAAAAAGCTGGACTTTGCCAGGCGCGAGGTGTACGCTGCATCCTCCCTCAGCCTCCGACAGGCTAGCTCGGCCGTGCTGATGGCACACTTCTCCCACGCCCTCTTGGGCTCCCTGGATGAGGTTGTCCCTCATCTCCCAACCGACCTGCAGACCACGGTCCGCCAGGTGCGGAACCAGGGTAGAGCGGTGGCCAAGCAGCAGCTTCATACTGCTCTGGACATAGGTGATTCCTGTGCCAGGTCACTAGCGGCAGCGGTGGCCATGCGCCGCAGGGCGTGGCTGAGGATATCCACCTTCACTGCGGATATCCAGCACAAGTTGGCGGATGTCCTCTTCTTGGGGACTGACCTCTTCGGCCCTGGAGTGGAGGGACACCTCCAGCAGATAGATAAGTCCAATGCCACCCTGGACTCTGTCACCTCCGCCCAGAGGGACAAAGGCCGCCATCAGCAACAGCAGAAGTCCTTTCATCCTTCGGCCTCTGTAGCTCGACCGGCCCAGCAGCACCAGCAAACAGGGCCAGCAGGCTCGCGCTTGGCATTCCAAACCCAAGCCGGCGGCGGCCTCCAACAGGAAGCAAGGAGGTAAAGGCCCAGGAGGTCCCTTGTCCGGTTTCTCCTCCAAGCCTGCCCAGTGACAGGTTGAGGGGTGCCGTCCCCAGCCTCGTCACTCTCCCCCCCCGGTGGGGAGACGACTCTGCCACTTCCTTTCCGCCTGGTCCGCTATCACCACGGACCACTGGGTGTTGGAGGTGGTAGGAAAAGACCTGCCTCTGGAGTTCGAGCAGGCTCCAGCCTTTCGAGTGGTCGCCCCTCGGAAGGGCCACGGGGTCTACAGTCTCGCTGTCAGCCCGCCAAGCCGATATTGCCCTGCTCCTTGAAAAAGAGGTGATCAGGAAGGTGGCGGTTCCTCCTCCAGACCCTGGGTTTGTGTCCAGGTATTTCCTGGTCCCAAAACGGACGTGGGGCTGGCGCCCCATTCTCGACCTGCACGACCTGAACAGGTTCCTAAGGTCTCAGACCTTCAGGATGGTCACTCTGGCTCAGATAATCCCATCCTTGGAACGAGGCATGTGGTTCTGTTCCCTGGACCTCCAGGATGCATTCTTTCACGTCCCAATCCATCTGTCTCATCAGAGATTCCTCCGCTCCAGAGCGGAGGGATCCCTTTACGAGTTCCGGGCCATGCCCTTCGGCCTCTCCCTAGCTCCCAGGGTCTTCACCAAATGCATGGCAGTGGTGACAGCATTCCTGCGGCGCCTAAGGGTTCGGGTGTACCCCTACCTGGACGACTGGCTGATTGCAGCCCCCTCCAGAGCGGAGGCAGAGCGGTCCAGAGATCTGGCCCTCCAGGTTTGCTCTCAAGTCGGCCTCCTCATCAACGAGGCCAAGTCTGAACTCGTGCGAAGCAGGTGATACTTCTTCATTGGGGCAGAGCTGGACCTCTTCGAGCCAGAGTTTGCTCCCAGCGGACAGGGCCAGGGTCTTTCCTCCTTTGCCCAATCATTTCTGGTTGGGCAATCGCATCCTCCCGGGACTCCTGGGGCTCATGGTGGCCTGCACCAGCGTGGTCCGTTGGGCGCGTTGTTGCATGCGTCCCCTTCAGTGGGACTGGCCAGCCAGTGATCCTGGCGCTGCGATCCGTTGACTAGCCCGTGACAGTGACCCAGGAGATGTGGAACGCCGCCAATGGTGGATCGCCCGCACATCTGCAGGAGGGCATCCCTATTGTCCGCCCCTGAGCCGACAGTCCTCTGTCGACCGATGCATCTCTGATGGGTTTGGGTGCCCATCTGGGGGAGTCCTGATGCCATATCAACCTGCTGGAGCTCTGAGCAGTCCGCCTAGCTTTCACCACCTTCGCTCTGTTTCTACGGGGTCAAGTGGTTCAGGTCCAGACGGACATTACCACGACCATGTACTGTCTGAACCGCCAGGGCGGGACACGCTCCATGCTGTTATGCAAGGAAGCTCTCCGTATATGGTCCCTCGTGCGCAGCCTGGAGGCAGATCTCCTAGCCATTCACGTAGCAGGAGCCTCCAACACCCTGGCCGATGCCCTAAGCCGGATAGGGACTGTGTCTCACGAGTGGTCTCTCCTGCCGGAGGTCGTACAAGATTTGTTCTCCCACTGGGGCATGCCTCAGGTGGATCTGTTTGCCTCCAGGGGGAATGCGAAGCTGAGTCTGTTCCATGCCCGCCCCCGTCAGCAGGGCTCACTGCAGGGGGATGCCTTCTCGAGGCCATGGACCCTGGGCCTCTTCTATGCCTTTCCCCCATTTCCCTTGATCCACAAAGTGCTTCTCAAGGCGAGGAGGGGCATGGCGCAGGTGATTCTGGTAGCCTCAGACTGGCCCTGCCTCAGTTCTGGTATCCAGATCTCTCAGCCTCAGCGCCAGGCTCCTCGGTAGCTTCCAGCCCTCCGGACCTTATCTCCGCCAACCAGGGAAGGTATTCCATCCGGACCTTCAATCCCTGCACCTGACTGCCTGTCTCCTGAGCGGCTAGAGTTCCAGGCCTGGTCTTTCCAACGAGGTCCTCAACGCCGTTGAGGCGTCGCCTGCAAGGAGTCGACTAGGAATGCTACACCTTCAAATGGAAGAGATACTCCATTTGGTGTCGGGGGAAGGGCTTGGACCCTTCCGCCTGTCACTTGTCAAGCATTCTGGACTACCTGTGGTCCCTTTCTCAGCAAGGACTTCGGTCGACGACTCTTAAGGTGCACCTGGCAGCCATCTCTGCTTATCGGGCGCGGACCGGGAAGCAGTCGGTGGCGCAGGAGAAGGTAGTTGGCCACTTTTTCAAAGGCTTTGATCAGATTTCCCCTCCGATGCGTGAACCTCCACCTCCATGGGATCTACTGCTGGTATTGGCCAAGCTCATGGGCAAGCCATTCGAACCGATGCACAGGTGCGTTATTTCCTACCTGTCGTGGAAGACCGCCTTCTTGGTGGCTATCACGTGCCAGCCAGAAGGATGGGAGAGCTCCAGGCGCTTTCCATCGAGTCTCCTTATCTGGTCTTCCACAGGGTCAAGGTTGTCCTGGCGCCTCACCGGAATTCCTTCGGAAGGTGGTGTCGGAGTTTCACCTAACCAGATGTTGACTCTGCCGGTGTTCTACCCCAGTCACACTCTGGAGGCTCTAATATAGACTCCATACCTTGACCCTAGACGAGCCGCTTATTATAAGGAGCGGATGGCTGAAGTTCAGGAGAGGTTCGCAGCTGTTTGTCACCTCACGCTGAAGCCACACCTGCAGACCTGCAGCCAAGCAGACGATAGCAGGTGGGTCACCTTCTGCATAGAGCTCTGCTATAGGTTTGGTGGGCATGGAGCCTCCCAGAGGGATAAGAGCTTATTCTACCCGCTATACCTTACATCAGTAGCTGCTTCCAGGGATGTCCCTATCCAGGATATCTGCTGGGCTGCTACCTGAAGTTGGCACATACTTTATTACCCACTACCACATCGACCTTGAGTCACGCCCTGATGCTGGTTTTGGGGCCTCTGTTCTCCAGTCTCTATTTCCCAGGTAAGTATCGGAAGGCGCTTGCCTCCTCCTCCTGAAGAACTGCTAGAGTTCCAATAAGTGTGGATTGAACAACATATCCATGTCCCTAGAAATACAGGTTTCACCTGTAACAGGAGTTCTAGGAATGGTATGTGATGTTCATCCACACGACCCACCCACCTCCCCAGCTTCAACGATAACCTGGCTTCCAGCGGCTAGATCTGGCATCATGGGTGGAGCGAGTTTTACCACCGGGTGGGTGGGAGGAACCAGCTTGAAGACCATCCGCAAGATTTAAAGCGGCAAGGAACCTGCCAATAAGTGTGGGTGAACAACATATACCATTCCTAGAACTCCTGTTACAGGTGAATAACCGCTGTATTTAAGTTTGATGGTGTTTTTCTCACAAAAAAAAAAGTTAATTTCACATTTGAACTGAGGAGTTCCAGTTGTAACTGTTCTCGGCTTCTGGAACCGATCGTTGTTTTTTTTATTTAAACCGACCACAAAAATCTTTTTTTTTTTTTTCCAGTTTTGAGTCCTGTTTTCATCATGGATAAACCTAAAAGAACAGAGGTCCTACAGGTTTTAAAAACTGTGTTAAATATGCAAAGGTATTTGCAAGAGCTGATAAACTTGACCTTTGTCCGCTTGTCTCTGTATTTTAGCATTTCAGTGAAGATTGTGACATTTGCAAGTCTTTCCTTGAAAAACTGTGAGAAGCTCAGGGAGACACTTAAGAGAAGACTTGAGGGGTCCTGGTCTGACAAGTCCACCACTCAAAAAATGTGGCAATTCCTTCAGAGCCTCCAAATCCACTCCTGATATGGGTGAGGGCTCTAGTAAGAGAAGCAATCAGCGGGTTGACTCTCCGGTGCCTGCCAAGAAACTTAGAAAACTAAGCACACTGACACCCCACTGAAACGCCCAAGAGGTCCCTCAGGTGCCTATACATACACCCTCTCCCGCTGATATCGCACACTTCTGACTTTGTTACAGGTGCTGCAGGGCCTGCTGCTGCTACCCCTGGTGCCTGTTTCCACTATGGATGGTGAAGCGGAGGAGGAAGGAAGGATAGAGCCTGAGGTGTCACCTGAGCAAAATTTAGGTTCCCCTCCTAGGTCTTCAGAGGATTTTTCTTCCTATTTTTCTTTTATCAAGAAAATGGTGGAAACACTGGACCTCCAGACAATTGAGAAGGTACAGAATTAAGAAGAGGTTCAATATATGGAACTAATGGGGTTAACACCCTCAAAACGACTTCTCCTTCCTCTGTATAAATTTGAGAAGACATTCTGGAAATTTTAAAAGCTTCTCAGACTGTCACACCCATTGATTTAAAAAAAAAAAAAAAGTGTGACAAAAAGTACCAACTGGAGAGACCTGGTGCTGAGTGTTTATTCAGCCACCCAGATCATCAGGGCATTGTGCAGCAGGCAGCCTGTGAGAAGGCCAAAACCCCCTTGTCTTCTCCTCCACCTGAAAAAGACTCCAGAAAGGTGGACAGTATGGCTAAGAGAGGGTACTTCTCAGCATCCCTTGCTATCAGGCAGGCCTCTTATCGGGCCAATGCTGCTCTCTGCCAAAAGGCTTTATGGCAGTCTGTGGTGGATAATGCAGAGGCAAATCCCTTTCTCACTGTTTGACTTACTAGAAACAGCCAAATTGGGTTTAGAGGCTTCCAAATACCAATTCCAGATGGCGGCAGCCACAAATGACACTGCGGCCAGATGGTTGGCTGGTATTAGTCATGAGAAGGTTTGCCTGGCTGAGGGCTACTAACCTCACCCAGGACACTCAAAACAAAGCAATGGATTTCCCAGTTGAGGGCCATTCCCCGTTTGGTGTACAAACCGAAGCCTACATGAAGAAAAGTAGACTAATGCAAAGCTGCTTTCAGAAGTAATTCCACCAGTGATGAACCTTCTTCCTCCACTTCTTCTAGAGAGGTAGGGCAGGTCTACCTTTGAAGACCTTTTCTTTCAAGTGCAGGCTGCTCCACAGACACAGGTACCAACCCCAGCAGGCAGGTTTCTGGGGCCAGGGGCAGAAGAGGCCCCCATAGAGGGTCCCATTCTACCCAACCTCAGCAAAGCAGAATCCTCTGACTCTTTCCCTTCAGGCTGCATCTCCACATCCAGTAGGGGCAGGCTTTCCCACTATTTCCTGGACTGGTCAAGTATCAACATCAGACAAGTGGGTCATGGTCTCTCCTTTGCTTCAAGTCCTCTCCTCTCTAAGGGTTAAACGTTTTGCATCAGTTTCTCCATCACTAAGAGAACTGCTTGAAGCAGGAGGTAAAACACTGTATTGATAAAAGCAGTTGAGTCCTGTTCCATTCAATCAAAGAGGGCAGTTCTACTCCAGGTACTTCCTAACAAACAAAAAAGACTGAGAGTGGCAGCCTATACTAGACCTCAGATGTCTAAACAAATATTTTGTCAAACCCAAATTCAAAATGGTAACAATGGCAATAATTCTGCCAACACTACAAAAAGGGGACTAGTTGGCCTCTCTGGATCTAAGCGATGCATACTTTTCACATCCTGTCAGGAGAAGCACACAGAGCGTACCTCGGGTACACTGGCCACTACCGAGTTCTCAACACTTCCTTTCTTAACCTTAACTGTGCACCAAGAGTGTTCACAAAGTGCATAGCAATAGTAGTGGCACATCTCAGAAAACTGGGTGTCAGTTTTTTCCTCATCTGGACTAGCTGATTTGTAGGAAAATCCCAGTGTCAGAACACTTACTGCTAGCTCATAGTGTTCTCCTCCTCCTGGGATTTCTTCTAAATCTAAAGAAACTGTTCTCACCCCAGTCCAAGTATTGCAGTTCATAGGGCAGAACTCATTACAATTCTGGGAAAGGCCTTCCTTCCTTTGGAAAGGGTACAGGTTATCCAGCTTCTAGCAACTCATTTTGTTTTGGGCAGGCCAAAACCAGCAACTCACTTTTTATAGCTGCTGGGCACATGGCTGCAGGAACAAGCCCAGTCATGGGTGCCAGATATCAAATGAGGGACATTCAAGTTTCACCTCAGGGCCCATTGTCCCAGAGTCTAGATCCACTCTTAGTGACTGATCCCTGTAACAAAAAGCTTTTCTACAGGCCCTACAATGGTGGAAGGATCCAGAAAACCTAAGGGAAGGCATTCCTTTTCTACAAAAACCTCCTTCCTTGGTGCTCACAACAGATGCCTCCCTCCTGGGATGGGGTGCCCTCCTGGGGGACCACACAGTCCACGGGTCTTGGAGTGCTGCAAAGTCACTTCTGCACATAAATCTCTTGGAGTTGAGAGCAGTGTACCTGGCCATTCAGGCTTTGTTCCATCTCATAAGGAGAAAGTGGTCTCCAGGTCAGAACAGACAATACCACCATGATGTACTATATCAACAAACAAGGAGGGACAGGATCCACTTCACTATGTGTACAGAGGCAATGAAAATATGGAGCCTGATTTTCTCATAAATGCCTCACTACAAAAGCAATTCATCTGCCAGGGAAGGACAATACACTGGCAGATGCCTTCAGCAGGATAAACCAGGCCCATCATGAATGGGGATTGAAACAGCTAAGTAGTGCAAGTTCTATTCAGGCCGGTGGGGAACCCCAGAGTTAGATCTTTTTGCTTTCTTCTAGGATCACCATTTGCCCCTTAGGTTCTAGGAGCATGGATATGTTGTTCATCCACACTCTTTGGCATGTCCCTTTCCACTTTAAATCCAAGTGGAAGTCTTCAAGCTGGCTCCTCCCACACACCTGGGTGGTATATACCTCGGCTCCGCCCCATGATGCCAGATCTTCCTTTCCGCTGGAAGATTCCGTTGCCTACCTCGTGCTGTAACGTTTTGTAGGTCCTTGCTCTCAAACCTTCGGTTTTGCTGAAAATTCACATTGTTGCATTAACGATCCAAGTTTGCATCTTCGATCATGGAAGATGAATCTTCCCCAGATTTTGCCAGTGGCCCGTGTGGCCAGAAGATGTCTCATACCGATCCCCACTCCACTTGGGTGTGCGCTTGGTGTCTGCCCGACACCTCGTCGTGCAGCATTTGTCCTTTCATCCCAACGTTCTCAACGGCCGTCTCTCATGCCTAAAGCTGGGGAGGCGGAGAAGAGAACCTCGGTGAAATCCAAGGAGGCCGGTGGGCGGTTTCCATGGCTGTGGGATCTGTTGAGCAATTGAAACACATGCAAGCATTTGAGGAGCAGGCAGCTCGCGCGGGAATCTTCCTGAGCTCTTTTGTTCCACTCAACCTGGGCTCCACCTTCTTGGGTTCCTTCAGGAGTTGTGCCGTCTTTCCATACCAAGGGAGGCGCCTGCGGGCTCGCTCCTTCGATTCCATAGCGGGAGAAGGATCCGAGATCATCTTTGTCTCACGAAGATGGTCCTGGGACGAAACAGGTCTCAGTCCCAGGAGCATGCGGTCTTGCTTCTTGGCCTGAGCTTTTCGGACTGCTGTCCAGCCAGCCAACTGAGGATTTGATAGATGGCGGGAAACTGTCCTGGACCCTTTGTTGACTACTCCGGTCTTTGTTTTCCCCGATGAGGAGCCTGCTGGAGTCACCGGCCCTGCTGGTGTCTGATCGACCGACAAGCCGAGGAAGAGCCATAAGCTCTCTAAGAAGAGGAGGCCATCGGTCGTCCTCATCCTCCTCCCGGATGAGAGGCTCTGCCAGAAACTCCGGCCTCAGAGGACCTCATGTGGCAGCAGCTAATTCTGTCGGGCATAAGCCTACTACGGTTTCCACCCGGCCATTACTTGGCTTCACCTCCCAGGTAAGCAGACTCCTTCGGAGCTGTTCAAATCTGTGCCCCAGCCCGTGGAGCCCGCAAGACCCCTGTACGTCCCAAAATGGTCTCTCCGCCTATTGTGGTGGAACCATTGCCCAAGCAGCCTGTGGAAGGGGCTCCTTCCAAGCAAGATGGACCAGACACCGGGCTCCCCCAGCCATTGTCTGTCACGGTCACCCCAGACCACCCTCGGCAAGTCAAGGGTGACATGGGCGGTAGGCCGTTGTATCCGGATTCGGATGTCACTGGTCTACATTCACATCCAGGGGATGATGAATCGACCGTTGACCTAGGGATGGAGGAAGGTCCCTCGTCCTTTCAAGGTATTCTCCACCTCATCTCGGAGTCTACAGGGATGCCCCTGGAGCCAATCCAGAAAAAGGCGGAGTTCCCTTACGGATATCCTTAAGAGAGGGGATACACAGAGGCCTTTCCTGTGGCCGAGGCCATTGTTGGACCGGCCCTAGAACTCTGGCAACGTTCTGCCTCTTGTCCAGCTCCATCTGCCCGCATGTCCCGCAAGTATGCGGTGCCCATGGGGTCCCTTGTGGGGTTTACAGAGCACCCTTCAGCCGAGAGCCTCGTGACCGCCTCAGAGTTCAGGTGTACTGGCAGTTCTGCCGACACAAACCGACCACCTGATAGAGTCCAAGCTTTTGGACCATTCAACCAGGAAGGTCTATGCAGCTTCCTGCTTGGGCATTCATCAGGCAAGTTCAACTGTCATCATGGCACACTTCTCCCACGCCCTCCTGGGGTCGCTGGATGAAATACTTCCACATCTCCACACAGACATGCAGACCACGGTCAAGCAGGTCCAGAATATGGGCCGATCTGTTGCCAAACAGCAGCTCCAGACTGCCCTAGACCTTGGGGATTCTTGTGCCCGTTCAATGGCTGCCGCAGTCTCCTCTTGTTGCAGGGCTTGGCTGAGGCTCTCCTCCTTCCTGGTGGATACCCAGAATAAATTGGCTGACGTGCCTTTCCTTGGGACCGACTTGTTCAGCCTGAGTGGACGGTCACCTTCAGCCATCGAGCAGTCCAATGCCACCTTGGGCGTTATCTCTACAAAGGTTCTTCGGGCAAGAACCAGCAGAGGAAAAGAAAAAGCCTTTTCAGCATTCTGCCCGTGCAACTCATGATCCTCCTTCCATGGTGGACAGCAGCGAGCCTCAAGCTTGGCCCTCGGCCCAAGCAGGATATCTATCAGGCCCGTAAAGGAGGCGGAGGTTCAGGTCCTGGATCATCCTCCTCCAAGCCTGCTCAGTGACGGTGGGGGCTCCAACCCCACTCCTGTCATGCCAGCTTTGGGTCCTTCCATGGGGCCGGCTCTGCCACTTTCTTTCCGCCTGGTCCATTATCACCATGGACAGGTGGGTTCTAGAAGTAATCAGTCAGGGACTGCCTCTGGAATTCAAGCAGTACCCTCCAAGCTGAGCCTGTGCCCTCGGGAGGAATGAGTATCCCTCAGACCCAGTCAGCTCTGAGACTCGCGCTCAGCTCCTCCTTAAGGCAGTAGCACCAGTGGCAGATCCTCCAGCTGACCCAGGCTTTGTTTCCAGGTACTTCCTGGTGCCCAATATCTCAGGTCACACACGTTTCAGATGGTCACTCTGTCCCAGATCATACCATCCTTGGAGCGAAACATGTGGTTCTGTTCACTGGATCTGTAGGGACGTGTTCTTTCACGTCCCAATTCATCCATCCCATCAGTGGTTCCTCCATTTTCAGGGTCAAAGGGACCCTGTACAAGTTCCGAGCCATGCCGTTCGACCTGTACCTTGACCCCTTGGGTCTTCCCAAATGCATTGCAGTGGCGGCCCATTGCGGGCGGGATTTGTACTACTCAACTATTGGCTTCTAGCAGGATCCACCCGACAGGTGGTGGAGAGGTCCAGGGACCTGGCCCTCCAGACCTGCTCCCGACTCTGCCTCCTGAGCAACGAGGCCAAGTCGGAACTCGTGCCATCTTGGGTGATGGGCTTCATCTGGGCAGAGCTCAACTCTTGTCAAGCCAGAGCTCAGCTCCCAGCGGATAGGGTGGAGGCACTTTCCTCCTTTGCCCAATCATTTCTGGTTGGGCACTTGCACCTTGCCAGGACATTCTGTGCCACATGGTGGCGTGCACCTCTGTGGTCAGTTGGGCCTGGTTTCGCATGTGCCCCCTCCAGTGGGAGCTGGGCCGCCCAGTGGACTCGATGCCACGGTCATTTCGACCAGCTGGTCACTGTGACCCAGAAGATGTGGGACGCTTTACAATGGTGGACCTCCCCAGTCCGGTTGCAGGAAGGGATCCCGTTTGTCCGCCCCAAGCCGACGGTTGTCCTTACGACCGATGCCTCTCTTATGGGTTGGGGAGCCCACATGGGGGATGAAAGGGAGTCCTGATGCCGCATCAACCTGTTGGAGCTTAGAGCAGTCAGACTGGCACAGTTAGCACAAGCTCCTCAGCTCCCGGGGTCGAGTGGTTCAAATCCAGACTGACAATAACTACCATGTACTCGCTACTGTGCAAGGAGGCACCAATCTGGACCCTGTGGAGACGGTTGGAGGCAGATTTCAAACATGAAGTCTTGCTATATTATGACAATTGCGGCGAGTCCCCATCTTCGAACTGCTCCGGAGGTGAAATAGTTAACTTTCCATGCAGGCATGGAACTTTGAGCGTGAGCTCGGTTAGGAAGCTCTGTCTGTTGTGCTTCAAACATAAACTGTCAGATTCTTTACTCCGCCTCACTGAACAGTCGCTCCAGAGATTTCTCCTTCTGCTCGGTTCATTTTGTCGGTTTAAAAGTGTTATTTTGTCGGTTTTTCAATTGAAATTTAACTGAAATTAAACCGCAACCGGTGGTTCAAGCTCTGTCTGTGGTAACGTAAGTAATAGGTAGGTTTTACATTGAAATTTCTGTGTGGAACTTGTACACATTTATCGGTTCGGTTTGAACCGATCAGGTTGTTTGCAAATTACTAGTCCTTTTTGAAGTCACGGTTCCAGTTCTTATCGGTTCTAAAAAAAAAAAAACGATTTCATTACAGTTTTTCCATGACCCGTCTAACACAGTTAGGAACCGATAAAGGTGTCTTGCTTGGCGGATTGCCATAAGCGGGCAAATTTGGTTAGGCTGGCATCATGTCACAGAAACCCAAAAGAAAACCGGACCCACTGGGTTTCAACACTGTAGTGTTTGTGGGAAGCTTTGCTAAGGCTGACCCACACACCGCATGTGTCTATTGTATGTGGTTTTACCACCTCAATGCAGACTGCCAGATTTGTAAGAATTTCCCTGCTGCCACCATAGAAAAGAGAGTTGGTAGGCTCGGGGAAAGGGAGGCCAAAAAGTCCGCCGACCCGGATGGCCAGCCGGGTTCGGTACCAACCGAACCAGAGGGAGTGCCCTCTGACCAGGGCAATACTTCCTTGGGCAAACGAAGAGCCGGTTCTGAGGAGCCGGTTCCAGCAAAAAGGACTAGAAAGTTAACTAGCGTAGAGCCAAAAGTTCTCTCCCCAACTGCTGAAGAAATAGCTAAAGCAATTCAAATTGTCCAGTCTCTCTCGGCCAGTTCCACCGGTTCAAGATTATGATTTTGATTTTTATGAATCGGAGGAGGGGGAAGAGGAATATGAGGAGAGTGAATATGGTCTTGAAGATCTGGATGTGCCCATTGAACCGGACATCTCTCCAGATAGACCCTTAGGGGTTTCTTCTCCCAGGCTTTCTGAGTCCCCTTCTCATTTCATGTTTTATAAAAAAATTAAAAAAAAAAAAAAAAAACGTTGCTGAGACTCTCCAGCTCCCTGTTGAGGAAGCTGTTGATGACAAAGAGGAGCCTGATTATGTAGAAATGATGGATATTCCAGAGTCTAGAGACTGTCTATTCTTTTGCATAAATCTTTTGGAAACCGTAAAAGTTTTAAAAACTCTTCACTATATCTCCTGTGGAAAGAGGATGGACAAGAGGTATGCCTTATCGAGGCTCCGACACTGATTTCTCACTCAACAATTTGCAGCCATGTGTGGTAGTGCAGGCTGCAGCCTGTGACAAAGCTAATAATATTCCCCAGCTTCACACTCCCCTGAGAAGGACTCCCAGGAAGATTGATGCTATGGCAAAGAAACAATACATGGCAGCATCTTTGGGATTCAGACAGGCAAATTATATGGCTTATGCTGCTAGGTACCAGAAATCCAGATGAGATACTGTGCTGGCTCTAGCAAAACAAGTCCCTGACCAGCTTGCCAGGAAGCTGGAACAGGTGGCTATGGATGGTATTGAGGCATCCAAGGTGCAATTTCATGCTGCAGTGGACTCTAATGATGTTTCATCAAGAGTCATAGCTACATCGGTGGCACTTCGCAGGATGGCTTGGCTCAAATGTACTACTCTGTCTCAGGATACCCAGTCTAAGGCCATGGATTTTCCTGTTGTGGGCAAGTCTCTGTTTGGGGAGCAAACAGAGAATTATGTGAAAATGGATGAATATGGGACCACCTATAGGAGTGCACAGGCCAAGGAAGGAGAGCCACCCTCAAGCAGCCTCCTCAAAGGCAGGGCAGAGCCTTTCATAGGCCCCTTTACCAAACCAAGCTTCCTCTTCGCCTATGTGCCCAGAGGGGGCTCTTAGAGGAGAGGCAGACTGGGTACAAAAGCAGGCCTGCTTCACCCTCAGCCCAAAGCCCCTGCCAAGCAGGCACCCTGATGGGGTTGCCAGGGCCGATTCTTCTCTACCTGTAGGAGCAGGCTGGCTTACTTTGTCCAGGACTGGAGGTCTTTAACATCAGACAAGTGGGTCCTGGAAGTAGTAACAAGGGACTGGTTCTCGGCTTCAAAAATTTCCAAAGCTGAGAACCAGATCTTTTCCACCTGCAACTCCATCAGAGGCACTCGCCCTAGAGGCAGAGGTCTCTACCCTCCTAGCTCTCAGAGCCGTGGAAAGGGTTCCTCCCCTACACCAGGGCAAAGGTTTGTATTCCAGGTACTTCCTTACCCCCAAAAAAGTCAGGAGAATGGCAGCCCATCCTGGATCTCCGATACTTAAACAAGCGCCTTTTAAAACCAAAGTTCAAAATGGTGACTCTGGGTGTCCTACCCTCTCTAAGGCCAGGGGACTGTTGCTTCCTGGACCTCAAGGATCCTACTTCCATATTTCCATCAGAAGCTCCCATCGAAAGTACCTCAAGTTCGAGCTGCCCTCAGGCCACTACCAGTTCAGAGCAATGCCCTCGGCCTCACTTCTGCTCCAAGGGTATTCACCAAATGCCTGGCAGTAGCAGTTGCCTACCTAAGAAGGCAAAGATTGCCATCTTTCCCTACCTGGACGATTGGCTCTTAGTAGGCCAGTCCCCAGACCAGGTCAATTTTACATCTTCAGGATAACGCAGCAACTGCTTACCTCTCTAGGTTTCCTTCTGAATCTCTGTCAGTTCTAGAGCCTGTCCAGCTTCTCACCTTCATAGGCGCAGAACTGAACACACAGGAAGCCAGGGTCTTCCTTCCTCTGGACAGGGCAAAGACCTTAGTCTCCCTAGCCTCCTCATTCACCCTGCAGGTCTCTCGACCAGCAAGGCATTTTCTGCAGCTCCTAGGACACATGGCTGCTTCCACAGCAGTTGTGCAGGGAGCAAGATTTCAGATGAGGGACATCCAGTTCCATTTGAGGGCTTTTTGGTCTCAAAGAAAGGATCCTCTTACCAAGTTGATCCCAGTAACTCGAACCCTGATCCAAGCCTGCAGTGGTGGCAGGATCAGAGCAACCTGAGACAAGGGTTCCTTTTGTCCACTCAGCCTCATTCCTTAATCCTTACTAAGATGCATCCCTCCTGGGTTGGGGAGCTCACAGGCGACCTCACCACCCAGGGTCTGTGAGCTCCCAGGAATCTCTGCTCCACATCAACCTGTTGGAGCTCAGCAGTTTTCCTAGCACTTCAAGTTTTCAGATCTGTTCAGAACAAGATTGTACAGGTCAGAACAGACACCACTACAATGTGGTACATCAACAAGCAAGGGGCTTCGGTCTCGACCTTGTGCAGGCGATGAGTTGTGGTCTCTGGCTCACTCCTGAACACCTCCCCTACGGCAGTCCACCTCCCAGGCAAGGACAATGTCCTGGCAGATGCTCTCAGCAGGATTTGTCAGAACCATCACGGTCACTGGATCCCCTGGCCTTGGGAGTAGTATTTGCCAAGATGGATCTTTTGCAGCCCCAGACAATCACCACTTCCTCTTTTTGCTGCAGGCCCCAGTCTTGGGCTCAGTCCCTCTGGATGTCTGCCCTCAGTTGGGAAGGAACTTCTCTATGCCTTCCCTCCCTTCCCTCTCCTGTTCAAAGTGCTAGTCAAAATCGGATCCCAATCCTGCAAAGTCATCCTGATAGCTCAGATTGGATCAGACAACCCTAGTATCACTCCTACTGTCCTTAGTCCATCCTCCCTGTGCCTTCCAGGAATCACAATCTGTTAACCTGTGCCAGGGACAGGTTTGGTATCTGAATCTCAAATCTCTCAATCTCAAGGCTTGGTTCTTCAAGTACACCTTTCCCAAGGTGTAAGGATACATTGAAGTCCTCTAGGAAGCCTTCCACCAGGGCTACTTACAATTCCAAATGGAAAAGGTTTTTCCATATGGTGCTCGGAAAGAGCATATTTCTCCAGACTCAGTTGATCTACCCACAGTCCTGGATTATGGTCCATCTGAATTCTTTGGGCTGAGACCAGCTACCCTGAAGTGCATTTGGCAGCTGTCTGCTTTTATTTCAGCAGGTAAATCCTCTTCTCTTTCAGCTCATCCTGTATTTTCCAAGTTTGTTAAGGATTGCTTCCACCAATCCTCCTTTCAGGGATCACTGCCCTGCCTGGGAATCTTAATGTTTGCATTGCTCAGCTCATGCAACCCCCTTCAAGCCTTTGTCTTCTGCTGAGCTTAAATCGTGACTTGGAAGATGTGTTTCTGGTAGCCATCACCTCTGTCAGGCGCGCCAGTGAATTACAAGCATTGTCAGTGGGCTGGATTTTGTCTCCTTTCACAAAGATAAGGTGGTCCTCCGGACTAACGGAAGTTCCTACATAAGGTGGTTTCAGATTTCCACCTTAATCAATCTGTTTCTCTTCCAGTGTACTTCACTGACCACTCCTCCTCTGGTGGAGAGGCTGCACTGCCCTAGATGTGAGAGGCCCTAGTTACTACATAGGCGTACCAAGGGTCACAGGTTTGACTCCTCCAGCTGTTCCTCACTTATGGCGAGGTTGGTAAAGGGAAGCCAGCCACTAAAAGATCCATTGCCAGGTGGATTGTCTCTTGTATCCAATTCTGCTACAAGAAGTTGGGTAAAGTTCCCCCCTCAGGCCTGAGGGCTCACTCTACCAGAGGTTCAGCTGCTTCTCTGGCTGCTGCCAGACATATCCCTATTCTAGAGAGATGTCAAGCAGCTACCTGGAAAACAGTTCACACTATTACTAAGCATTACTCCCTGGACATCCAGGCTAGGAGTGATGCTCGTTTTACACAGCTGTCCTTCAGAGCCTATTTCCTAAAGTAGGTTCTGTCCCTCCTCCATAGAAGTACTGCTGTGTAGTCTGCAGTGTCATAATATAGCAAGACTTCATGTTTTGAAGAAAAAATTACTCACCTTAGTAATGTTGTTTCTTCTAATGAGTCTTGCTATATTATCACCCCTCCTGCCCCTCCAGAACCTCTGTTTTGGGATGTGGGTGGGCTTTACAGTGTTAGCACTTCATTTATGCCCATCTTGTTGTTTTACACCTCTCTTTCGGGTGAATTGGTGTTGTGTTTTCATTTTTGGGTCTCCTGACTTGAGTCTTTGTTTGAGACCAGGAAATATGTGTTTAAGTTAGTAGCCAGTTGGCTAGTGTAGGTTTACAGCTTCCACACAGAACCTTAGTGAGTTTTAGCTCGTAAAGATCTGACAGTTTTGTTTGAAGCACAACAGACAGAGCTTCCTAACCGAGCTCGCGCTCAAAGTTCCATGCCTGCATGGAAAGTTAACTATTTCACCTCCGGAGCAGTTCGAAGATGGGGACTCACTGCAATTATCATAATATAGCAAGACTCCATTAGAAGAAACAACATTACTAAGGTGAGTAATTTTTTTCTTCATAGCCATCCATGTGGCAGGAGCCTCAAACCATCTGGCGGATGCTCTCAGCCATTAGGCCAGACATCCCACGATTAGGGTCTCCATCCAGAGGCAGCTTACAGCCTGTTCTCCCGTTGAGTCAAACCAATGGTGGACCTGTTTGCCTCCAGGGAACACACCAAGCTGAGGCTGTTTCATGCCCTCCCCCCTCAGCAGGGCTCGCTGTAGGGGGATGCCTTCTCAAGGCCATAGACGCCAGGTCTCCTCTACGCCTTCTCTCTATTTCCCTTGATCCACAAGCTGCTTCTCAAGGTGAGGAGGGACGAGGCAAAGGTGATCCTGGTAGCTCCAGACTGGCTGTGCCAGGTTTGGTTTCCAGATCTCCTCAGTCTCAACTGCAGGCACATGGAGCGGCTTTTCACATGTCCAGACCTGATATCACTCAATCAGCTGAAGGTATTCAATCCAAACTTTTAATTCCTGCACCTCACATCCTGGTATCTGAGCGGGTAGAGTTCCAGGCTTTGGGTCTTTCTGAAGATGTCTACACCGTGGTAGAGGCATCCAGAACGGAACTGACCAGGAAATGTTATGCCTTCGAGTGGAAAAGGTTTTCCATTTGGTGTCTGGGCAAGGGCCTGGACCCTTTGTCCTGTTCAGCGGCTAACATTCTTGACTACCTTTGGTCTCTCTCCAAAGGGGGGTCTCCGGTCATCGACCATTAGGGTGCACCTGGCAGCCATCTCTGTTTACCAAGCATGGACCGGTCAGCTGATTTTGGCGCAGGAGACAGTGGTCAGGTATTTTTCAAAGGCCTGGATCACATATACCTTCTGGTGCGTGAACCTCCATCTCCATGGTGTCTACTGCTGGTACTGGCAAAGCTCCTGGGCAAGCCATTTGAACCAATGCACAAGTGTGAGCTTGTCACACTTGTCGTGGAAGACTGTCTTCCTGGTGGCCATCACATCTGCTAGGACAGAGGACCTCCTGGTGCTTTTTGTGGACTCCCCTTATCTGGTCTTCCACAGGGACAAGGTTGTCCTACGCCCCACCCAAATTTCCTTCCGAAGGTGGTGTCAGAGTTTCACCTTAACCAGGTGTTGACTCTGCCAGTATACTACCCTAATTACACCTTGGAGGCAGAGTACAGGCTCCATACTTTGGATCTGAGACATGCTCTTTCGTATTACAAGGAGAGGACAGCAGAAATTCGGGGAGAGGTTTGCCAGCTGTTTGTCACCTACGCTGAAGCCGCTTATGGCAGACCTGCAGCAAAACTGACTATTGCAAGATGGATTACATCATGCGTAGGTCTGTGTTATAAGTTGGGCAAGGTGCCTCCCAGAGGGATAGGAGCTCATTCTACCCACCATACTGCTGCATCGGTGGCTGCTTCCGGTGACATCCCTACCCAGGAAATCTCTCAAGTTGCTACCTGGAAGTCAGCAAACACCTTCATCACCCACTACCACATCGACTTTGAGTCACGCTGGGATGCTGGCTTGGGAGCCTCAGCTCGCCAATCTCTGTTCCTAAGTAGGGGTGTCTTGCCTTGCCTCCCTCCTCCTGGAGAACTGCTAGGAGTCTGCCAAAGAGTGTGGTTTGAACAACATCTCCACGCTCCTAGAACAGGTTACTCATCTGTAACAGTAGTTCTAGAAGTGGTATATGTTCATCTACACGACCCACCTGACCTCCCCCGCTGCGGACGCACACAACCTGGCTTCCAGCGGGCTAAGATCTGGTGTCATGGGGTGGAGCCGAGGTATATACCACTTGGATGGGAAGAGCCAGCCTGAAGACTTTCGGTTGGATTTAAAGTGGAAAGGGACATGCCAAAGAGTGTGGATGAACAACATATACAGCTCCTGGAGAGGGTACAGAGGAGGGCAACTAAGATGATATGAGGGCTAGGGGATTTGACGTATGAGGACAGACTTGAGGAACTCTGCCTGTTTTCATTGGAGGAGAGGAGAGACGGGGGGACAGGATTGAGGTCTTCAAGTACCTCAAGGGAATAAATAGGGTAAACATGGAGGGGATCTTTAGACTAAAGCAGGGGGTTTTCACCAGAGGGCATGGTTTGAAGTTGGAAGGTAGAAGGGTGAGGGGGGGAAAAGAGGAGGAGGTTTTTCACTGAGAGGGTGGTGGACCCTTGGAATGCACTGCCTGGCGAGCTGGTTCAGAGATCCACAGTAGAGGGCTTCAAGAGGGTGGGACATACACAGAAAGTGGTTGTATCAGATGATGGCCTGTCCCTGGGGGTGAGGATGAATGATAGGGGTTTCTGGAGCACAAGGGATGGGAGGGCCTCGACACCCAACTAAGGATCTGAGGTTCGAGCAGACTCAATGAACCGTAAGACCTAATCTGCTGGCAAATAGTATGTTGGTATATACAGCGCCTAGAACTACTGTTACAGTAGAGTAACCTGTTTTGCTCCTGGATCTTCAGGATCGTTCTTTCACGTCCCTATCCAGCTCTGTCATGCAGTTTCCTCCGTTTGCAAGCAGAAGGATCCTCTGAGTTCCAGGCCATACCATTGACCTCTCCTCTGCCCCAGGGTCTTCACCAGTGTATTGCAGTGGTGCCAGCTTACCTGAGGTGCTGAGGGGTCCGGGTTTACCCCTACCTGGACAACTGGCTGATCACCGGTCCCTCTAGGCAGGAGGTCTAGTAGTTCAGGGTCCTGGCCCTCCAGACCAGAGTCTCCCTTGGTCTCCTGGTCAACGTGGCCAAGTTGGAACGCGTGCCTTCGCAGATGATCAACTTCATTGGAGCTGAACATGTCCCTTGCAGAGCCAGGGCTCAACTCCCACGGACAGGGTGGTGGCTCTCTCCTCCATTGCCCAATCATTTTGGGTTGGGAAATTGCGCCCTGCTCGGGACTTCCTTCGCTTGCTGGGCAAAATGGCGACTTGCACCAACGTGGTCCATTGGGTCTGCTGAAGAATCGCCCCTGCAGCGAGAGCTGGCCAGCCAGTGGTCTCAGCGCAAGGATCACTTGGACTCTGGATGTGGGACGCCATACAGTGGTGGTTAGTTCCAGTGCATCTGGAGGAAGGGATCCCATTTGTCCGTCCAGAGCCAATGGTCATCCTGACGACCGATACCTCTCACAGGCTGGGGTGTTCTGGACCCTTGAGGAGTCCCAATGCCACATCATCCTGCTGGAGCTCCAGGCAGGTTGGCTGACGCTGACTGCATTTGCTCCACACATTTGGAGTCAGGTGGTCAAGTCCAGCGGACAACATCACGACCATGCACTACCTCAACAAGCAGGGTGGGGGCCTCCTTGCCCTTGTGCAGGAAGCTATCAAGTGGACCCATGTGCTCAGCCTGGGGTGGATCTCCTGACCATGTGGCAGAAGTCTCCAATCAGCTGGGTGGGCGGGCGTCTCACGAGTCATCTCTTCAGCCAGAGAGTTCAGTTTGTTCTCTCAGTGGAGCACCCTCAGGTGGACCTGTTCGCCTCCAGGAGAATGCAAAGCTGAGGCTGTTTTGTCGTCGTTGTCCCCAGGGAACAAAATGCAATGTGATGTGTTCTCAAGGTTCTGGACCCCAGGCCCCTTCAGTGCCTTTCCTCCAATTCGTTTGATCCACAAGGTGCTTCTCAAGGCCAGGAGGGACAAGGCACATGTGATCCTGGTGGCTCCTGACTAGCCACGCCAGTTTTGGTACCCCGATCTCCTCAACCTCAGCAGCCATTTTCACCCTCATTTCAAGCCGTTTTCGTCTCTTAATCCACCCAACCACCACCACCTCTAAACCAAGATCTTACTTCAAGAGGGTTCCTGCAGTAGGTCATAACATGTTGGACTCGCCCCATGGTGTCTGGACCGCACGGCAGACTTTTCCAGCAATGCCTGACGGGGGACCGCCCAACCGACATCACATGATGAATATCGGCGTGACCCTATATAGTGGGCAGTCCCCACGCTCGCCTTCTAATTCTTTCTCGACGTCAATCTGCACAGTTCCTCATGATAAACGTTGCTCAGTCAAAAGCCATTTTCACCTTCATTTCAAGCCGTTTTAGTCTCTTAATTAGATTTCATTTATGTCTTCTCCACCACTGACAGCGAAGACGAAGTGCGGCCCACAGATCCCTCATAAGGACCGTCACCATTGATGTCTCTCCTGCCTGGGCCTGAACCACGACACTGTGGCCTGCCCTGATTGCAAACCTTTCAATCAGGCCACCTGCAAATAGAGACAGCAGGCTTTAGAGGCCCATCTTTTGAAGACCAGAATGGCCTCTCTAGAGAGAAGGATGGAAAAATTGAGGGACACTGCTTCTTCCCCTTCTTCTGAGTCTAAGAAGAAAAGAAAGCATTAGGGCGCCTGGAGTTGGGATCAAGTGGGTTTCAGTAAGCCGTTCCCTGCCATTGTGGTAGTACAGGCCGCACCTGGGACTTCCCAGGTCCCACTACTGCTTTCCTTCGATTTTCTACTGATAAGTCTGCCCCGGCTCCTCTGGGGCCTACATGGCTGTAGCTAAGTCGGGTCCCCAGGATCAGACCAGGACCTCGTGACTTTTTTTATTATTATTTACTTTATTTTAGTCCCACACAGCGTCTGTAATTTCAACCTGGTCACTGTCCCTCTGTCCTCCACTCCCATATAGTCGCTTCTCCCGTTCGCACCCCACCCCAGGCGGGAGGCCTGTTTTGGTCAGGTCAAGGAGCCTGCCTGGGAGGAGTGAGTGGAGGAGCAGCAAAGGGGCTTCAAGAGGATGCTGGTAGTAGTGTTTTCCCCCGTTTTTCTTGGTGGTGGGGCGTGCAATGCGACCAACATCACGCACCCCCAGGGACATCCAGGCGTTGGCTACTTGTGGTGCCACCAGCCTTAGTCGAGGCCCTTCAACCTAGGTTTGTTCACGAACCTGGGTTGCTGGCGTCATAGCGGAAATCCAACCTCTGCGGGCGGCGCTGGACCACATGGCTTTGACCAATAAGCCGGTCAAGGGTCCTTCCCTCCTCTGCTTGTCTCTTTCATCTGTTAAGCCTGTAGTCTCCAACGACCAACCAGATTTTGCTCACCCATCTGGGGCTGACTCCACCTCACGCGATGTCTGGTCGAGCACGCCAATGGCCATCGGCCAACCCTCCCCTCAGGCTCCTCCTGGGTGGGATCCTTTTGCTCCACCTCCCCTGGTGGAACCTCCGACCCCAGTGGTCACGTCTGGTACAGAGGAGGTAGCGGGACCCCTGGAGGTGGTACTTTCTTCTCCCACCCCAATTATGATGTCCCAGGTTCCCTCAAGGGACACCAGGCTCTGGGCTCCGGCGCCAGACCTCAATGTTCAGAGGACCCTGACCCTATTCATCCATCACCTGACCTGCCAATGGCACTGCCGTTAGGCACTCCTTCATCGGCTCCACCCCTTCTGACGTCAGGTATATGGTCCGACCCCCTCCCATCAGGGCAGTCGCGTCTGACCCCGATTAAGTTATAATGTAGCGCGGACTCAGCGCCACACTCAGACAACTGCAGGTCTGACAATAGCCCCTCTCGACGTCGGGTATCCTGACACAGGACATTGTCCCTGGCCCGTTTCAACCACACATTTTCCATCAAGGATATCTTCCCCCAGGGCAGACGTCAGCCCATCCATCGTCTGGCCCAACGCTGGATTTTTGTACCCCATTCAGTTTTTTCGGGTATCATCCTTCTGGTTATCCCCATTATCAGGGCTACCCTCATCATTATCAGGGGTCGGGCGCACCCTTTTATCATTATCCACCCACCCATGCGCCTCACCCTCCTCCTGCCCCACAAGATTTCCAGTCTCTAATTCAATCCTGGTGGAAGGTGGCTAAGTCTGAGCTGGTTTCGGATTTGGAGAAGCATCTACTGGCCCCGGTAGTCACCCTTCCCCCTTGTTCCCTGTCTCCTGTCAGTTCTGTCCATTTGACTACGCATATGTCCGGGACCATGCCTCAGGAGGTTACTCTTCCGGACTTAGGAACCCCTGAGGATCATGGCTCCGGACTCTGAGGAGGATTTCTTGGATTATTCTTGGATCAGCATTCCTCCATGGCCAAGGGCAAGAATCTCCCAAATCTCCCCAGAGGACCCATCTTTCAGAGTTGTTGCGTGTTATCCTGCAGATCAATGGCTGGAATACCGAGGAACAATACCCAAAAGGAAACGTCTCAAAACACTTGGATTTAGAGACTGTTTCTCCTTTTCTAACACCAGTAATACTCTGGTATTCATAACTTCTGCAGTGTCCTTTAAGACTAAGCTGCCGGAGAGATGGAATGCTATGCAAATGATAGAATCTTTGTAAGTGCTGATTTTCAAACATTCTCTAACCAACTGCCTTGGTTCTAAACCTTCAGATTTCTTTCTCCACCTGTCAAGACCAGAAGCCTGGAGTAAGTCCTAGCACGTTAAATTTCATAAAATACATAAATATTTTTATCCTTTTATTACACTGCTCTAACTAGTGTTAGTTATGAAACTGTTGTTTTAGTTTAAAATTCTTTGTTTTCTCGGTTTCTCCCAGTTTGGTATAACCCGTGGGGAACCGGGCTTTCTTTAGTGCTTTGGGTTCCTGACTAAGGAAGTCCGTTAGTTCTTTAAATTTAAAGTTTTCTGTTTTATTTGAACCGTTAATTCTGGTTGGTTCGGTTCTAATAAGTTTTCTCTGTTCAGGAACCGACCGTTAATGCTAAATAAAGTTTTAAAACCTTTCTTATTTAGCATTATTTACAAATCCTGTTTTCCTCTCAGAATGTCTGGAAACCCGAAAAGAATAGCGGTGAACCGGTTTTAAACCATGTACTGATTGTGGTGAGATTTTTGCTAAAACAAGCGCACGCTTTGTATGGCATGTCTGAGTTTTGAACATTTTAAAACAGACTGTGATATTTGTAAAACTTCCAGAAAAACTCTGGAAATCGTCTAGAAAGGCTAAAGAAAGAGATCTGTTTCAAAGGGCCCCTCTGGCTCTGATCGGCCGACACCCTCTATGCCTGTGGGTGAAACCACATCAGTTTCAACTATTGTAACTGCCACCCCTGAGATAGATACTCGAGCAGTTTCAAAGAGGTTTGCTGAACCAGCTGACTCTCCGGTTCCCTCAAAGTCTAAAAAGACTTAAACACACAGAACCCCCTGCTGATAAGCCTTTGGGGACTTTTGTACCTGCGATAAAAATGCCAAGTGCAGAAGAGATTGCACAGGCCTTCTGTGTGATCCAGGCTTTACAAGGGCTGACTACCCCTTTGCCTCAGACACCAGCCAGACAGATTGGCTGCTCTTCTTAGTCTTCTGTTTATGAGCAAGAAGAGTACCTGGAGCGTTGATGAGGAGAAGGAAGGGATCCCATCGAACCGGAGGTTTCTCCTGAACAGGAATTTGGTTCTCCTCCTCTTAGGGCATCAGATGACTTTTCCTCTTGCTTCACTTTTATAAGAAAAATGGTAGATGCCTTACACGCCATACAAGTGAAGTTACTGAGGATGAAGAAGTAGTAGAGTATATGGAAATGATGGAGTTAGCACCCACCAAAACTGCTTCTCCTATTAATAAGTTCTTTAAGAAAAGAGGCCTTCAAGATATTGTAAACTCCTAATACTGGCCCACCTCTGGATAAGAGGTTGGACAAAAAGTACCAAATGGAAGGCAGGCGCAGAATTTGTATTCTCTCACCCAGACCACCAAGAAGTACTGCAAGTGGCTGCCTGTGACAAGGCAAGGGTCCCACTAGTCTCCCATCCTCCAGACTAGGATTCGAGGAAAATGGATAGCATGACCAGGAAAGGCTCCCTCTTGGTTTCCTTGGCTATCAGACAGGCCAGTTTCCAGGCTTATGCTGCACAATGCCAGAAATCACACTGGCAGTTGGTGCTTGCCGTGTCTGAAAGGTACAATCTCCTGTTTCAGCTGACTTAGCTGAAACAGCTAGTTCAGGGACATGGATATCTTGTTCATCCACACTGTCTGGCAGGTTCCTTGCCGCTTTAAATCTTGCCCAAAGGTCTTCAAGCTGGCTCCTCCTCCCACCCACCCAGGTGGTAAAACTATCGGCTTCGCCCCATGATGCTAGATCTTCCTTACCACTTGGAAGCTCAGGTTCCCTCCTTAATGCTGTGCATGACAGACTGGATCCTAACTCTTCAGTTCGTCCGATACTCGTTTAAAATTCTCAAGACTTGGTCTTCCTTTTCCCTCAGCGGCTGCGATGGACCGTCGACTCGGTTTTGGCGGTGCCCTTGTGGGAGAAGATGCCTGGCCTAGAACACAACACGCCAGGCCTCACGAGTCTTGCTGTTCGTTCTCGTAGCGTCTTGGAGGACTGCGCTGCGGTTGAAGCTTGGGCGGCCCGAGCGCTACCCGCGCCCGGTAAAGTTGAAGAGGGCCCGTTGGGCAAGTTACATGACTAGCTCGGCTGAGCAGCTCTAGCAGATGATCGCCGTCAAGGAGGAGGCGGGCCAGGCCGCATCTTCCTTCTTCTCGGTCATGGCATTTATCCTGCTCTCTTTGGGTACCTCATATTCTGCTTCGTTCAAGGAGCTTTTCCATTCCCTTTCCATGAAGGGAGAGGGGGCCATCGGGACATTCCTCTCGGTCCAAAAAGAAGGATCCCAAGGTTATGTCCCATCGTCGGCGTTCGTGGGAGCGGGAGAGGTCCCCTTCCCCGGACAGCCGACCGTCTACTTCGGTCAAGGTTGCGGCTAAGGCTGCTGGCTTCACGGCGTCCCCATCAGGTCAGCCGGCCGAGACAGCCGACGACGCGGTCGAGATTTTTCTCAACCCGTCTGACGGATTGTCGACTGGTGAAACAGACAACCTCCTTCGCGGTTCCCGGTGAAACCAAGGGTTGCCTGCGCCATTGGTGCAGCAGTCCCCAGTTAAGGCATCGAGCGAGGGGGAATGGGTGTCCCGGCTCCTCCCAGGCCACCCTCGGACACACGAGGATCTCGGTGGCGGTCTCTGTCTTGGCACCGAGGTGGCGGCAGCGCCGCTCATCTCGTCTTCCTCCTCTGATGAGGAGGCTCGGTGCAAGTGCGTCGGCCCTACGAGGAGCTGATGTGGCAGCAGTTACTTTCTCCAGGACTGAGTCGACACCGACTCCTTCCCGGCCATTAAGTGGCTGTCACCTGAGCAGCTGAAACAGCCTCTCTCTGCAGTCGAGATGCCCAAGCCTGGGCCGGTTGTTCGGCTGAAACCTGCTGCCCCACCTATTGTGGTGGAACCTCCGCCTCCACAACCGAAATGGGGGGCACCGACCAAGGGCTCTCTGTCGAGTCAAGGCCTGCCCCACAGGTTGTCTGTCACCCTCACTACCGACCGTCCTCTGCACGTGGAGGGTGGCTCAAGCCCTAGGCAGCTCTTCGCGGACTCCTCTGAGTCAAACTCCTCCCTATGCTCCAGGCAGGTTGACCTGGAGTTCTCCAGGGGCCAGTCATTGGGCGAAGCCCATCGTCCTTTATGGGTCTGCCTGGTTCATCTCGAGTTCACGGGATGCAGCTCGAGCCCATTTCCAAGCAGGCCGTATCCCCTGATGGAGATACTGGACCAGTGGATCACCCGGAGGCCTTTCCTGTGGCTGAGGCCATTGTCGGCCCAGCCTCGGAGCTTTGGCAGCGGCCTGCTTCCCGTCCTGCGCCCTCGGCCAGGAAGTGTGCGGTCCCTACCGGCTCTTTGCCCAGGTTTTCGGAGCACCCCTCTGCCGAGGGGTTGGTCACCGACAGTGTTTTCCGGTGTTCTGGGAACGCTAGGGACGTGGACAAGCCCCCTGACATGGAGGCCAAAAAGCTGGACTACGCCGGGCGCAAAGTGTACGCTGTGTCCTCCCTTGGCCTCCAACAGGCCAGCTCGGCCATGCTGATGGCACACTTCTCCCACACCCTCTTGGGCTCCCTGGATGAGGTGATCCCTCATCTCCCGGCCGACCTCCAGACCACAGTCTGGCAGGTCCGGGACCAGGGTAGGGCAGTGGCGAAGCAGCAGCTCCAAACAGCTCTGGACATAGGGGACTCCTGTGCCAGATCAGTTGCGGCCGCAGTGGCCATGCGCCGCAGAGCATGCTGAGGATATCCACCTTCACGGCGGATGTCCCCTTTTGAGGACAGACCTCTTGACTGGGTGGAAGGTCACCTCAGCGGATCGAGAAGTCAATGCCACCCTGGACTCTGTCACCTCCGCTCAGAAGGACAAGGCCGCCATCATCAGCAGCACAAGCCTTTTGTCCTTCTGTGGCATGTCGACCCACCAGCATCAGGGCCAGCAGGCTCGCTCTTGGCATCCCAAACCCAAGCCGCGGCTTCCTCCATCAGGAAGCGGGAGGTAAAGCCCAGGAGGTCCCTCGGCCATTCCCTCCTCCAAGCCTGCCCAGTGACGGGTTGAGGGTGTCGCCCCAGCCTGCGTCACTCCCCAGGTTCCCCGTGGGGGACTGCTCCCTACTTCCTTTCCGCCTGGTCTGCTAACACCACAGATCGCTGGGTGTTGGAGATGGTAGGAAAGGGCCTGCCTCTGGAGTTCGAGCAGACCCCACCGTTTGAGCCGTCGCCCTCGGAGAGCCACAGGGTCTGCAGCCTCGCAGTTGGCCCGCCGAGCCGATATTGCCCTGCTCCTCAAAAAAGAGGTGATCAGGAAGGTGGCGGATCCTCCTCCAGACCCAGGGTTTGTGTCCAGGTATTTTCTGGTCCCAAAACGGACGGAGGGCTGGTACCCCATTCTCGACCTGCACGACCTGAACAGGTTCCCTAAGGTCTTGTACCTTTAGGATGGTCACTCTGGCTCAGATGATCCCATCCTTGGAGCGAGCGTGTGGTTCTGTTCCCTGGACCTCCAGGACACGTTCTTTCACGTTCCAATCCGTTCGTCTCATCAGAGATTCTTCCGCTTCAGAGTGGAGGGATCCCTTTTCGAGTTCCGGGCCATGCCCTTCGGCCTCTCCCTAGCTCCCAGGGTCTTCACCAAATGCATGGCAGTGGTGACAGCATTCCTGCGGCGCTGAAGGGTCTGGGTGTACCCCTACCTGGACGACTGGCTGATTGCAGCTCCCTCCAGAGCGAAGGTGGAGCGGTCCAGAGATCTGGCCCTCAGATTTGCTCTCAGATTGGCCTCCTCAGCAATGACTCAAGTCAGAACTTGTGCGAAGGCAGGTGATACATTTCATCGGGGCAGGCTCGACTCTCTTCGAGCAGAGCAGCTCCTGGCGGACAGGGCCGAGTTCTTTCCTCCTTTGCCCAATCATTTCGGGTTGGGCAATCGTGCCCTGCCCGGGACTTCCTGGGTCTCATGGAGGCCTGCACCAGCGTGGTCCCCTTCAATGGGGACTTGCCAGCCAGTGGTCACAGCCTTCGATCCATTGAATCAGCTAGTGACAGTGACCCAGGGGATGTGGAACGCTTTCCAGTGGTGGACCGTTCCGGCACATCTGCAGGAGGGCATCCCATTTGTCTGCCCCGAGCCAATGGTCTCTTTATCGACCGATGCCTCTCAGATGGGTTGGAGTGCCCATCTGGGGGAGCACAGTGCACACGGCCTCCGGTCCCCTCAGGAGTCCTGATGCCACATCAACCTGCTGGAGCTTCGAGTGGTTCATCTAGCCCTCACCAACCTCGCTCTGTTTCTACAGGGTCAAGTGGTTCAGGTCCAGACGGACAATACCACGACCATGAACTACCTAAACCGCCAGGGCGGGACACGCTCCATGCCTCTGTGCAGGGAAGCTCTCCACATTTGGTCTCTCGTGCGCAGCCTGGAGGCGGATCTCCTCGCCATTCACGTGGCAGGGCCTCCAACACCCTGGCCGATGCCCTAAGCTGGATGGGGCTGCGTCTCTAAGGTGGACTTTCCTGCGGGGTAGTACCGATCTCTTCTCCCACTGGGGCACGCCTCGGGCGGACCTGTTTGCCTCCAGGGAGAATGCAAAGTTGAAACTGTTTCATGCCCACCCCCCCTCAGCAGAGCTCGCTGCAGGGGGATTCCTTCTCGAGGCCGTGGATCCCGGGCCTCTTCTACGCTTTTCCCCCATTTCCCTTTATCCACAAGGTGCTTCTCAAGGCGAGGAGGGACAAGACTAAGGTGATTCTGGTAGCCCCAGACTGGCCCCGCCAGTTCTTGGATCCAGATGTCCTCAGTCTCAGCTCCAGGCTCCCGAGGCGGCTTCCCGCCCGCCCGGATCTGACGGCCTGGTTCCTGAGCGGCTAGAGTTCCAGGCCTTGGGTCTTTCCGACGAAGTCCTCAACGTCGTTGAGGCGTCCCGTAAGGAGTCGACCAGAAAATGCTACACCTTCAAATGGAAGAGATTTTCTATTTGGTGTCAAAGGCAAGGGCCTGGACCCTTCCTCCTGTTCCTTGGCAAGCATCCTGGACTACCTGTGGTCCCTTTCTCAGCAAGGGCTCGGTCGGCGACCCTTAAGGTGCACCTGGCAGCCATCTCTGCTTGCAGGCGCGGGCAGGAAGCAGTCGATGGCACAGAAGGTGGTCGAGCGCTTTCTCAAAGGCCTTGATCACATATCCCCTCCAGTGCGAGAACCTCCACCTCCGTGGGATCTACTGCTGGTATTGGCTAAGCTCATGGGCAGGCCATTCGAACCGATGCACAGGTGTGACATCTCTCACCTGTCGTGGAAGACCGCCTTCTTGGTGGCTCTCGCGTCAGCCAGAAGGATGGGAGAGCTCCAGGCGCTTTCCATCGAGTCTCCTTATCTGGTCTTCCACAGGGACAAGGTTGTCCTGGGCCCCCCCGAAATTCCTTCGAGGGTGATGTCGAGTTTCACCTTAACCAGGTGTTGACTCTGCGGTGTTCTACCCCAATCACACCTCTGAGGGCTGAATATGAAACTCATACTTTGGACCCTAGAGCACAAGCTTATTATAAGGAGCAGGCGGCTGAAGTTCGGGGAGAGGTTCGCCAGCTGTTTGTCACCTACACTGAAGCCACCTGGCAGACCTGCAGGCGATAGGCAGGTCGGTCTCCTCCTGCATAGATGTCTGTTATAGGTTGGCGGGCATGGAGCCTCCCAGAGGGATAAGAGCTCATTCTACCCGCCATACCGCTGCATCAGTAGCTGCTTCCAGGGACGTCCCTATCCAGGAAATCTGCAGGACTGCTACCTGGAAGTCAGCACATACCTTCACCCATTACCACATCAACCTTGACTCACGCCGGGATGCTGGTTTTGGGGCCTCGGTTCTCCAGTCTTTATTCCCTAAGTAGGGGGTGTACGCCTTGCCTCCCTCCTCCCGGAGAACTGCTAGGAGTCTGCCAGACAGTGTGGATGAACAACATATCCATGTCCCTAGAAATACAGGTTACTCACCTGTAACAGGAGTTCTAGGAATGGTATATGTTGTTCACCCTGACCTCCCGGCCGGCTTTGTGGCTTCAGCGGGGCTAGATCTGGCGTCATGGTGAAGCCCAGAGTTTTACCTCCGGGTGGGTGGGAGGAGCCAGCTTGAAGACCTTCCAGCAAGATTTAAAGCGGCAAGGAACCTGCCAGACAGTGTGGATGAACAACATATACCATTCCTAGAACTCTTGTTACAGGTGAATAACCTGTATTTCTTGGAGTGCTCCAGCTGATGCAGAAGGACAGTCAATAGAGTTTCTACAGAAACCGCCTCACCCCCCCCAAAGTCGGTCATTTTCACGAGAACATCTTGCTTCGAAGAAGCAATATCATCCATCCTCTCCAACTTCGAGGGACGGTTTCTATTCCCACTTCTTCCTAGTCCCAAAGAAGACAGGAGATCTAAGTCCCATTCTAGATGTCAGTTCCCTGAATCTTTTTGTGGAATGCAAAAGGTTCAGAATGCTCTTGTTGCAGAGCTTTCTGCCCTTCCTTCGGTCGGGACAGTGGCTGTGTGCTCTGGATATGCAGGATGCTTACTTGCACATTTCCATTCGCCCCTCTCTTCGCAGATATCTTCGTTTTGCATTCCAGGGGACCACTGCCAGTTCAAAGCACTTCCATTTGGCCTGTCCTCGGCTCCCTGAGTATTTACCAAATGCCTGGCAGTGGTGGTGGCCTTCCTGTGTACTGGGGGGGGGTGCAGGTTTTCCCATACCTGGACGATTGGCTCCTGGCGGCCTCATCCAGGAGGAACTCCAGCTGCCTCGCCCTTCCCCAGCAGGTTTTGCCTGCCTGGGTATTACCATCTACCATTCCAAGTCTCACTTGATCCCATCTCAGAGACTACAATTTATAGGAGCGGTTCTAAACACTACCATGGGCAGGGCCTTCCTGCCACGAACAGGTGTCCACCCTCCAGACTCAAATAAGTCTGTCCAGCGCGAGCAGGTCAGTGAAAGGTTGGTCCTTTGCTTTCTCGGGCTTATGGCGGCTGCTATCGACAGTCCGCTCGGCTTCACATGAGTGTTTCTCAGTGGACACGCGCTCCCAATGGGATCAGTTAGTGGACTTCTTAGATCACCAGATCTTCCTTGTCAATCTTCACCATTACTTCCTGGGTGTGGCGGAGGAGCTTTTTTTTTTTTCCCCAAAGCTAGCTCTAACGGTGCCGCCCTCGAGACCGACGGCCTGCGTCATGCGCGAGGGGCAGCCGTTAGTAGCTACCGACTCCTCCTCCAACTCAGTTCTGTTTCTCCCGCCGTCGAGGCAGCACCTGCTTGTGCGGAGCGAATAATTAGTACTGCGTAGTGTCTAGGCCGACTCCTGTTTTCGTTCGCTCTCGACGCCATACCACGGTAAGACTGTTCCTTTTTCTATTTGTACGGCGTCGGGTGCTTTCCTACTGTGTTTTTACCTCATTTATTCGCATTATGTCCGGTTCTGGGCAGCGTTTTGAAGACTGGCGCGCCCTATGCGTCGGTGCTCCTGTGGCCGGCATTTCTCCGTCTCGGACCAGCATGACGTGTGTCTTCGTTGCCTGGGACCCAACCATGATATGGATTCGTGCGATGCCTGCTTCTCCATGGACCGTCGCGTCCTCGAAGTCCACGCGTTCAAGCTCGGCAAGGCCCCGCCGACTTTCGGGGGCGGCGTCATTCGCGGGACTCCCAGATAAGGTCTCTAGGCCCTTCCTCAGGCCCCTCCGGGCCTACTCACGGTCCCTGAGGAGAGGCTTCCTCATCTCTTCTTGCGAAGAGGCCCCTTCAGCGGTGTCGGGGCGTTGCGGTCCCTCCCGGGGCGCGCAGCGTCGGCCGCCTCGGCACAAACTCCCCAGTGTCGAGGCCGCAGTTCTGGGCGGACACGGCCCTGCCGCCACCTTTGGCCCGTTTCGGATCCGCGTGCCGCTGATCGGCGGCGCCGTTTTGGGCCTCCAGTGCGTTCGCGGCGCTGGTGATCATGGCGGCGCCGCTTTGGCCCCGGCGCCCGTTAGGCCTGGTTTCTTCTCCTTGCGCGCCGGCTCGGTTTCTGGCGCGGGGCGGTGCCGTTGGCCCGCTGGTGCCGCGGAGGAGCTGGGATCGGGTCTGGCTTAGCTAATGTTCGAAGTGGCGCCGCCCTCTGGTACCGGCGCCCGTTCGCGGCGCCCGTTGCCTCAAGGACCCTGAGGGTAGCCAGCATTGAGGTCCTGCTGGTCTCGTCCTCCTCGAGGCCGATGACTCAGGCGTGGACCCATCCTGGCACCCCACTCTTGAGGTCTGGGTCCCTGTGGCACGGTACCAAGCGGCGTGTGGGTCGGGAGGGGCGTGGGGGTGACAGAGGGGCTCCCCCTCCGAGGGCGGTGACAGCTACCCTCCGGGGTGCTGTTGCTTCCTCTGGAGGGTGGGAACACTGCAGTCGGGAGAGGCTCTCTCGAGAGTCCGAGGGGTTGAGGGCAGGGGACAGGCCTCAGTCTTCTTTAGCCACCTCAGGGGGTGGCCAGGAGCGAGTGCTGAACCCCGCCCTTCCCTCCGGGGCTCTAGGGTGCCCTCAGTGGCGTGTTGCAGGCTGCCCTTCTGGATCCATGCAGTCCTGACTCGTCGCAGGGAGGTTCTCCCCTGGGCTCTTCAGGCTCCGCTTCCTCAGGGTTCCGTCTTGCGGCATGGTTTGTTGTCGGGCCCCGCCAGCTCGAGCTCCGTTCCCCAGTTCCAGAGCCCTGGCAGAGATCTGTTGCCTCCTCGTGGGTGCCCTCTCCCATCTCTGCCTCCACCACCCCGCTCCCGGGCCATGTCGGTCCCTCACGAGTCCGTTATCCTGGGAGCAGTTCAGGAGGTTCTGAGCGGCCTTCCCTTCATCGATAGGCGTATGCATGAGCGGGTCTTCGACTCCCCACACCGCAGGAGTCCTCTGGGCATTCCAGTTCCCCATCATCCTCGTCTCCCTCCTCTGAGGGAGGAACCCCTGCTCATCTCTCCTCCGATGCTGATTTCAGTGAATATCAGCGATTCCTTCGAGGATGGTGAGGACCTTCGGATCTCTACATTCGTAGAACAATACCCGAGCAGAGGCCTTGAATTCCTTGAGAATTCAGTGCCCAACAATGTGGTACCTTCCTGGCCTATCCCTTCCAGGAGCGTCTATCCGATCCTGGCAGCATCAGCCGCTTCTTCTCCAGCCCGGCTGACTGTCAGCGTGGGTATTGGCCCCTCGGGTCTCTAGATACTCTTCCAACCCCCTTCTGGCTTGGTCTGCCTTGGCCTCCTCCGGGCGCCGCTGCCTGGCTCCCGACCGCCCGGACCGGACTCCTTCAGTTCGACCATTGGGGGCGAAGGTGTTCTCTTCTTCTCGTGCGCTGCTAGTGTAGCATCACATCAGGCTCACCACGCTGCCTACAATGGCACCTGTGGTCGATGCTTTCTCAACTCCTGGCGTCGATGCCTGATGCGAGCAAACCAGACAAGCTGTTGCCCTCTCCGCTATAGGCCTGGAGCTGGCAAGACACCAGGCAAGGGCATCTTATGACACCAATGAGGTGGCTTCCAGGCTTCGCGAGGACAGCGATCTGCATTAGAGACGGCATGGCTTCGTCTTTCAAGGTTGTCACCCCTGGCCCGGCGTAGGGTGATGCGCTCTGCCTTCCGGGGACCGTCTCTTTTCCTCTAGAGCTGGGAGACTTTTGCAGGGGCTATCTCCGTCTCCACGTCCTCGGGAGGCACCTCCTAGCTCTTCTCCCACTTAGGGTTCTGTGAATTAGCCAGGGTCTTCCCCTTCTGTTTCTCACCAACAGGAGGCTGGGGGTCTTGTTCCCTCAGGGTCTTTACCCCTTCCCCCTCCTGGGGGAAGAGGAGCTTGGTACTCACCCAGGAAGTAATGAATGGTGAAGATTGACAAGGGAAGATATGAAAATTACGTACCTACCGTAATTCTTGATCTTCTCTTGTATCTTCACCATTCATTACTAACCCCTCCCACCTTCCCCTCAGTGGCCTCCTTCTGTGGCGTCTCCCCCTCCCGTCTCGTTCCTCCCTCTTGCTGAACCTAAAAAAAAAAAAATTAAAAAAAAAAGGGGGACATCTCTCTATCCTTGCCTTTTTCCTTAAAAGTTTCCAGGAAAATTATTTACTCTAAGATTCGTGGGCTTTTGTTGCAGGAGTGCTGGGTCGTGAGTGAGCTACACGACTATCTCACGCCATGTTCTCAGCGAGGCACTCTAGGGACCTTGCCTGACTCTGTCTGTGCAGTTTGGTCCCATAATATTCTGCTAATCAATTACTAAGCCCTAGAATCAACCCCCTTTCTTTTCTTTTTGCAGAGCAAGAGGCGAATGCAGTTATTTCTTTCCCTTTTAAAACTGAGGGAACTCTCTCCGACTGCTTGAAGGCAGCCTCTGGCTTCCCAGGTCATGTTTTTCCTCGTAAGCCTGTGAGTCGTACTCTGTCTTGAACCCCCCTTTTCAAGGGTCCTTCTGAGGACAGTGTTGCAGGAAAAGCAGTGCCAACCATGACGGTTCTTGCCAGCTTCAAGTCTCTCCTGCCTTGTCATAGCAAGTCGATTGAGTTCCGTTATATTTCTTACAAACTGTCTTGAAAGCTAAGCTTTCTTTCTATACCCTTTGAGCAGCTCTTACATCCTGCCTGGGAATCAACCTTTTTCCTAGCGGGTGTCCTTCCAGAAGCAAGGCCTGCTCTCGGGCCAGGAGCCGCAGCTAGGATCAAGGACCATGACATGTTGAGGTCAAGACCTATGCCCTCCTTAGTCTGTCTAGCGGGTTAGGTGAACCTTCTCTTCAGCACTACCAGGGGATTCTTGCCCCTTATTAAATCGAGCCTTAAGCCTCTCAGCTAACCTATGCTCGTTGGGCATTCTGGTCTCCTCAACATCCCATCTTCTTCTTCTCTCTTCTTCATTCTTTCTCCTTCCCTTTTCTCTCTATCTGTTCCTCCTAGAGTCGCCCGTGAAGGAGGCCCTGCGATCCCTAGGGCAGGAATACTCTGTCTATTCTCCATCGGCTTATTCCTTTTCAGTTTATTTTCCTTACTTTTGCTATCCCTTGGCTATCTTGCCTCGCTTTCTCTTTTTCCCACAATATAATTTTTGCCTCTCCAGCTCACAGAACTGAGTTGGAGGAGGTTAGTAGCTCTGCTGGCCGCCCCTCGCGCATGGCGCAAGTGTGGCCGGTCTCGGTAGCGCCGTTAAGCTAGCTTTAAAAAAAAAAAAAAAAAAAAAACTCCCGTGGCGGTGCGCGCCTCGGCTTACACCCAGTAAGTAATGAATGGTGAAGATACAAGAAGATCAAGAATTACGGTAGGTACGTAATTTTCATTTCTGGTCTCCTCGCTGATGCTTGAGACTTGCAATGGTGGATGGTCCGAGAGAACCTGCTTCGGGGAGTTGCTTTTTGTCCTTCCCCTCCCAGACTCTAACTACAGGCGCCTCGGGTGAAGGTTGGGAGCCCATCTAGGTCACCATCGGACCCAGGGCTCTTGGTCCAAGTTCGAACAGACTCTCCACATCATTGTGCTCAAGCTTTGGCCAGTGTTGTATGCTCTGCAAGACCTTCATCCATACATTCTTCCCAGCCACTTAGTCGTTCAGACGGACAATAGGTGCGTGGTTTGGTACATCAACAAACGGGGGAGGAGGGGGGACTCTGTCCTACCCTCTTTGCAGGAAAGCAGTGAGGGTTTGGGATTGGGCAACACAATGACCTTCATCTCACGGCAGTTCATGTTCTGGCAGTCGACAACATCTTGGCAGACAAGCTGAGTCGCTCATCTGCTCTGGTTCATGAGTGGGAACTGGACCAAGGGGTCCTAGAAGGTATGTTCTGACTCGGGAGAAACCACAGGTCAACCTGTTTGCATCTCCTCTAAGCATCAAAGCTTTGAGGCGCTCTCTAGACTGGAAGGACAGATTCATCTGTGCCTTTTCCCCAATTCCGCTTATCCCATGAGTCTTACAGAAACTAGCCTCAGAGGGAGCATGAATGATTCTGATTGCTCCTTTCTGGCCCAGGCAAGTTCTCTCTTCTACAGCAATACTCCGAGGATCATCCTCTTCCTCTATCACGAGGTTTGCTGTCCCAGGATCAGGGGACCCTGGTCCATCCAGGCCTCAAATCTCTTCAGCTGCATGCATGGCTCCTGTAGACTTAGCTCAGTCCCTCTTTGGGGTTTCTCCCCAAGTGACTGAGATTTTGGTGGAGGCTAGAAAACCCTCTACTAGATCTACTTACGCCATGAAGTGGAAAGGTTCACTATCTGGGCTGCCTCTGAGACGTGGAACCCTTTTCTTCAGTGGGGCTTCTGATGGAGTACCTACACCATCTTTTTGACCTGGGTCTTAGCCATTCTTCTCTGAAAGTCCACATGGCAGCCATCTCTGCCTATCATGTCCCTTTGCAGACAGGACATTTGCTCAACTGGAGGTATCTAAGACTTTCCATAGAGGGTCCTCCATCTGAGACCTCCCATACGTTACTCCTGCTCCTCCTTGGGATTTGAACTTTGTTCTCAGAAACTTACTCTGCCTCCCTTTGAACCAGCAGCTTCTGCAGACTTGAAGTTCCTTTCATGGAAGACTCTCTTCCTGGTGGCCATTACTTCCACTCAGAGAATTTCCAAGCTCCAGGCCCTAATGTGTAAATTCCATACTTGATTTTCACAAGGAGCGTGTGGATCTGTGCACTAACCCCAAGTTTATTCCTAAGGTAGTAGCAAGTCTACTCTGAACCTGTCCATAGAGTTACCCACCTTTTTACGCAGTGCTCAATCAAGGTAGTATTTACTCCATACTATGGACGTTCACTGGATTCTGAGATACTACACTAACAGGACAAAAGATCTCAGGAAGACTGATAGTTTGTCTGCCTCAGCGGCTTGTTTAAAGAATGTGTCCGCGCAGACGTCTCTGCTGCTACACTTGGACCTCCGTCCGCACCTTTACAAAACACTACAGTTTGGATATTGCCTCTCACCATAGTGCAGGCTTGGGCTGGTTGTCCTGCAAGGTATCCTATTTTAGGCTTGCACAGCTAGAGTTTCTGCTTGGAGTAGATTTCCTCCTACACGGTGCTTCTCCTTGTTCCAAACTGCTTGGGACTCAGTCCTATATGGAATTATCTACTGCAAGAGCCCTCTCGGAGTAAGATAGCACAGTTACGTAAGAACTTACCATAACAGTAGACCTTTGAAAGAGGCTCTTGCAGTAGGTAATACCTTCCCGTCCTCCGTCCCCCTAAGCTTTTTCAGCTCCTTTTCCATGGAAGGAAATATCTACTCCTCTCTCATCTGGCCTCTTTTGGCCTGTAGCGGGAAAGAACTGGAAGGCGGGCGTCCAGGGACTGCCCTTTATTAAAGTCTGTCTCTGACGTAGGGGCGGTCCCTTGCCACGGACTGCTAGCTAGAAATTTTTCAATGGGGTCCTGCCGACGTCTGTCCTATATGTAATTACCGACTGCAAGAGCCTGTCTCGAAGATCTACTGTTACGGTAAGTTCTTGCGTAACTGTACATCTTGCCGAGACACAGCTCTTACAGCAGGTGCACATTAGGACTGAAGCGACTGACGTCGGGACCGCGGAAAAATTCTAGCTAACTATCTTCAGCAGGGACCGCCCCGCGCCCCGCCAGGCGTGGTACATAAGGGGGCAGTCCCGCCAGATTCCCCAGTTCTTTCCTGCCGTCGACTTGCATGTCTCGACCCTTTGATTGCTGTCTAGCGTGCAACGCGTGGATAAGTTCTTTCCTACGGGAAATTTGGATTTCTCCTAGCAAGTTTTTTCGCTGATGTCCTCTCTGACCTCCGGTCACTCCTCAAAGTGTGCTTGCGGGAAACGGATCCCCTTCAAGGATCCCCACACGGCCTGCGTCCAGTGCCTAGGCCCAGACCACGATACCCGGGCCTGCTCCTTTTGCCAGGGGTTTAACAGTCGAACCCAGATCTGACGTCAGAAGGCCCTTCAAGCTTTCTTACTGGAAGAGAACTAAAGACCATGTCTTCAAGGGAATCCTCTGAAAAGACCCACAAGCAAGCGGAGAAAGCGAAAGGAAAGGCCCTTTCCAGGTCCTCTCTGGGGCTTGGACTCCTCGCAGCTCCGACCCGCTCCCCTCCAGGGCCAGCTCTCAGCCTCCCCCGGCTGCGGTCAGGAAGTCCTCTTCTCAGGCCAAGTCCACCAGGCCGTCCTCGTCTTCGTCCTCCAGGGCCTTGGTGAAGTCTGGGGATCGCCATCATCATCATAAGTCGGGTTCCCGCCCTTCGGAACCCGACGTCAGGTCAGCTTCTTTGCCTCCTCGCAAGACGTTGGAGCTTACTTCCTTGAAGAGACCTCAGGATCCGACGCCGGTGCCTCCGTCGTCGGCCTCTCGTCATGCTTCCCTGGAGCCGCCGTTGGCCAGACGACCGTCGCCGGCTAAGCCAACTCCTCAGCGGACGCCGGTAGGGGCGGCCGCTCCTCCTGAGAAGAGCCCTGGCGCCTCCGACCCGGCGTCAGTCAGGGACCCGTAACCGAGGAGGATCTGGCGCGGCCCAAGGACCAGGCCAGGCGACCCGGTCGTGCGACTCCCAGGGAACCCTCGCGTTACAGGCCCCTGTGGAGCCGACGCCGGGACCCGACGACCGTCCACCGGCGCCCGGACCGTCGTCGGGCCTTTCTTTAGCAGATGTGAAGGACCTCTTCACTTACTGGTGGGACACCATAAAGAAGGATATGGTTCCCACTTCTCTTCCTCCTCCTCCTCTTCCTCCTACACCTCCGGTTCCTGCACCCCCTAGCCAGCCGGGGTCTGCAGGCGCTACCTCCTCCCGGAATACGGAACCCTTCCAGGGAAGACCAGAAAACGGAGACCTCCCGTCTAAATCCTCTTCTAGGTCACCCAGCCCCAAGAGACCCAGGAGACACTGAAGATCGCCTTCGACAGAGGACACTGGATCAGAGTACTCATCATCTAGATCCCCATCTCCCCTCTCCATCCCTTCTCCGGACCCACGTGAGATGCCGAAGTCTCCTCCGGACAACCCTTCGTTCTCGGATATTATGAGACACATCCAAGAGAACATGGGATGGGATGCGGAAGAGCTAGACCCCGAAAGGATACGCCTAGCCAAATATCTCCGGCAGAAGGACCCCAAGCCTGTGGTGGTGCCACCCTTGGTTGACACTTTCATGGACATCACCAAGGCAGCGTGGAAGCGTCCACATTCGCTCCAGGCGATGCCGAAAAAAGCTGATCGCTTGTACAAGGCTCCTAGGAAGACCAGTACTTGACTCAGCAGCCTCAGGCCGACTCTCTGGTCATCACAGCCTCAGATGACCGGTCACAGGGAACCGCAACATCTGAGCACCCTGCCACCTGACCCAGAGTCCAAGCAGTTGGGCCTTTATGGGTAGCGCTCGTATGCTTCGCTACCTCGCCATCAGATCCTTGAATTATTTGACCCACATGGTTCAGTTTCAGAATGCCTTGTGGGAACAGGGTCTGGAAGCGGCTGAAAAACTGCCGGAAGGTGAGCAGAAGGAGGAGATGCTTCAGCTCCTCCATACGGGTTCAGACGTGGGAACCCAAGTGTTACGAGCCGTGTACGACTCCGCAGACACATCGGCCCAAGCAGCAGCTTCTGGCGTATGCCTCCGGAGACACTCTTGGTTACACGTCTCTGGCTTTACCCCGGACGTTCAGAAGAATATCATGGACGCTCCATTCGAGGGAAGTCTTGTTTGGTAAACCTTCGGAGAAGATTATTACCAGACTTCAAGAGGCCGGGAAGGCAGTGAGGTCGGTTCAGGCCATGTACCGACCCAGGCTTACTTCCTTCCGGGGAACCAAAGCGATTTCTGGGCGGACGAGAGCAGCAGTCCCGCCTCCGTTATTATCAAACAGAGGGGCTCCAAGCCTGTGAGCCCTGGGGAAACAGCCCGCCGCCAAAGCCAGCGCAGATTACTAAGCTGGCCCAGCCAGCGGGACCCTCAACCGCCACAGCCTGACTCCTTTCCGGCCCCGCCCTCCAGGATCAACAGGAAATCATGGTGGGGTGCATTGCAACTTCCTGCCGGGATGGCGAGGCTATAACCACCGACAGGTGGGTTCTTCAGTTGGTCGGAAGAGGCCATTATATAGAATTCGCAGAAAAGCCACCCCGAGGCCTCCTTTGCTCTCCGGTATCGGGTCGGCACAAATCTTTGATCTGGCAGGAAGTACTACGCTTCTGCAAAGGGAGCGATAGAGTCGTCCGGAGAACCAGAGAGGACAAGGATATTATTCCCTTCTTCCTGGTTCCAAAGAAAACAGGGACCTCCGTCCGATTCTGGACCTCAGCGACATCAACGTGTCATGCCTACAAGAAGATTCTGCATGGTGACTCTTCCGGTCTTATCCATGCTGAAACAAGGCATATCTAGTCTCCTAGACATGCGGACGCATACCTGCATATCCCTATAGCTCAGGCGCACAAGAGGTTCCTGCGCTTCGAGTTCCTCGATCACCACCTTCAATTCCGAGCCCTTCCATTCGGACTGTCATCGGCACCCAGGGTCTTTACCAAGTGCATGGCAGTCGTGGCAGCGTCTCTAAGGAGACAGGGCCATTATGTGTTCCCGTACCTGGACGATTGGCTTCTCATAACCGCCTCCAGAGAGGCGTTGTTACTCTTGGTCCAGAGCACCCAGGACCTGTTCCGATCTCTGGGCATCCTAATAAACTACGAGAAGTCTCTCCTGGTACCGTCCGCAGAAACTGCAGTTTATAGGTGCAGTACTGGACAACGTTCAGGGAAGAACTTTTCTTCCAGACGACAGGGCGGAGCGCATCAGATCCCTCATCAGGGAGTTATCGTCGAACAAGACTGTCCTTGCCAGGTCTGTCCTTCGCTTGCTCGGACACATGGCTGCGGCCATTCCTACCGTCCCTTTCGCAAGGCTCCACATGCGGGTAACTCAGTGGATGCTCAAGGTGCAGTGGGACCAAAGGCAAGACCACTTGCAGTATCCGGTCAGGATCACGAACACCATGATTCGAGACTGGCAGTGGTGGCTAGTCCCAGGGTCGCTCTCCATGGGCATCCCGTTCGTAGCGCCGTCCCCGGAGGTAATCCTCACCAGACGCCTCAGGTCTAGGGTGGGGGGCACACCTGAACGGGGTGAAGTCCCAGAGTACGTGGACCCCAATGGAAGAACATCTCCATATCAATGTTCTAGAGATGAGGGCGGTTCTCTATGCCCTGCAGGCCTTTCAGTCAGTAATCCCACCGTGTACTCTTCTGCTTCGGACAGACAACACGGCGGTGATGTATTACCTCAACAAACAAGGAGGCGCACACTCATACCCCCTTTGCAGGGAGGCCATGAGGGTGTGGGATTGGGTATCGGACACGGCGCTAGAATTTGATGCGCTGTACATGTTCCCGGGGTGGACAACACGATTGCAGATGGTCTGAGTCACTCCCAGGCCAGAGTCCACAGTGGGAACTTCCAAGAGGTAGCAGAGGATCTGTTTCTTGATGGGGAACTCCAGAGCTAGACTTGCCGTCCCTCTCCTGGGTGGACAGATTCCTCAGCTTTCCCTCCTTTCCGCTGATCCAGAGAGTTCTTCTCAAACTTGCGAGGAGCATGCAGTTATGATCCTGGTGGCCCGTTCTGGCCCAGGCAGATCTGGTTCCTTTGCTAATGCAGCTATCCGGGAACCCCGCTCCGTTGCCATTCAGCTCCCATCTCCTGTCTCAGGAGAAAGGTTCCCTAGTCCACCCGGACTTACGCTCACTGAACCTGCATGCATGGCTCCTAGAGACATAGCCATCTTGCGTCACGGGGTCTCGCAAGAGGTTACAGAAGTTCTTTCTGCAGCCAGAAAGCCGGCGACGTACGCCATGAAATGGCGCCGTTTTTGTTTATGGTCGCGAGCACGCGATTTTTCCCCTTTAGGTTGCCCAGTGGGAGTGGTGTTGGACTACCTGCTCTCCCTCTTCCGTTCGGGTCTAGCCTGCTCCTCTATCAAGGTGCACCTTTGTGCCATCTCTGCCTACCACCTTCGGTGGGGCGACCATTATAATTAACACCAATTAGACACCTCTCGGGAATTTCTGAGAGGGTGTTACACCTTCGGCCACCCATTAAGGACCCTGTGCCTCCATGGATTTGCTCTTTGTCCTGAAACAACTCACGCTCCCCCCTTGAGACCTGCCGCGGATTGCGAGCTACGTTTTCTGTCGTGGAAAACGTTGTTTTTAGTTGTTGTTACTTCAGCGAGAAGAATTTCTGAGCTTCACGCTCTTATGTGCAAAGAGCCTTATTTAGTTTTCCACTGGGACAGAGTACCCCTGAGGACGAATCCTAAATTTTTGCCTAAGGTGGTCTCTTCGCTCACCCTAAATCAGGACATTGACCTACCAGTCTACTTCCCGAATTACTCGAATAGGAGAGGCTCTGCTGCACACCCTGGATGTTCACCGCCGCCTGAGGTATTACCTCAACAGAACTAAACCTTTTCATAGTTCTGAGCAACTCTTAGTTTCCTTCTCTGAGAGGATGTTGGGCCAATCTGTATCCAAACAGTCCCTGTCTCGCTGGCTTGTCCAGTGTATTTCACTTGTTATGAGCTCAAACAGAACCCCTCCCGGGTTCAGTCGGGGTCATTCCACTAGGCGTGGCCACCTCATTTGCAGCACTCGAAGCGTCTCCACTTCTGCCATATGTGCTGCAGCCACTTGGAGCTCTGTGCATACCTTTATCAGGCATTATGCCCTAGGCATAGCCTCTCGGTAAGGGAATAGTTCGACCTGGCCAGTACTACAGGGTCTCCTGTCCTAGATTCAGGACCTGGAATGTATTTCCTTTTTTCCTCCTCCGGATTTCTGGCAGCGTTACTGCTTGGGAATCTGTCCTAATGGTGTAACCTGCTGCAAGAGCTGTGTCTCGAAGTAAGATAGCACAGTTACGTAAGAACTTACCGTAACAGTAGATCTTCGAGAACAGCTCTTGCAGCAGGTACCTTCCCGCCCACCTTCCTCCTTGGAGGCATGCTTAAGCCTTTTCTAACAGGGATTTATTCTCTTATCTTCTGGCGGTGGATCCTCGGTCTCCCATTCTGATGTCATCCTGCGGCCGGAAGTCTCGGTAGGAGAACTGGGGAATCTGGCGGGACTGCCCCCTTATGTACCACGCTTGACGTCGGGGGCGGTCCACGCTGAAGATAACTAGCTAGAATTTTTCCGTGGGGTCCTGACGCCTACCGGCTTCAGTCCTAATGGTGTAACCTGCTGCAAGAGCTGTTCTCGAAGATCTACCGTTGCGGTAAGATCTTGCGTAACTGTACTTTTTTCAAACCATTTTCAAATACAGGAAAGAAAACACCTGGAAGCAGAGGTTCAAAAACTGATTCTTGCTCAAGCAGTAGAACCAGTTCCAACTGGCTTAAAGGGAAAGGGCCTTGATTCAAGATACTTTCTTATCACAAAGAACAAGCATTTGTCAATGCCAAATGTTGATCGTGTTGGTGTGTTGAGCTTGCTCACTGCCTCTCTACGCTCAGTCTGTTTCTCCCAGTGCTGCAGGCTGCTCTGTTGTACTGGGCCCTGCTGCGTTGGCACTTGTTCTGCCCACTAAGAAATCTACAGCTGTCACAACAGCTGCGTTGAGGTGGCTCACTCCCCCTCTCTCTCGCTTTTTCTGTTTCTCCTACGCTGCAGGCTGCCCTTTGTACTGGGCTCCTGCCTATGTTGGTGGCTTTTGAGCCCACAAGAAATCTGCAGCAGTCCCAACACAGGGCTGTTGAGCCTGCTGACTCCCCCCACACACACACACACTTCCGTTCCGTTTCTGCCGGCGCTGCAGGCTGGCCTTTGTACTGGGCTCCTACCTGCGTTGCGCCTTTTCTGCCAACAAAGAAATCTGCTGCAGTCACGGATGAGTGCTCCATTGAGCTCGCTCACTCTGCCTCTCTCACTCACTTGTTTTTCCCGGCACTGCAGGCTGCCCTTTTGTACTGGGCTCCTGCCTGCTTTGGCACGTTTTTCTGCCCCAAAGAAATCCACAGCTGTCCCGACAGAGCTCCGTTGAGGTCGCTCACTCCCCCTGTGTCACTCACTCATTCTGTTGCTCCTGCCTCTGTTGGCGCCATTTCTGCCCACAAAGAAATCTGCAGCAGTCCCGACAAAGCTCCGTTGAGCTTGCTCGCTCCCCTTCTCTCACTCGCTCATTCCGTTTCTGCCGGCGCTGCAGGCTGCCCTTTTCTGTTGGGCTCCTACTTGCGTTGCCGCCTTCTTCTACCACAAAGAAATTTGCAGCAATTACAATACAGCTCCGTTGAGCTCGCTACTCCCGCTCTCTCACTTCGCATTCTGGTTTTCCCACCACTCCAGGCTGCCATTTTGTACTGGGCCCTTGCATGCATTGCTGCCTTTTTCTTCCCACAAACAAATCTACAGCAGTCCCAACAGATCTTAGTTGAGCTCACTGACTCCCCCTCCCTCACTCGCTCATTCTGTCTGCTGCCACTACAGGCTGCCCTTTTCTACTGGGCTCCTGCCTGCGTTGCCGTCTTTTTCTGCCCACAAAGAAATCTGCAGCAGTCACAATAGAGCTCCGTTGAGGTCGCTCACTACCACTCTGTCACTTGCTCGTTCTGTTTCTTTTGACACTGCAGGCTGCGCTTTTGTACAGAGTTCCTGGCTGCGTTGGCACCTTTGTCTGTCCACAAAGAATCCAGCTGTCCTGGCATAGCTCCGTTGAGGTCACTCAGTCTCTCTCTCTCTCTCTCTCTCACTCACACGCTCATTTTGTTTGTCCTGGCGCTGCAAGCTGCCCTTTATATAGGGCTCCTGCCTGCATGGCGCCTTTTTCTGCCCACCAAAGACATCCGCCAGCTGTCCTGATAGAGCTCCATTGCTCGCTCAGTCCCCTGTCTTACTCCTCATACTGTTTCTCCCACCGCTGCAGGCTGCCCTTTGTACTAGCCCCTGCCTGCATTGGCGCCTTTTTCTGCCAACAAACAATCTGCAGCAGTCCTGACAGCACTCTGGTGAATTCGCTCACTCCCCCTCACTCACTCTCTTGTTCCGTTTCCCCTAGTGCTGCAGGCTGCCCTTTTGTACTGGCCTCCTGCATTGGGGCTTTTCTGCCCACAAATAAATCTGCAGCAGTTCCGACAGAGCTCAGTTGAGCTCGGTCACTCTCCACTCGCTCGATCTTAATCTATCCCAAACACTGATTTCCCATAGCGACCGTGCAATTCTTCGGTAGGAGTGCAAAACATATTTTAGCCAGGATGTGGAAAATGACAGCTGTACTGTTCATGGAGTTGTGAAAAATGCCACTGTTGAAAATGTGGTGCAAAATATTACAATTTACTTGAAGTTACAAGGGTGCGTGAAACAGTTCAGCGACACTTGTAACACCGTCATCTTATGGAGTTTCATCACCAGATTTTTAACATAGGGATTTTAGGACCGCTGCTCATGAACACTGCCACTGTCATTGTCTTAAGTCCCAAACACTGATTTCCCACAGAGATCCAAGAGTTCTGCTACCGGAACTGTGAAAACACATTTCGGTCAGGATGTGAAAATGAAAGCTGTACTGCTCATAAGGAGGAATGAAAAATGCCACTGTTGAAAATCTGTCATAACAATATTAGAAATCTGTGAGTTACAAGGATGAGTGAAAAGTCGCAATGCACACTTGTAACAGTCATTTGATGGGCTATCACCAAATTTTCAACATAGGCATTTTAGGACATTTACTCATGAACAGTGTGTCTGTCATTTTCTTAATCGGTCCGAACACTGATTTCCCACAGTGGCTGCGCTGGAAGTGCAGCTTATTCGGCCAGGATGTAAACAATGACAGCTGTACTGTTCTCAGAAGTGTGAAAAATGTCAGTGTTGAAAATTTGGTGTGAATATTGCAGATTCGCAAATTCTGGCGTGCTTAAGCAACTACAGAAACGCAGCTCGTAAAACAGTAATTTCACTGGAGGCTTTCTTTTGGGGGGCAGCAGTAGCAAACTGGCGATTGGGCACCCCCATCGGCACACAACAAAAGGGGGAGGGTATCATTATGCCGACGGGATTGGGCACCGTGTCAGCAGACAATAAAATCGGGGAGGTGTTTACCTAATGGCGACAGGGAGTGGGCTCCCCCGTCAGCAACAGAAACACGGGGGCACTGAAGCTGGGGATTGGGGCCCCCTTCGGCAAGTAAACATGGTGGGGGGCTAATATTGTTTGTGAACACGACGGCAAGCTGCCGCCATGTTCACAAACCGTATCAGTATGTGAAGATCCTGCCCTGCAATGACTGGCCGCTCCCTCATTGCAGCGGATGGCTTACGCTGCAATGACGAGACTGCCCCTGATTGCAGCGGCTGATTTGTCTTAAGTTGGTGGCAGGGTTCCAAACTAGTGTTGGCAGCAGCGTGCCACGGCATTGGGGAAGCGGGACAAGCCTATGCAGGCTGTGGGGGCATTGGCCACAACAGTGCCATGTCTCCACAACCTACTTCTGAGAAAGCTGCCCCAATATGTTTCTTGCGCTGCGCACAATCAACATAAAATGGGGAGTGGTGGCCCATATTAGACCTCAGAGTCTTAAACAGAGATGTAACAAAGCCAAGGTTCAAAATGGTAACCTTGGCACTGATTCTCCAACCCTCCTTAAAGGAGATTGGTTGGCATCACTGAACCTAAAAGATGCCTAATTCCACTTTCCCATAAGGAAGTCTCACAGAAATTACCTCGGGTTCAGACTCCCTTCAGGTCACTATCTATTCTCAGCACTGCTATTTGGCCTCACTTCAACACCAAGTGTGATTACAAAGTGCCCAGCAGTGGTGGTGGCTCTGCTTGAAGCAGGGTTTCGCCCGTTTTCTGTACCTAGGCGATTGACTGGTAGTGGGAAAGCCCGCCAGCATGCCAGGAGCAGCTGCTGCTTATTCAGGAACTCCTGGAGTCTCTAGGATTCATAATAAACCAAAAGAAGTCAATTCTGCAACCCTCTCAGATATTGCAGTTTATAGGAGCTCAGCTAAATACCCTGCAGGGCAAGGCTACCTGCCACTAGACAGGGTAGAAGCATCCACCATCGTGAGGTTCATTTGTCATGATCAAGTCAAAAACTGCAAGACAGTTTCTTCAACTGTTGGGCCACGTGGCGGCTACCACTGGCACAGTACTAGGCTCCAGATGAGGGACATACAGTTTCACCTAAGGGCTCACTGGTGCCAGAAAAGAGACCCTCTTTCAAAATTGATTCCAGTAACAGGAACTCTACTTTCATGGTCTCGAATGGTGGACAGAAGAAAGCAACCTGAGAGAAGGGGTTCCTTTCCAACAGGAGCCCCTGTCAGTAACTCACAACAGATGCATCAGTCCTGGGGCGGGGTGCCCATCTGGGGGATCACACTACCCAAAGCACATGGTCAAGTGCAGAGTCACTCTTGCACATAAACCTGCTGGAGCTCAGAGCAGATCTTACTTGAGGATACAGCTCTTGCAACAGGTTAACCATTAGGACTGAAGCAGTCAGGCGCCAGGACCACACGAAATTTTCTAGCTAGCAGTCTTCAGTGGGGACCGCCTCCGATGACGGTCCCACCCCCAATGTCAGGCGTAGTACATAAGGAGGTGGTCCTCCTACAATCCCCGGTTCTTTTCCCGCCGGCGACATCGCAAGCATCGGCCTCTCGGTCACTTTCTAGCATGCGACGACTAGGAACTACAACGTTCTTTTTCTTCTCTTATCGAAATTGCATTCCTCTGATGTTCTCTCCAAACACCTCTCTGGAAGGTCACCCATCGAAGTGTGCCTGCAGCAAACAGATCCCCTTCAAGGATCCTCACTCTGCGTTGCCTAGGCCCAGACCACGACACCAAGACCTGCTCCTTCTGCCAGGGCTTCAACAGTCGCACCAGGATCCGCCGCCAGAAGGCCCTTCAGGCATTTCTTTTGGAGGAGAAACTCAAGGCCATGGATAGGGAACGTTCCTCCAGGGGGGAGTCTTCAGGGAAGACCCATAGGCACTGGGAGAAGGAAAGGCCCAGATCCCCATCGAGAGCCTCGGACTCACGTAGCTCCAGCTCGAGGTCAGACCGCTCTCCCTCCAGGACCTAGTCTCAACCTCCCCCGGTTCAGGTCAGATCCTCCAGCGGTTCCTCCTCCCTGCAGCCTATCAAGACTTCCAGGCCTTCGGCTTCATCCACTCCTCCTAAGGCCTCGCCCAAGTCTGGGGAGCGCCACAAGTCTTCCTCCTGTCGTCCGGACTCAGACACCAGGTCAGTGTCCCAGCCACCGTGTGGGTCGGACCCAGTCCAGCGCAAGACTAAGGAGATGACATCCCTGAAATGGACGTCGGCCCACCCGGCATCTGCCAAACACCATAGGCACTCCCAGGAGCCGGCTACAGTGAGACACCTGTCCGCTGGCCAAGCATTTGCCCCCAAGGACGTTGGGCGGGAGACCGACGTCGGCTATCCCAGAGGGGAGGACCGCACCACCATCGCCTACCGACGTCTGTCGGAAGGCATCATCGGAGGAGGATACCACACAGCCCGAGTATCGAACGGTCGAGCTCCCACGGGGACCCGACGTCCGCCCCCGGCGACAGGCCACCGGTACCCGGCCAGTCGGGCCTGAATCTGGCAGAGGTGAAGAAGCTCTTCACCTTCTGGTGGGACACCATCAGAAAGGATGTGGTCGCCACACACCCTCCTCCCGCTCCGGCTACTCCTTCAACGCCTGTGCCCCCTCTGCCATCCAGGGGGTCCGTAGGATGGTCGCCGACCCCCAAGGAGCCAACATCTCTTCCTAGGGGCAGATCATCGGATAGAAGACCTCCCTCAAGATCCACATCAGGGTCCCCCAGCCCCAAGAGACCCAGGCGACGCCGGTATACCTCGTCCGTGGAGGACTCCACATCTGACACCTCAGGGGCGTTCCAGATCTCCTTCTCCCATCAGTGTCCCCTCCCCAGACCCACGCGATGATCCCTCGTTCACTGAGATCATGAGGCATGTCCAGGAGAACTTGGGGTAGGATGCTGAAGAACTAGACCCCGGGAGACAACGCCTTGCCCGCTACCTTCGGCAGAAAGACCCAAAGCCTGTGGTAGTCCCACCCTTGGTGGACACCTTCACGGACGTCACCAAGGCTGCGTGGAAGCGTCCACATTCGACCCCGGCAGTGCCGAAGAAGGCTGACCGCCTGTACAAGGCCCCGAGGGAGGACCAGTACCTGGCGAGCCATCCTCTGGCCAATTCCCTGGTCATCACGGCCTCACATGACCAGTCTGAGACCTCAACACTTGAACACACAGCCACCGGATGCGGAATCCAAACAGTTGGATGTCCTGGGTAGGCGCACGTACGCGGCCGCGACCTGCGCCATCAGGTCTTTAAACTACCTCACCCACATGGTTCAATTCCAGAACGCATTGTGGGAACACAGACAGAACCCGGTTGAAAAGATGCCTGATGGTGGTCAAAAGGAGGAGCTTTTAAATATTCTCCGTACAGGTTCAGACGTGGGGACCCAGGTGCTCAGAGCTGCAGCCTCAGGCGTGTCTCTGGAGATGCTCTTGGCTCTGTCTCCGGTTTTACCCCGGACGTCCAGAAGAATATCATGGACATTCCGTACTATGGTGAAGTCCTGTTTGGTGAAGCCTCTGAGAAGGTGATCGCCAAACTTCAGGATGCAGAGAAGGCAGTTGGATCTGTTCAGGCTATGTATAGATCTCGACTTAATTCCTTCGTAGGAACCAGAGTCGTTTGTTGGCGAACACTAAAGCAACAACCAGCGTTCCGGCCAACAGCAAAGGGCTCCTTTCAAAGCCCAGCTAAGTCATCCTCAGGCAGAGGCCGAGTTGCAAAGCCGCCCAACCTGCGGAATCTAACACTGCCACAGCATGACTCCTTCCGGCCCCCCCTCCTCAGGATCAACGGGAAATGAAGGTCGGGGTCACAGCACATGTCACCTGCCAGGGTGGAGGTCGATCACCACCGGCAGGTGGGTGCTGCAATTAGTCGAAAAGAGGCCACTATATAGAATCTTGGCAGCCCACCTACAAGGCCTCCTCTGCTTTCCTGCTACTAAGGTCAGCATGCCCTGCTTATACAGCAGGAAGTGCTCGCGCTTCTGGAGAAGGAAGCCTTGGAGCACATTCAGAGAACCAGAGAGGGTTGGGCTATTATTCGCTTCTTCCTGGTTGCAAAGAAAGCGGGACCTCCGTCCAATTCTGGACCTCAGCAACCTCAATTTTTCGGTCATCTACAAACGCTTCCACATGGTGACCCTTCCAGGTCTGATACCCATGCTGAAGCGGGACACCTTTTTGGCGTCATTAGACATGCAGGATGCCTACCTGCACATTCCAATTGCTCAAGCGCACAGGAGGTTTCCTGCGCTTCGAGTTTCAGAGCCATCATTATCGGTTCAGAGTGCTTCCTTTCGGACTGTCATCGGCACCTCGCATCTTCACGAAGTGCATGGCAGTTGTAGTGGCATCTCTAAGGAGACAAGGCTACTACGTGTTCCCGTACCTGGATGACTGGCTTCTCATGGCTTCCTCCAGGGAAGCACTGATGGCCATTCACAGTACCCAGATTCTTTTTCAGTCACTGGGTATTCTCATCAACCACGAGAAGTCTCTCCTGGTACCGTCCCAGAAACTACAGTTTGTAGGGACATGGATATGTTGTTCAATCCACACTTATTGGCAGGTTCTTGCGCTTTTAAATCTTTGCGGAAGGTCTTCAGTTGGCTCCCCACCCACCGGTGGTAAAACCTCGGCCCGCCCCATGACGCCAGATCTTCCTTACCGCTTGGAAGCTCAGGTTCCTCCTTAGGGCTCTGCATTTGACTGGATCCTAACTCTTGGTTCGTCCGAAATTGGTTTTGAAGTTTTCTAAACTTGGTCTTCATCTTCCCTCGTGGCTGCAATGGAAATCTATTCCGGCTGGAGGTGCTCCTTGCGGGCAGAAAATGTCCAGGATGGATCCGCACTCCACATGCGCCTCACTGCCTAGGCCACGACCAAGAGGCTGTAGTTTGCCAGCTTTCAGCCAACGCCCTGATGATCGTAAGCGTTCGATTAGCTCGGGTGCCCGAGAAACATTTCCGCTGGTAAAATCAAAAGAGGCTCGTTGGACAGTGTCTGCGGCAGCTGGCTCGGGCTCAGCAGCTCGAGCAGATGATCGCCCTCGAGGAGGAGGCGGCCCAGGCCGCATCTTCCTCCTTCTCGGCCGCTGCATTTATCCCGCCTGAGTTCCTCGTGATATGGCTTCGCTCAAGGAGTTTTGTCAGTCCTTTCCATGCAAGGAGAGGGGCCATCAGGACATTCTTCTCGCCCAAGAAGGAGTCGAGGTTAAGTCCCACCGCTCATGTCAGGAGTGGAAGAGGTCTCTTCCCTGGACAGCTGACCGGCTCGCTTCGGGTCGGTTAAGGCTCAGCCGTTGGCTTCTCTGTGTCCCCGCCAGGCCAGTCTTCCAAGACCCTCCGACGCAGTCGAGATGTTTCTCGATCCATTAGACGGGCTGTCGATTGCGTAAGCAGACAACCCACCTTCACGGTTCCCCAGTGGAGACCGAGGATCTGCTCTGCGCCTTGGGACCGTAGTCCCGGTTAGTGTCGAGCGAGGAAGAGCGAGTGTTCCCGCCCTTCCCAGACCCGCCTCGGTCCCCTGAGGGTCTCGGTCTTCATCTCGGTCAAGCCGTTCCTCGCCAACATCGGCGGTCTCCATACCGATGTAAGCAGCGACACCTTCCTCCTCGTCCTCTCCTTGATGAGGGAGGCCGCGTAAATTACGCCGGGCGCCACGAGGAACTTATGTGGCAGCAGTTGCTGTTGTCCGGGTCTGGTACCGGTCCAGACCCGGGTATCAAGTGGCTGTCGCCCGAATGACCGAGCAACCACTGCCCAGTTGAGTTGTTTGTTCAAGGGCCGTTGCTCGGCCAAAACCAGCTACTCCACCAACTATGGTGGAACCTCCGCCCACAACCAAAGTCTGGGGCACCGACCAAGGATTCGGTCGGGTCACGGCCTGCCCTCAGGTTGTCGGTTCACCCTCACTCCGACCGTCCTCGGCAGGTGGAGGGTGGCTCAGGGCGAGGCAGCCGAGACTTCGGAATCAGACGACGACTCCTGCCTGTTCTCCAGGGAAGTCGACCTGGAGTCCTCCTGGGGTCAGTTGACGATAGACCATCGTCATCCTTGGTCTGCTTCTCGACTCATCTGAGTCTACCGGATGCAGCTCGAGCCCGTGTCCAAACGGCAAGTATCCTCTGACGGAGATACTGGGACCGAGGGATTCCCCACGGAGGTTCTTTCGGTGGCTGAGGCCATTGTCGGCCCAGCCTTGAGCTTTGGCAGCGTGCCTGCTTCCTGTCCTGCTCGGCCAGGAAGTATGCGGTCCCACTGGCTCTTGCCCGTTTTCCTGAGCACCCTCTGCCAAGGGGTTAGTCACCATCAGTCTCCGGCTCTGATGACGCCGGGATGTGGATACACACCCGACAGGGTCCAAAAGCTGGACTTTGCCAGGCGCGAGGTGTCGCTGCATCCTCCCTCAGCCTCCGACAGGCTAGCTCGGCCGTGCTGATGGCACACTTCTCCCACGCCCTCTTGGGCTCCCTGGATGAGGTTGTCCCTCATCTCCCAACCGACCTGCAGACCACGGTCCGCCAGGTGCGGAACCAGGGTAGGGCGGTGGCCAAGCAGCAGCTTCATACTGCTCTGGACATAGGTGATTCCTGTGCCAGGTCACTAGCGGCAGCGGTGGCCATGCGCCGCAGGGCGTGGCTGAGGATATCCACCTTCACTGCGGATATCCACACAAGTTGGCGGATGTCCTCTTCTTGGGGACTGACCTCTTCGGCCCTGGGTGGAGGGACACCTCCAGCAGATAGATAAGTCCAATGCCACCCTGACTCTGTCACCTCCGCCCAGAGGGACAAAGGCGCCATCAGCAACAGCAGAAGTCCTTTCATCCTTCGGCCTCTGAGCCCCGACCGGCCCAGCAGCACCAGCAACAGGGCCAGCAGGCTCGCCATTGGCATTCCAAACCTGCCGGCGGCTTCCTCCAACAGGAAGCAAGGAGGTCAAGGCCAGGAGGTCCTTTGTCCGTTTCTCCTCCAAGCCTGCCCAGTGACAGGTTGAGGGGTGCGTCCCCAGCCTCGTCCTTTCCCCCCGTGAGAGAGACGACTCTGCCACTTCCTTTCCGCCTGGTCCGCTATCACCACGGACCACTGGGTGTTGGAGGTGGTAGGAAAAGGCCTGCCTCTGGAGTTCGAGCAGGCTCCAGCTCTAAGTGGTCGCCTCGAAGGGCCACGGGTCTACAGTCTCGCTGTCAGCCCGCCAGGCTCATTGCCCTGCTCCTTGAAAAGAGGTGATCAGGAAGGTGGCGGTTCCTCCTCCAGACCCTAGGTTTGTGTCCAGGTATTTCCTGGTCCCAACGGACGGGGGCTGGCGCCCATTCTCGACCTGCACGACCTGAACAGGTTCCTATGTCTCAGACCTTCAGGATGGTCACTCTGGCTCAGATAATCCCATCCTTGGAACGAGGCATGTGGTTCTGTTCCCTGGACCTCCAGGATGCGTTCTTTCACGTCCCAATCCATCTGTCTCATCAGAGATTCCTCCGCTTCAGAGCGGAGGGATCCCTTTACGAGTTCCGGGCCATGCCCTTCGGCCTCCCTAGCTCCCAGGGTCTTCACCAAATGCATGGCAGTGGTGACAGCATTCTCATGGCGCCTAAGGGTTGGGTGTACCCCTACCCGGACGACTGGCTGATTGCAGCCCCCTCCAGAGCGGAGGCAGAGCGGTCCAGAGATCTGGCCCTCCAGGTTTGCTCTCAAGTCGGCCTCCTCATCAACGAGGCCAAGTCTGAACTCGTGCCGAAGCAGGTGATACTCTTCATTGGGGCAGAGCTGGACTCTCTTCGAGCCAGAGCTCTGCTCCCAGCGGACAGGGCCGAGGGTCTTTCCTCCTTTGCCCAATCATTTCTGGTTGGGCAATCGCGCCCTGCCCGGGACTTCCTGGGCCTCATGGTGGCCTGCACCAGCGTGGTCCGTTGGGCCCGTTGGTACATGCGTCCCCTTCAGTGGGGACTGGCCAGCCAGTGATCACAACGCTGCGATCCGTTGGACTAGCCCGTGACAGTGACCCAGGAGATGTGGAACGCTCGCCAATGGTGGATCGTTCCGGCACATCTGCAGGAGGGCATCCCGTTTGTCCGCCCTGAGCCGACAGTCTCTCTGTCGACCGATGCATCTCTGATGGGTTTGGGTGCCCATCTGGGGGAGTCCTGATGCCATATCAACCTGCTGGAGCTCTGAGCAGTCCGCCTAGCTTTCACCACCTTCGCTCTGTTTCTACGGGGTCAAGTGGTTCAGGTCCAGACGGACATTACCACGACCATGTACTGTCTGAACCGCCAGGGCGGGACACGCTCCATGCTGTTATGCAAGGAAGCTCTCCGTATATGGTCCCTCGTGCGCAGCCTGGAGGCAGATCTCCTAGCCATTCACGTAGCAGGAGCCTCCAACACCCTGGCCGATGCCCTAAGCCGGATAGGGACTGTGTCTCACGAGTGGTCTCTCCTGCCGGAGGTCGTACAAGATTTGTTCTCCCACTGGGGCATGCCTCAGGTGGATCTGTTTCCTCCAGGGGAATCATGCGGTTGAGTCTGTTCCATGCCGCCCCGTCAGCAGGGCTCACTGCAGGGATGCCTTCTGAGGCCATGGACCCTGGGCCTCTTCTATGCCTTTCCCCATTTCCCTTGATCCACAAAGTGCTTCTCAAGGCGAGGAGGGGCATGGCGCAGGTGATTCTGGTAGCCTCAGACTGGCCCCGCCAGTTCTGGTATCCAGATCTCCTCAGCCTCAGCGCCAGGCTCCCGAGGCGCTTCAGCCCGCCCGGACCTTATCTCCGTCAACCAGGGGAAGGTATTCCATCCGGACCTTCAATCCCTGCACCTGACTGCCTGGTTCCTGAGCGGCTAGAGTTCCAGGCCTTGGGTCTTTCCAACGAGGTCCTCAACGTCGTTGAGGCGTCCCGTAAGGAGTCGACCAGGAAATGCTACACCTTCAAATGGAAGAGATACTCCATTTGGTGTCGGGGGAAGGGCTTGGACCCTTCCGCCTGTCACTTGTCAAGCATTCTGGACTACCTGTGGTCCCTTTCTCAGCAAGGACTTCGGTCGACGACTCTTAAGGTGCACCTGGCAGCCATCTCTGCTTATCGGGCGCGGACCGGGAAGCAGTCGGTGGCGCAGGAGAAGGTAGTTGGCCACTTTTCAAAGGCTTTGATCAGATTTCCCTCCGATCGTGAACCTCCACCTCCATGGGATCTACTGCTGGTATTGGCCAAGCTCATGGGCAAGCCATTCGAACCGATGCACAGGTGCGTTATTTCCTACCTGTCGTGGAAGACCGCCTTCTTGGAGGCTATCACGTCAGCCAGAAGGATGGGAGAGCTCCAGGCGCTTTCCATCGAGTCTCCTTATCTGGTCTTCCACAGGGTCAAGGTTGTCCTGCGCCCCAACCCGAAATTCCTTCCGAAGGTGGTGTCGGAGTTTCACCTTAACCAGATGTTGACTCTGCCGGTGTTCTACCCCAGTCACACTTCGGAGGCCTAATATAGACTCCATACCTTGGACCCTAGACGAGCGCTCGCTTATTATAAGGAGCGGATGGCTGAAGTTCAGGGAGAGGTTCGCCAGCTGTTTGTCACCTACGCTGAAGCCACACCTTGCAGACCTGCAGCCAAGCAGACGATAAGCAGGTGGGTCACCTTCTGCATAGAGCTCTGCTATAGGTTGGTGGGCATGGAGCTTCCCAGAGGGATAAGAGCTTATTCTACCCGCTATACCGCTACATCAGTAGCTGCTTCCAGGGATGTCCCTATCCAGGATATCTGCAGGGCTGCTACCTGGAAGTTGGCACATACCTTTATTACCCACTACCACATCGACCTTGAGTCACGCCCTGATGCTGGTTTTGGGGCCTCTGTTCTCCAGTCTCTATTTCCCAGGTAAGTATCGGGGCGCGTGCGCCTCCCTCCTCCTGAAGAACTGCTAGGAGTCTGCCAATAAGTGTGGATTGAACAACATATCCATGTCCCTAGAAATACAGGTTTCTCACCTGTAACAGGAGTTCTAGGAATGGTATATGATGTTCATCCACACGACCCACCCGACCTCCCCAGCTTCAACGCATAACCTGGCTTCCAGCGGGCTAGATCTGGCATCATGGGGTGGAGCCGAGAGTTTTACCACCCGGGTGGGTGGGAGGAACCAGCTTGAAGACCATCCGGCAAGATTTAAAGCGGCAAGGAACCTGCCAATAAGTGTGGGTGAACAACATATACCATTCCTAGAACTCCTGTTACAGGTGAATAACCGCTGTATTTAAGTTTGCGGGTGTTTTTCTCTACAAAAAAAAAAAGTTAATTTCTCACATTTGAACTGAGGAGTTCCAGTTGTAACTGTTCTCGGCTTCTGAACCGATCGTTGTTTTTTTTTATTTAAACCGACCACAAAATCTTTTTTTTTTTTTTTTTCCAGTTTTGAGTCCTGTTTTCTATCATGGATAAACCTAAAAAGAACAGAGGTCCTACAGGTTTTAAAAACTGTGTTAAATATGCAAAGGTATTTGCAAGAGCTGATAAACTTGACCTTTGTCCGCTGTGTCTCTGTGTTGAGCATTTCAGTGAAGATTGTGACATTTGCAAGTCTTTCCTTGAAAAAACTGTGCAGAAGCTCAGGGAGACACTTAAGAGAAGACTTGAGGGGTCCCTGGGCTCTGACAAGTCCACCCACTCAAAAAATGTGGCAATTCCTTCTAGAGCCTCCAAATCCACTCCTGATATGGGTGAGGGCTCTAGTAAGAGAAGCAATCAGCCGGCTGACTCTCCGGTGCCTGCCAAGAAACTTAGAAAAACTAAGCACACTGACACCTCGACTGAAACGCCTCAAGAGGTCCCTCAGGTGCCTATACATACACCCTCTCCCGCTGATATCGCACAATTTCTGACTTTGTTACAGGTGCTGCAGGGCCTGCTGCTGCTACCCCCCTGGTGCCTGTTTCCACTATGGATGGTGAAGCGGAGGAGGAAGGAAGGAATAGAGCCTGAGGTGTCACCTGAGCAAAATTTGGGTTCCCCTCCTAGGTCTTCAGAGGATTTTTCTTCCTATTTTTCTTTTATCAAGAAAATGGTGGAAACACTGGACCTCCAGACAATTGAGAAGGTACAGAATTAAGAAGAGGTTCAATATATGGAACTAATGGGGTTAACACCCTCAAAACGACTTCTCCTTCCTCTGTATAAATTTGAGAAGACATTCTGGAAATTTTAAAAGCTTCTCAGACTGTCACACCCATTGATTTAAAAAAAAAAAAAAAAAGTGTGACAAAAAGTACCAACTGGAGAGACCTGGTGCTGAGTGTTTATTCAGCCACCCAGATCATCAGGGCATTGTGCAGCAGGCAGCCTGTGAGAAGGCCAAAACCCCCTTGTCTTCTCCTCCACCTGAAAAGACTCCAGAAAGGTGGACAGTATGGCTAAGAGAGGGTACTTCTCAGCATCCCTGCTATCAGGCAGGCCTCTTATCGGGCCAATGCTGCTCTCTGCCAAAAGGCTTTATGGCAGTCTGTGGTGGATAATGCAGAGGCAAATCCCTTTCTCACTGTTTGACTTACTAGAAACAGCCAAATTGGGTTTAGAGGCTTCCAAATACCAATTCCAGATGGCGGCAGCCACAAATGACACTGCGGCCAGATGGTTGGCTGGTATTAGTCATGAGAAGGTTTGCCTGGCTGAGGGCTACTAACCTCACCCAGGACACTCAAAACAAAGCAATGGATTTCCCAGTTGAGGGCCATTCCCCGTTTGGTGTACAAACCGAAGCCTACATGAAGAAAGTAGACTAATGCAAAGCTGCTTTCAGAAGTAATTCCACCAGTGATGAACCTTCTTCCTCCACTTCTTCTAGGAGAGGTAGGGGCAGGTCTACCTTTAGAAGACCTTTCTTTCAAGTGCAGGCTGCTCCACAGACACAGTACCAACCCCAGCAGGCAGGTTTCTACAGGGCCAGGGGCAGAAGAGGCTCCCCGCAGAGGGTCCCATTCTACCCAACCTCAGCAAAAGCAGAATCCCTGACTCTTCCCTTCAGGCTGCATCTCCACATCCAGTAGGGGCAGGCTTTCCCACTATTTCCTGGACTGGTCAAAAATAACATCAGACAAGTGGGTCATGGTCTCTCCCTTTGCTTCAAGTCCCTTCCCTCTCTAAGGGTAAAACGTTTTGCATCAGTTTCTCCATCACAAAGAGAACTGCTGAAGCAGGAGGTAAAACACTTGCTATTGATAAAAGCAGTCGAGCCTGTTCCATTCAATCAAAGAGGGCAAGGGTTCTACTCCAGGTACTTCCTAACAACAAAAAAGACTGGAGAGTGGCAGCCTATACTAGACCTCAGATGTCTAAACAAATATTTTTGTCAAACCCAAATTCAAAATGGTAACAATGGCAATAATTCTGCCAACACTACAAAAAGGGGACTAGTTGGCCTCTCTGGATCTAAACGATGCATACTTTTCACATCCCTGTCAGAGAAGCACACAGAACGTACCTCGGGTACACTCGGGCCACTACCAGTTCTGAACACTTCCTTTCGACCTTAACTGTGCACCAAGAGTGTTCACAAAGTGCATAGCAATAGTAGTGGCACATCTCAGAAAACTGGGTGTCAGTTTTTCCTCATCTGGACTAGCTGATTTGTAGGAAAATCCCAAGTGTCAGAACACTTACTGCTAGCTCATAGTGTTCTCTCCTCCTTGGGATTTCTTCTAAATCTAAAGAAATCAGTTCTCACCCCAGTCCAAGTATTGCAGTTCATAGGGGCAGAACTCGATACAATTCTGGGAAAGGCCTTCCTTCCTTTGGAAAGGGTACAGGTTATCCAGCTTCTAGCAAACTCATTTGTTTTGGGCAGGCCAAAACCAGCAACTCAATTTTTACAGCTGCTCGGGCACATGGCTGCAGGAACAAGCCCAGTCATGGGTGCCAGATATCAAATGAGGGACATTCAGTTTCACCTCAGGGCCCATTGTCCCAGAGTCGAGATCCACTCTTAAGACTGATCCCTGTAACAAAAGCTTTTCTACAGGCCCTACAATGGTGGAAGGATCCAGAAAACCTAAGGGAAGGCATTCCTTTTCTACAAAAACCTCCTTCCTTGGTGCTCACAACAGATGCCTCCCTCCTGGGATGGGGTGCCCTCCTGGGGGACCACACAGTCCACGGGTCTTGGAGTGCTGCAAAGTCACTTCTGCACATAAATCTCTTGGAGTTGAGAGCAGTGTACCTGGCCATTCAGGCTTTCGTTCATCTCATAAGGGAAAAGTGGTTCAGGTCAGAACAGACAATACCACCATGATGTACTATATCAACAAACAAGGAGGGACAGGATCCACTTCACTATGTACAGAGGCAATGAAAATATGGAGCCTGATTTTCTCCATAAATGCCTCACTACAAAAAGCAATTCATCTGCCAGGGAAGGACAATACACTGGCAGATGCCTTCAGCAGGATAAACCAGGCCCATCATGAATGGGGATTGAACAGCTAAGTAGTGCAAGTTCTATTCAGACGGTGGGGAACCCCAGAGTTAGATCTTTTTGCTTTCCGCTAGGATCACCATTTACCCCTTTATTGCTGCAGGGCCCTAGTGAAGGGAACTGTCCCAATGGATGCCCTGATCCTTGATTGGACAGGAAAATACCTTTATGCCTTTCCTCCTTTTCCCTTGATTCTGAGTACTCGTCAAGCTCAGGTCACAACCAGCTTCGATGATTCTGATAGCACCAGACTGGCCAAGACAGCCTTGGTACTCCCTGTTACACTCAATGTCAATGAGCGAACCGTTATACCTCCTTCAGAGGTACAATCTGTGCTTCTTTCCAAGGCAGGGTGGTATACCCAATCTCGGGTCTCAGACTCAGAACTTGGCTCTTGAGGACTTAGTTTCCAGACTCCCAATACCCTCACAGTTTTAGAAGTTATAGAAAGCCTTCTACTAAGAAAACGTATACTTCAAAATGGAAAAGATTTTATATTTGGTGAACAGGAAAGAGCCTAACCCCAGCACAGGCTGGCATTCCAACCCTTCTAGATTATTTGTCCCATTTGCATTCTCTAGGGTTGCAACATCCAACCCTAAAAGTTCATCTTGGTTCACTTTCAGCTTATCTCTCTGTAGGGAAAGGGGTATCACTAGCCTCGAACCCCATATTTAGAAGGTTCTTTAAGGGCCTTTTTACACCTGTTTCCCCCTCATAGGGAACCAGTGCGAGCTTGGGACCTCAACATTTGTATTTCCCAGCTTATGCTTCTGCTATTTGAACCCCTGGCTATAGCAGAGCTAAAATACCTCACCTGGAAGGTAGCTTTCTTTGTGGCACTTCTCTGCTAGGAGGATAAGTGAGTTACAAGCCCTATGTGTGGAAAAGGACTATATTTCTTTCCACAATGATAAGGTAGTGTTGAGAACTAATAGAAAAATCCTTCCCAAAGTAGTTTCTGACTTTCATTTAAACCAATCTGTTACCTTATCAGTATTCTTTACAGCACACGCCAGTACTGGCGAGCGTAGGCTGCATACTTTGGATGTGAAGAGAGCATTGAGCTATTATATAGCCAATACCAAGGATGATAGGTAGGACAGGCAACAATTGATCTTCTTCGAGATACAGCTCTTGCAGCAGGTTACACCATTAGGACTGAAGCCAGCAGGCGTCAGGACCCCACGGAAAATTTTCTAGCTAGCAGTCTTCAGCGGGGACTGCCTCAGACGTCTGTCCCACCCCGGACGTCAGGCGCAGTACATAAGGAGGCGGTCCCGCCAGAATCCCCAGTTCTTTCCTGTCGTCAACTTGCACGTCTCGACCTCATCGGTTTAGTCTAGCACGCGACGACGAGGATTTCTATCCAGAAATCCAAACTTCGGAAGAAATCCTTTTGAAGTACTCTTCTTCGTCTGATGTCCTCCCCAACTTCAGTGGAGGGCCATTCTTCGAAGTGTGCCTGTGGGAAGCAGATCCCATTCAAAGACCCTCATTCGGCCTGTGTGCGGTGCCTAGGCCCGGACCATGACACCCAGGCATGCTCCTTCTGCCAGGGCTTTAATAGCTAAACCAGAATCCGCTGACAGATGGCTCTCCAGGCTTTCCACCTTGAAGAAAAGCTCAAGGCCATGGAACCTTCCTCCAGGGGGGAATCTTCGGGAAGTCGCAGAGGCACCACGGAAGCAGGAGGAAGGTGGGACCTAGATCCTTTCTAGGCCTCGGACTCCCACCGCTCCGGCTCAAGGTCGGACCGTTCCCCGGGTCGTGGTCAAATCAGCCAGCGGTTTTTCGACTCTGCAGCCTGCCAAGATCTCCAGGCCTGCTTCTTCAGCCAAGGCCTTGTCCAGGTCAGGGGAGCATCACAAGTCCTCGTCCCAGCGCTCAGCCTCCGACGTCCAGTCAGTTTCCCTGCCGCTGCCACCCCAACGCAAGATCAAGGAGCTGACCTCCCTTAAGCGGACGTTGGAGCTGAAGTTGGCTAAGGTTCACAAACACTCCCGGGAACCGGCAACAGTTCGTCACCTGTCGCCGGTCTGGCATTCACCCCCCAGGACGCCGGCGGAGGGACAGACGTCAGATACCGCAGCCAGAAGAACCACACCGCCGCCTACCGACATCGGTCAGGAGGCGTTGGAGGAGGAGGAGTCCACTCAGCCCAAAGACCAGGCGGGCGATTCTGGACCCGTCGAGCTTCCACGGGGAGCCGACGACGGGCCACGGTCCGTCGTCGGGCCTCAACTTGGCAGAAGTGAAGGAGCTCTTCACTTTCTGGTGGGACACCTTCAAAAAAGATGTGGTCACCACGCACCCTCCTCCCCCATCCGTGGCACCACCGACGCCTGCGCCCCCACCTTCTCCAAAAGGGGCAGCAGGCTGAGCAACCCCCAGGAGCCAGCAGCACCTTCTAGGGGCAGATCTACAGAGAAGAGAAGGTCTCCGTCTAGATCCTCTTCAGGGTCACCCAGCCCCAAGAGACCCAGAAGACGTCAGTATTCGCCGTCCACGGAGGATTCCAGATCTGACATCTCCGAATGCTCCAGGTCTCCTTCTCCCATCAGCATCCCTTCTCTGGACCCACGCAACCTCCCTAGGTCTCCTCCGAATGATGACTCGTTCTCTGAGATAATGACACATCCAAGAGAACATGGAATGGGATGCGGAGGAACTGAACCCCGAAAGACTACGCCTTGCTCGCTACCTTTGGCAAAAAGATCCTAAGCCTGTGGTAGTGCCACCCCTTGTGGACACCTTCGTGGACGTCACCAAGGCAGTGTGGAAGCGTCCACATTCGACCCCGGCAATGCCGAAGAAGGCTGACTGCCTGTACAGGGCCCCAAGGGAGGACCAGTACCTGGCTAACCATCCTCTGGCAGACTCCCTGGTCATTACAGCCTCTCATGACCGGTCTCAGAGACCGCAACATCTGAACACACAGCCACCGGACCCAGAGTCCAAGCAACTGGACGAACTTGGTAGGCGTACTTACACGGCCGCGACTTGCGCCATTAGATCCTTGAATTACCTGACCCACATGGTTCAGTTCCAGAACATGCTGTGGGGACAGGAACTGGCGGAGAAATTGCCAGACGGTGACCAAAAGGAGGAACTCCTTCAGCTCCTCCGCACGGGTTCAGACGTGGGGACCCAGGTGCTCCGAGCCGCGTACGACTCCGTGGACTCCTCGGCCAGAGTGGCAGCCTCAGGTGTATGTCTCCGGAGACACTCATGGCTCCGTGTGTCCGGGTTTACCCCAGACGTCCAGAAGAACATTCTGGACGCTTCTTTTCATGGCGAGGTTTTGTTTGAAGCCTCTGAAAGGGTCATCACCAAGTTACAGGAAGCTGGGAAGGCAGTTAGATCTGTCCAGGCCATGTACAGATCTACACTCTGTTCCTTTCGTAGGATTCAGTCGTTTCCACAGCTGGACTCGGAGACAACAACCTCGTTCTGGCCAGCAACCGAGGGGCTTCTTCTCCCGGAAAGCCCAGGTCAAGATGTCCTCAGGTAGAGGCCAACGTGCTACCAAGTCGGCCTAGCCTGCAGGACCCTCTGCTGCCACAGCGTGACTCCTTCCTGGCCCCGGCCCCTCCTCAGGATCATTGGGAATCAAAGGTGGGGGTTGCATCGCATGCCACTTGCAGGGTGGCGCTCGATAACCACCGACAGGTGGGTGCTACAGTTGGTCAAAAAAGGCCACTATATAGAATTCATAGACAAGCCCCCGCAAGGCCTCCTCTGCTCTCCCGTTACTCGGGTCAGCACGCTCTGCTCATAAGGCAGGAAGTGCTCATGCTTCTACAGAAAGAAGCTTTGGAGCACGTTCCAGGGAACCAGAGAGGTGCAGGTTATTATTCACACTTCTTCCTGGTTCCAAAGAAAACAGGGGACCTCTGTCCAATCTTGGACCTTAGCGACCTCAATATGTCGGTCGTTTACAAGCGCTTCCGCATGGTTACCCTTCCGGGACTAATCCCCATGCTGAAGAATGATGCTTTCTTGGCATCCCTAGACATGCAGGACGCTTACCTGCACATCCTATTGCTCAGGCACACAGGAGGTTCCTACGCTTCGAGTTTCTTGGTCACCACTGCCAGTTCCGAGCTCTTCCTTTCGGGCTGTCATCAGCACCAGGGTGTTCACCAAGTGCATGGCGGTCGTGGCAGCATCTCTAAGGAGACAGGGCCACAATGTGTTCCCGTACCTGGACAACTGGCTTCTCATGTCCTCCTCCAAGGAGGCATTGCTGTTGTCCATTCAGCATACCCAGGCTCTTTTTCAGTCTCTGGGCATCTTAATCAACTAGGAGAAGTCTCTCCTGGTACCGTCTCAGAAGCTGCAGTTCATAGGGGCAGTTCTGGACACCGTCAAGGGGAGGGCCTTCCTGCCCGAAGACAGAGCGGAATGCATACGATCCCTCATAAGGGACCTGTCAGCAAAGAAGACCGTTCCGGCCAGACTGGTCCTTCGCCTGCTCGGACACATGGCTGTGGCCATTCCAACAGTCCTGATGGCAAGACTCCACATGCGGGTAACCCAGTGGATGTTAAGGGTGCAGTGGGACCAAAGGCAAGACCATCTGCAGCATCCAGTCAGAATCATGAAGACTGTGGTTCGGGACTGACAATGGTGGCTAGACCCGGGAACCCTCTCGGTGGGGGTTCCTTTCACAGCGCCATCCCCAGTGATAACACTCTCCACAGATGCCTCAGGGCTGGGGTGGGGAGCGCACTTGGACAGGGTGAGGTCTCGGGGAACATGAACTACCCAGGAATCTCACCTCCATGTCTACATATTGGAGATGAGGGCGGTCCTTTATGCCCTGCAAGCCTTCCAGTCAGAGATTCCACAGAGTACTCTCCTGTTACAGACAATACTGCAGTGATGTACTACCTGAACAAACAAGGAGGCACACACTCCTACCCCCTTTGCAGGGAGGCCATGAGGGTGTGGGAATGGGTAATACAACACAGCGCAAACGTCATTGCAGTTCACGTTCCCGGGGTGGACAACACTGTCGCAAACAGCCTGAGTCGTTCCCAGGCCAAGGTCCACGAGTGGGAACTTCTACAGGACATGGCAGAGTATCTGTTCCAAAGATGGGGCACTCCAGAATTAGACCTATTCGCCTCCCCATCCAACGCAAAACTGGCCAATTTTTGCTCGCTAGATCCAGGGCCTGGTGTTTTCTGGCGAGACGCGTTGTCCCTCTCCTGGGCGGGCAGATCCCTTTACGCCTTCCCTCCTTTCCCGTTGATCCAGAGAGTCCTTCTCAAACTTCGCAGGGAGCATGCGATGCTCATTTTGATAGCGCCTTTTTGGCCCAGGCAAATTTGGTTCCCGCTTCTGAATCGGTTATCCCGGGAACCTCAGTTTCCTTTGCCAATCAGCTCCCACCTGTTGTCTCGGGAGGAGGGTTCACTAGTCCATCCAGGCTTACATTCACTGAACCTGCATGCTTGGCTCCTCGAGACATAGCCATGTTGCGACATGGGGTCTCGCAAGAGGTTGCAGAAGTGCTTTCTGCTGCCAGAAAACCGGCGACACACGCAACATACGCCATGAAGTGGCGCAGGTTTTGCCTGTGGTCTTAAGCACGCGGTTTCTCACTCTTAGATTGTCCTGAAAAGCTGATTCTGGAGTGCCTGCTTTTCCTTTTTCAATCTGGGTTAGCTTGCTGCTAGATTAAAGTGCACCTTTGTGCAATCTCAGCTTATCATGCCCCCATAGGCCACTGCATGGTGGCCCAGCTGGATACTACCCGTGCCTTTTTAAGGGGGGTCCTCCACCTTAGGCTGCCTATTAGGGATCCCGTCCCTCCTTGGGATTTACCCTTTGTCCTGGAGCAGCTTACGCTGCCACCCTTTGAACCTGCCGCAGATTGCGAGCTACGTTTTCTGTCGTGGAAAACGTTGTTTCTAGGGACATGGATATGTTGTTCATCCACACTTATTGGCAGGTTCCTTGCCGCTTTAAATCTTGCTGGAAGGTCTTCAAGCTGGCTCCTCCCACCCACCCGGGTGGTAAAACTCTTGGCTCCGCCCCATGACGCCACATCTTCCTTACCGCTTGGAAGCTCAGGTTCCCTCCATAACGCTCCACGTTTAAGACTGGTTCCTAACTCGTCGGTTTTCCGAAATAAAACTAAGGTTTTCTTGACTTTGGTCAACTATTTCCCTCGCGGCTGCGATGGACAAATCGACTCCCGGTTTTCGGAAATGCCCATGCGAGCAGATGAGGTCTCGGACGGATCCGCACTCCACGTGCGTCTACTGCTTGGGCCTAGAGCACGACCCGCAGGCTTGCGACCTGTGCTCTTCTTTCTCGGCCTACGTCTTGGAAGACCATGCTGCCCATCTGCAACTTGGGCGACCCGAAAAGCGTTACCCTCCGGTAAAGTCGAAAGAGCCCCGGTTGGCGGTTTCCGCGGCGGCGGGCTCGGTGGATCAGCTAGAGCAGATGATCGCCTCGAAGAGGAGGTGGTGCGGACCACATCTTCCTCGGCCGCGACATTTATTCCGCTCTCCCTGGGATCCTCATATTCTGCTTCCTTTAAGGAGCTTTGTCTGTCTCTTTCCCCCAAGGGAGAGGGACCTTCATCTTCTGGACCTTCCTCTCGGTCCAAAAAGAAGGACAAGGGTAAGTCCGACTATCGGCGCTCTTGGAAGCGGGAGAGGTCCCCCTCCCCGAGTGGTTGACCATAGACTTCGGTCAATCCTTCGGCTTCGCCAACTGGCTTCACGGTGTCCCCGTCGGGTTAGTTGATCGAGACCCTGTCCGACGCAGCCGAGATCCTTCTTGACCTGTTGGACAGGTTGTCGATCGCTTTGCTTAAATCCTCTCTCCCGGGTTCCCCGGTGGTGGAAGTTGAGGATCCCGTGGGCTTCACAGTGCCTCCAGTTCCAGAGCCTTGGTGTTCTTCCGAGCTGAAGGGAGGCGGGTTTCCGCCCTTCCCTGCACCTCCTCGGAAAAGCCGAGGTTCGTGATCTCTGACTTCTTCGCGGTCCAGCCGATCCCGCCACCATAGGTGGTCTCGGTCTCAGCACCACGGCAAGCGGCGTCGCTGCTCGTCCTCAGACGAGGGGAGGCTTCGACGCAAGTTGCGTCGACAATACGAGGACCTCATGTGGCAACAGCTTCTGCTGGCTGGGAACAAGCCGACAACATCTCCTTCCCCGGCCATTAAGTGGCTGTCACCGGAGCGGCCGAAGCAACCCCTCGCTTTAGCCGAGGCGCCTGTTTCCAGGCCTGTTGCTCCACCGAAACCAGCTGCTCCACCGATTTATGAGGAACCTCCGCCCACAGCCGTTGTTTGGGCTCCCACCAAGAACTCTCTGTCGGCTCAGGGTTTACCCCATAGGCTGTCGGTCACCCTCACTCCCGTATTGCCCTCGGCAGGTGGAGGGTAGCTCAGGCCCGAGGCAGCTCTTTGCGGACTCTTCCGAGTCCGACGATTCCTCCCTTTTCTCCAGGCGAGTGGACTTGGAGTCCTCTGGAGGTCAGTCGCTGGACGATAGCCCTTCGTCCTTTCTGGGTTTGCTTAGGCTCATCTCGGAGTCCACCGGGATGCAGCTCCGGCCCGTATCCAAGCCGGCCAAGTATCCCCCTCACGGAGATATTGGACCGGGGTATTCTCCCACGGAGGCCTTTCTGGTGGCCAAGGCGATTGTCGGCCCAGCCTTGGAGCTCTGGCAGCATCCTGCTTCCTGCCCTGCGCCTTCGGCCAGGATGGCCAGGAAGTATGCGGTCCCTACCAGCTCCCTGTCCGGTTTCTCGGAACATCCCTCAGCCGAGGGGTTAGTTACCAACAGCGTTTTCCGGCATGCCGGAAATGCTGGGGACGTGGACAAACCTCCCGACTAGAAGTCCAAGAAATTGGACTATGCCAGGCGAAAAGTCTACGCTGCGTCCTCCCTTGGCCTTCGTCAGGCCAGCTGGGCCGTGCTTATGGCACATTTCTCCCATGCCCTGTTGGGCTCCCTGGATGAGGTAGTCCCTCATCTCCCGGCTGACCTTTAGACTACAGTTAGGCAGGTGCGGGACCAGGTCAGGGCAGTAGCAAAGCAGCAACTTCAGACTGCTTTGGACATTGGAGACTCATGCGCCAGGTCAGTCGCGGCCGCAGTGGCTATGCGCCGTCGGGCTTGGCTGAGGATATCCACCTTCACAGCGGATACCCAGCACAAATTGGAGGATGTCCCCTTCCTGAGGACAGACCTCTTCGGCCCTGGAGTGGAAGGCCACCTCCAGAGGATCGAAAAGTCCAATGTCACTTTGGACTCTCTCATCCGCTCAGAGGGACAAGGGCCGCGTACCGCAACCCAAGCCCTTTCGTCCGTCTCCGCCCTCGGCACATCCGGCCCAGCAACATCAGGGCCAGCAGGTTCGCGCTTAGAGTCCCAAACCCAAGTCCGTGGCTTCCTCCTCCAGGAAGCAGGGAGGTAAAGGCCCAGGAGGTCCCTCGGCCAGTCCCTCCTCCAAGCCTGCACAGTGACGGGTTGAGGGGTGTCGCCCCCAACCTCGTCACCTCACCCCAGGTTCCCCTGTGGGGGGACAGCTCCGGTACATCCTTTCCGCCTGGTCTGCTGTTACCACAGACCGGTGGGTGTTGGAAGTGGTAGGAAAGGGCCTGCCTCTGGAGTTCGAGCAGGCCCTGCCCTTCAGAGCCATCGCCCCCAGGAGGGCTCTGGGTCCGCAGCCTCGCTGTCGGCTCGCCGAGCCAACATCACTCTGCTCCTCGAAAGAGGTGATCAGAGAGGTGGTGAACCCTCCTTCAGAACCGAGGTTTGTGTCCAGGTACTTCCTGGTCCCAAAACGGACGGGGGGCTGGCGCCCCATTCTTTACCCACACGACTAAACAAGTTCCTAAGGTCTCGAACCTTCAGGATGGTCACTCTGGCTCAGATAATACCATCCTTGGAACGCGGTGTGTGGTTCTGCTCTCTGGACCTGCAGGACGCGTTTTTTCATGTCCCTATCCGTCTGTCTCACCAAAGGTTCCTTCACTTTCGAGCGGAAGGATCCCTTTTCGAGTTCCGTGCCATGCCCTTTGGCCTGTCTCATGTACCCTGGGTCTTCACCAAATGCATAGCAGTGGTGACAGCATTCCTGCGGCGCCAAGGGGTCCGGGTGTACCCTTAGCTGGACGATTGGCTGATAGCATCCCCCTCCAGACAGGAGGTGGAGCGGTCCAGAGATCTGGACCTCCAGGTTTGCTCTCAAGTCGGCCTTCTCATCGAGGCCAAGTCGGAACTCGAACCGAAGCAGGTGATTCTCTTCATCGGGGCAGAGCTGGACTCTCTTCGAGCCAGAGCACGGCTCCCCGCGGACAGGGCCGAGGTTCTTCTCCTTTTTGCCGATTACTTGGTTGGGCACTGCGCCTGCCCGGGACTTCTGCGCCCTGGGTCTTATGGCGGCCTGCACCAGCGTAGTCCGTTGGGCCCGCTGGAACATGCGCCCCCTTCAATGGGGGCTGGCCAGCCAGTGGTCTCGACGCTGCGATCCATTGGGCCAGCTAGTGATGGTGACCCAGAGGATGTGGAACGCTCTCCAGTGGTGGATCGTTCCAGCTCATCTGCAGGAGGGCATCCCGTTTGTCCACCCTGAGCAGACAGTCTCTCTATCGACCGATGCCTCTCTGATGGGTTGGAGTGCCCATCTGGGGGAGCACAGAGCACACGGCCTCTGGTCCCCTCGGGAGTCCCGATGCCATATCAACCTGCTGGAGCTCCAAGCGGTCCGCCTAGCTCTCACCGCCTTCGCTCCGTTTCTACGGGGTCAAGTGGTTCGGGTCCAGATGGACAATACCATGACCATGTACTACCTAAACCGCCAGGGTGGGACGCGCTCCATGCCCTTGTGCAAGGAAGCTCTCCGCATTTGGTCACTCATGCGCAGCCTGGAGGCGGATCTCCTAGCCATTCATATGGCAGGAGCCTCCAACACCCTGGCCGATGCCCTAAGCCGGATAGGGGCTGTATCCCACGAGTGGTCTCTCCTGCCGGAGGTAGTACAAGATCTGTTCTCCCAGTAGGGCATACCTCAGGTGGATCTGTTAGCCTCAGCTTCGCATTCTCCCTGGAGGCAGTTCCATGCCCGCCCCTCAGCAGGGCTCGCAGCAGGGAGATGCCTTCTCGAGGCCATGGACCCCGGACATCTTCTACGCCTTTCCCCCGTTTTCCTTGACCCACAAGGTGCTTCTCAAGGCGAGGAGAGACAAGGCACAGGTGATTCTGGTAGCCCCAGACTGGCCCCGCCAATGCTGGTATCCAGATCTAATCCACCTCAGCACCAGGCTCCCGAGGCAGCTTCCAGCTCGCCCGGACCTGCTTTCAGTCAATCAGGGGAAGGTGTTCCATCCGGTCCTGCAATCCCTGCACCTGACAGCCTGGTTCCTGAGCTGCTAGAGTTCCAGGCC